>CM071927.1:86862180-86960798 GCA_016081115.2 Rehmannia glutinosa | reverse complement strand
TACTCATGACAAATTAAATATATACAAGCTCACAACTTCAATTCATTAAATGATGAATCATGTAATCGTGGATGATGGGCTAATTAAATATAATTTTAATTATAATCTATATAAGCTCAAATAATAAAAGCCCAATGGCCAAATATAATAATGGAGTCCAACAAGAGATATTACTAGTGGGCTTAACAAGACCAACATGGTCTGTGCACCACGCAACACCGAATATTAACCAAAATTTTTATGTTATAAATACCCCATCTCATTTCATTTCCAAGGTATAAATTTACATTTTTAAACATCTAGCTTTGAGAATTTTTATTATTCTTTGGCTCTGTGATCTGACTTAAGCATTGGAGGATCTTCGTCCAGACAAACTAGGCACTCTAATGACTTATTGTGTTGCAGGCAGTGGCCCGATTCATTTGCAGACTTCTAGCTCGGAGACTCGAGGAACAAGTGATACCACATCAGTGGAAGATATGGATATCTGCTACGTTGCATGTGAGTGTTCGCGTATTTTTTAGCTTCACCGCAAGTGTACGGTGTAGTTTATAGAATAGGGTAAGCAAGGTCGTATCCACGGAGACTAATAAATTTATGCGCTAAGTATTGAACCAAAATAGTCTTATTTTTATTTAGACGATCGTAGTTGGATGATTGTTGTGGAGGTAAAGACAAGAATAACCACAAAAACACAAGATGAAAATAATAATGGAATTATCAAGGGAATGAAATGGATTCCTGGGTTATGGTTTCAATCAATATCCCTCTTGTTGTCCAAATTAATCCAAGCCAAAGTTATTATCAATATACCTATAAGACGATCACGCATATGTTTTATACCCCCTCTCGAGATGTATATAAAACGTAGATTGAAATATCTATGCTAGCATCTCTACTCAACAATAGATATATAACTCCTAAATGCACCAAAGATCAAATATCCTCACAAATATCTACAAACCTCTCGATTCATGCAAATATTCATGTCAAGTACTCAAGATCTAATATTGAAGCTCATCTCTCGAATTATGAATCAATATATCAAACATGCTAAATCATTGGCCAAATGATAAAACAATAATAAGAACAAAGTACTCAAATAGGCTCAAGATAATAACTTCAACTAAGATTAAAACATTCAACAAGAATTCAATTAATCTACTTCCAAAACCCGGAAATCACAAGTTTAGTTACTCATTACAAATAAACAACTCATAGACAAATTGTTCATATTCATGACAAGCTAAAATAAAAGATTAAAGCACAAAGAATGAGAAAACTTAGGAAATGGATAATCTCTCGATTAATCTTCAATCCTCAAGCTCGATACGACCCGATTAAATATTATGAAGATCTCTCTGAATTAATTGCTTAAATATATGTTGCCAAAATGGCTTAAATCGTGGGGTTGGTCCTGTAATTTTTAAAACTCGGCGCGATACATAAATTTGGCGCCCTTGTTAAAGAAGGGTTATCTCAATTTCCTTAAAAAGGAG
The DNA here is from genome assembly GCA_016081115.2 of Rehmannia glutinosa. NCBI lineage: Eukaryota > Viridiplantae > Streptophyta > Magnoliopsida > Lamiales > Orobanchaceae > Rehmannia > Rehmannia glutinosa. The sequence continues at coordinate 86,959,299 of CM071927.1, read as the reverse complement.
TTACATAGAAATTGGAAGTTGGAAGAGAGATTATTTTTCTTGGTAGGAAGATAAGGCTATTTAGGCTAAGAATAAGAAATAAAAGAGAGCTTTGGTGGAAGAATATTTGCTTATATAGATTATTCTTCTCAAATTATTTTGGCTTGTTACAAAATGAGCAAGACATACCTATATATATATATATATATATATATATATATATATATATATAAACAAAGCTTTTGCTATTTTTGTTTTTCCGCCTAAACGCACTTGCTAAAAATAATTTCCGAAAGTTATTAATTAATTATTATAAATCCTAATGTATTTTTTTAATTGTCTCATTAATATGAGATAACCTCTTTTTAGAATCCATATTTTTTGATTGATTTAATTGTTTTTTTTCTGTCATAATCTTGAAATGCGTAGATTCTAAAAAATTTTATTTAATTAACGACTTTCCATGTATTTGGTTTTCCCATCCGCTTAATTAAAAAAATCTTAAACATGCTTGACTTTTAATTTTGGTATGCATGATGAAATCAAGGCCATAACATAATTATAATCATAAATAAATAATTATTTTTCCGTACTAATATTCATTCCAATTACAAAAAAAAATCCTAGACATAAGTAATCACAATAAAATTTAGCTTATATGTTCATATTAACATACATTGTAATTATTTATGGAAATCACAATTAAATGCTTTAAACCGGTTCTAATTAAAAGAGATCTAATCAATTTACAATGTTGTGCAAATTTAATCAAATTGTTTAAATTTGGAACATCTTTTTTTTGGCTACAATAAAAAATATTCCAAAATAATTAAAAATATATTTGAAATATATAATAAATGCCAATGAACTTTATGCAATTACAACTGGTAATTAAAACATTTTCCCACCCATTTTGGAATTAATAAATTAACTTTTCGGATATAATAATATTTTCCGATTTTTCGGTTATCAAAGTTATTTAAATATATATTAGAGATTTTTGTTGACCATATATATAAAAATTTATTTTACTTGGGGAACACAAAATCATGATCGATTATTAGGAAATCAAAATTCTTTTAACCTTTCGTATGTGTATATAAATTTATTTGACACAAAATCATGATTTCTTGATTATTAGGAACTCAAAATTATTTAACCTTCCACATATGTATATAAATTTATTTGGCTTGATGAACGGATAATAATGAATTCTTGTTTTTTTAAAATTAATATATATAAAATAATTTTGATAGACGGGTTACTCTATATGAAAATTTAAATGCAATGATTTATTAAATAAATTTATTTAATTTCAATTTATTACATGAAATTTTTATATATTTAAAATGAAAATGAAATACGTAGAAATATAAAAAAAACTTATTTACATGATTTTGTTTCAATATATATATATATATATATATATATATAAAATACTTTGACAATTATGTTAAATTAGTCCTTACAACATATGTAAGTATATATCTAATATATATTTCAATTATCATTGCAACTTTTTTGTATAATTCAAGTTCCATTTTATTATTTGTATGCATTAAAAATACTAAAAAATTAATAGAATATATTTAAAAAACGAACAAGAAGAAAAATATCTTGAAGAATTTAATATATATATATATATATACAAATTTTAAAAATTATTTTTAACATATAATATAATCTATTGTTTTAGTTTAAATTTATTTACATATGTAATATTATAATATTAATATTTTAATTATATTTTCCTCATGCGAAAAAATATACACATACTTTTGAATTTTATATTTCAATTTTATTTTATATTTATATATATAATATGATTCTATACAAAATAACTACAATTAAGAAATATTCTGAATGTGCATAATGATAATCTATATAACTATTTATATATATATAAATATAATAAGAGAGTTACTTATAAATAGTAGTCCGAAAATATTTTCGCCTAAATGAACTTTCTGAAATTAGTAAACACGTTTATGAATTTAGAGTTAAATTTGTAATTATTCCATTGAATCTCTTGGCACTTTATCGAGAATTGTAATCTCTATAAATTCTAAAGCAATTATTTATGGAACAATCTTAATTATTAATTATAGCTTTTGTTGAAGATTTTTTATTAAGGTTAATTTTAAGTTTTTTTTATGTATGTTTGACTATCGATTGACTGCAATCAAAGTTATGGCCACAAATACTACCAAGAATAGCTCTATTATTGATTCAATTCGCCAATATTTTTGGAATTTTATTATTTGAATATACAAACGGTCAAAAATAAAAGATACATATCATTATTAAAATTTCACAATATCTGGAGAAAATATCAGAAATTATTGATTGTACCAATTTTTTGGAATTATATTCTAAATATAAGATACATATCATTCTTAATTTTCGAAATTATATCCAGGTCAAAAAGTGAAATTCGATTTCCAATTAATAAAAACTTAAGATACAAATCTTTACAAAAAATAAAAAAAATTGAATTTATGGAAGTCTTCGGCTAAGAGGATATTATATTACCAAAATATATTGGTAACCAAATACGAATTATTTAGACATTTATAACGGATGAGTTATATCGTAATAAATATAAAAAATTTAAATACTAAAATAACACAACAAAACTTGGTAAAAGATTACAATAATTGATTTTCTTAAATATTCTCAACACTCCACCTATAAATATGAGTTATCAATCATATTTTTTACCATACTCTTTGCTAAAAAATACGTGATTTCTCCTGAGAAAATAATTATGTCAATTTTTCAAACACATACAAGACAACTGCAACCGATGATGACATTAATCATGGATATTAATATGATCAAATCTCAATGGGCTATGAAATTGCGATTAGTTTGTCTCTATTAGAAACCCCATATAATAATGATCAAGTCCACAAAGCCCGTAGTATTTAAAAAATTAAGACCCATGTAATGATAACGCTAATGCCATTTTGTTATTTATGTTTGTTGGAAATTAATTTTTAGATTTTGATGAATGCCTTGTAAAACTTAAAATAGAAAGTTGGCACCCATTTTTCGTTGTAAATTGCATTGTAATAGATAGGGTGATCGAGTGAAGAGTCAAGTCACCTATACCGAACATGCAAGAAGACAACTAGAGACTAGAAGGAAGACTGCAAGGCAACTGCAAAGGCAGTGAGTGGCAAGGAAGAGAAGACAGAACTCGATGAAGGTGCGGTGAGATACAAACTAGGTGAAGTATCGGTCAAGTCAACTCAAGACAACCAAGTCTCAAGTTGAAATGATGAAGAGTCATCCAATGATTGGAAGTCGACTCAAGTCAATCGGGAAAGTTAAGAAAATGCGATCAAGACGAGATAATCGAAAGAGATCCGTTGCACGTAAGTCAAGAGAATTACTTAAACAAGTAATACCTCCATATCGCCTTTCTTGAAGTGCTCGACCCAAAAGCGTGCAAAAGGAATAAACTAATGGGAAGCATCGCACTGTGTCGAACTCGGGAAAGCTAAAGAATCATTCATACAAGGAAGTGGCAATTCCAAGGATCGCAACAAGACAAGCTAACGACCACAAGTGTCTTTTAAAAATAAGCCTATCTCTTCAACGGGCAAATTTTTGAAAGATCACTATAAAAGGCTGAGGAATCACTCTGAGAGAAGGTTACAACCATGAACATTCAAGCTAACATTTGAATCTGTAACCAAAAATATTCTCAAGTCATTCAAATTCAATCCTCAAGCCTACATTACGAAGGAAATCAATCCAACACTCACAATTGTGAAGGAAAGACAACTTCTATCGTTGAAGAGGAAACATTTGAAGAATCAAGGGTCTACATTCCACGGAGGATTGTAGGAAGGTTCAAGGTCGAACCAGTCTCAAGTTTTTGGAGGGCTTCGTGATCAAATCCAAGAAGCTTGAGCAAGTGGGCTGTAGTAGCAAGGCAGCTGCCTTGTGAAGAAGTCGAGTCGCACGATTTGTTTGTGTGACCAAGGCATCTCCAGATCGAGTCCCAAAGGACCAAGTCGGCTATGTGATCAAGACTTGTATCCTGGACTGTTAACCACTCGTATATTGATCAATACTTAGTGGATTTCTCCAGGAGTTGGAGAAGAGAGGAGTAGAAGAATTACCCCATCTTCAAACCTCTATAAAAACTTATTGTGTCATTTACATTTCAAGATTTTTAATTTCGCATATTACTTTTATATATCTTTGATAAATTTGCTATCCAATTGATAATCAACCAAGTGCTAAAACCAAATATTAAAACAAATTTAACCAAATTCAAGGGTGTTAAGTCTTCCATTTGAAAACATATCACAGTCGAGTTAAGTCTTTAGTCAAAACAATTGAGTTATTCTATCAACAGCTCAATGAGTCTGTTGAGTGACTAACTCTCTTGATTAACTAACTTAGTTGTCCATCAAGGACTCAACGTGAAGTATTAACTCGAACATTTTAAAAAGGACTAAATCGAAAAGTTGGTAAGGTTTATTCAACCCCTTCTAAACCTTACACTCACACCCTTGGGACTACAAGTGGTATCGGAGCGGTTGGTTCATTGAGCCTTCCCAGACTGGTTACTGAACTAGATCTCCAAATTTTTCAAAGCATGATTTAGTACTTAATCTTTCAAAACATTTTTTATTCAAAGAAAGTTATTATCATGGAAGCAAATTTGACACGCATCCCTATGTTCACAATTGAAGAATTTGATGATTGGAAAATTCGTATGACGCAGCTCATCTATCAACATTACACGATGAGATGTGGATAGTGATAGAAGATGGGCCACTCCAAATCTTAAAAGTGAACACAAAGCAAGAAGAGCTGAATCAGCTGAAGGAGAAGAGGATCTTTGCTCCCGGACGGCGATGGTTGAAAAACCAAGAGTGAATGGAAAAATGATGATAGGAAAAGATATAACTTGGACAATATGGCGAAGGACATTCTTTACAAAACTTTGGACAAAGCCATGTTCAACAAAGTCAAATCATGCAAAAACGGCAAAAGAAATCGGGACAAGCTAACCTTGATTTGTGAAGGCTCGTGAGCAAATCAAAGAAAATAAACTATATGTTGTTGTACAAAAATTTGAAAACTTTAAGATGCTTGCAGGAGAAACCTGGATCACTGGATGCTCGGTTCGTAAATTACCAATGAATTATCGCACTTGGAAATGAATATACAGAAGAAATGTGTATGAAGATTCTAAGAAGTCTCCCAACTGAGTGGGATATGAAAGTCATGGCCATGAGACATTCCATGGACCTATCGAAGACATCCAACCATGAGCTATTCTCAGATCTCAAAGCCTACGAATTTGAGCTGAGAAGAAAAGACCAAGAGGAAAGCAAGTTGTGCCCAAAAATTTGCTCTAATTGTTAAGGATGGCAAGAGATCGAGGTCAAAGAAATCATTGACCAAGAGGAAATTGCACTGATGGTTAAAAGGCTTAACAAGTTCTTCAATAAGAATTACAAAAAAAGCAAAGGTGAATCCTCCAGAAGACACTCAGCTCCCTCCAAGTCAAGGGAAGAAAGAACACCCAAGAGAGCAGAGCATCAAAAAATTGAATATCAAAGAGCAGACAATCCAAGGATGGAAAGAACTGATCAAAAAGTTGAAAATCTATGCTGGAACTGCAGGCAACCCGGTCACTATGCCATTGAATGCCCATATCCTGTAGTCAACAAATACAGGAATGAAGAGGAAAGAAAAGTCTTCTTGGAAAGAAGACAGGAAAAGAGAAAGGCAATGTTGGCTGCAGAGACTATTGATACAGTCAAGTCAAAAGACACAGCAGACTTGGAGAGTAGTGAAGCTGACTACTCAAGTGACTCTGAAGAAGAAGCCTTGATCTGTCTAATGGCTAAAGAACAAAACCAACCTGACCAAGAAGATGAGGTACACTCTAACTCATCATACTCAAATACTAGTGATAGTGATTGTGACACACACACTTCATCACCCACTGATCTTTATGATTCATTAGGCAAAATGATGAAAGATTTTGAACACATTAAATCCTCACACACAAGATACAAAATGAGGAAAACAGCCTACTTAAGAGCTAAAACTCACACGGTGACTAAGGGAGCGAGTACTCTAAGTCAAATAGTGATGAGAATAAAAGTCTAAAGGCTGAAAATGCTAAGTTAATAAAGAGATAATCGCTATAGAAAAGAGAGAATGACCTCAAAATGTGATAGCCTCATTCACTAAGGCATCCAAATCATTGGATGATCTTATTATGAGTCAAAGAGAATGTGGAGACAAGACAGCTTAGGATTTAATTCTTCTATGGTCAAGTTCCAAAAATGATTTTGGAAAAGGGATCTTCAAGCAATGAAGTATCTCTAATATCCAAAACTCCAAATGATGCACACACATTTATTCCAAAGCACAATCACAAGCAAACTGGCGCCTTGGTTATAAAGGAAAAGGAAAATGTACCGAGTTGAGTATCTTTGAGAGGACAGTGAGAAGAAATCCGGTTGAGTTCCTCACAAACTCCAAACGGAGATACTCTGTAAAGAAGAAACAGAGCTACCAAAAGTCCCAGAAATTCTATAAAAGAAACACATATGATGGGAATGGTAGAAAATACCCAAGCCAAATGATTGGAATAATGTGAACTATCAAAGAAAGACCTATGGAATATAAGCCAAGTGGCAAAGGCCAGAACTCAAGAAAGGTCATTCCAAAGGCATAAGAGCTTTCATCAAAGACACATATGCACCTAGGCACTACACTCAGAGATATCACAACTACCCAAAGAAGGCAATTGCTAAAACACATACACAGCATACTGAGACAAAAGAGATGCATTTGTATGAACCAGAACCCCAAGCAATTTGCCAAAATTAATTATGATTATGGCATCGATAGATGGCAACCCCTTAGAGTCAAATCATTTGGCTATAGGTTGGTTGGATCATCTTACAATACTAACCCCTCAGGACCAGGCAAGTATGGGTACCTAAAACCTAATTTCCTTGATTGCGGGTCGGGAGAAGCGGTGAGTGCCAAGGAACCTGGTACATGGACAATGTGGTTGTTCCGCACACATAACAGAAACAAGAAAATTTTATCAAAATTCAAGGATGTTAGAGGTGCAAAAGTCATATTTGGAGGAAATGAAGCTCCATGAGAAATAAGAGGCATTGGATCCATCAAGAAAAATGGATTAGAAATTACAGATGTTGCATATGTTGAAGGCCTCAACTTCAACTTGCTAAGCATAAGTCAACTCTGTGACAAAGGCTACAATGTTGGATTCAATATGGGTGTATGCCAAATTAAGGATGCTGAAACTAATGAAATAGTGTTGCAAGGATGCAGACAAAAGAACATGTATGTGGTAGATTGGTCAATCGCAACACCAAGCACATCGCTAGCAAAGAGCACAAATTGAATCAAGTTGGCTATGGCACAAGAAGTCGAGTCACCTGAATTTTAAAACTATTAACAAACTTGCAAGAAGTAATCTTGTGGAAGCACTTCCGACTCGATTATACAAGAAGGAAAGTATATGTGATGCATGTCGGAAGGGAAAAACAGATCAAATCATCATTCAAAGAAAAGACATGTCCATCTTCAACAAGAATATTGCACTGCTACATATGGATCTATTTGGTCCAATTGAACCGGCCAAAGATAAGTGGGAAGAAATACACCTTGGTGGTAGTAGATGACTACTTAAGATATACATGGACAATATTCATGTGTAAGAAGAAAGAAACTCTGCAGAAACTACCACAATCGATGAAGAGAATACAAAATGAGAAGAGTCAAACCATTATCAAAATAAGATCTCGGACAGAGAACCGAGTTTGTCAATGGTATAATAACTCGTATTGTATTGAAAATGGTATTACTCATGAATTATTTGCCTTAAAGGACTCCACAAAGCGTGAGAATGGAGTTGCGCAGAAAGAATGAATAGAACTCTCAAGAAGCAAGGACCATGTTAGTCAAAGTAGGGTCGCTAAAAGATTTTGGGTCAAGCAATAAACACAAAGATGCTATACTCAAAATAGATGCATGATAAAAGACAGACGGTGACAAAGACTCCTATGAGATTTGGGCGGGGAGAAAGCCAAATGTTGCATATTTTAGAATATTTGGATGCAAATGCTTCATCCATAACAATGGCAAAGATAATTTAAAGGCTTTTGATGCTAAAGATGATGAAGGTATCTTCTTAGGATACTCGGTGAAAGCAAAGCCTACAGAGTGTTCAACAAGAGGACAATGGTTACGAGGAAGAATCCATCCATGTGGTGTTTGATGAACCCAACGTAAATGGAGAAGACATTGAAGAGTCGGTGATAAGTGAATCAACCAACCATGCGAGAAGAGTCCTATGTTGAAGATGAAGCTGGAATTATAAAGAGATGAAGATGAGATAGCCGAGTCTCAAAGACACCGGAAAATCTGCTGACTAAATGATGATGAGAGAGTCGATCAAAATGACACACATTGCAAGATGACTTAATCCACCTAACTTAATCCAACCTGATGTAAGATGGCCGAGAGACCATCCACGAACTAATCATTGGAGATGTAAGAGAAGGTGTGAAAACTAGATCGTAACTCAACAAGAAGGAATGTTTACTTGCTTCATCTCACAAATAGAGCCAAAAGATGTGTCACAAGCATTGGATGACACACATTGGATTCAAGCCATGCAAGAAGAGCTAAATCAGTTTGAGAGGAATAAAGTGTGGGAATTGGTTCAAAGACCTACCCATCAAAATATTATGGCACTAAATGGGTGTTGAAACAAGATGAATGATGAAGGTTACGTGGTGAGGAACAAAGCAAGATTGGTAGCCAAAGGGTATTGCAAGAAGAAGGAATAGATTTTAATGAAACTTTTGCTCATGTGGCAAGATTGGAAGCAATAAGAATGTTTCTTGCCTATGCGACTCACAAGAACTTTATTGTATATCAAATGGATGTAAAGAGTGCATTCCTTAATGGGTTATTAGAAGAAGAAGTATATGTTGAACAACCCCATGATTTGAGCAGAAGACTCTTGGAGATAAGGTATACAAACTCAAAAAGGCTTTATATGGATTGAAACAGGCACCTGAGCATGGTATGATACATTATCACAATTCCGATCGAGAACGGATTCACAAAAGGCAAAGTGGATAGAACACTCTTCTTAATTCAAGATGGGAAGAGTATCGCTTGTTCAAATATATATGGATGACATCATCTTTGGATCCACAAACAAAGAGTCGTGTGTGATAAATTCTCAAATCTCATGCAAAGCAAATTCGAAATGAGCATGATGGGAGAGTGACATTCTTCCTTGGACTCCAAGTAAAAAAATAGTGAAGGATGGAACCCTCATAAGTCGACAAAAATACACCAGAGATTTAATGAAGAAATTTGGTATGGAAGAGAAGTCTTCGAGAAAATACCAATGAATACATCGATCAAAATGGATATGGATGCGGATGGCAAGCACTGTAGATCAAACAAGATCTGAGCACTTATTGGATCATTTCTCTATCTCACAAAGAAGCGGGCGGACATCACCTTTGTTGTAGGTGTATGTGCAAGATTTCAATATGCCCTCAAAAAGAAAGCCACATGATCTAAAATGACAAGAGAATCTTTAGATATTTGAAAGGAAACCAAGAAGTTGGCTTATGGTATCCAAAGGAATGTGGATTCAAGCTAATTGGCTATTCAGACTACGACTATCTTTGGTTGTAGAGTTGATGGGGAAGAGTACCTCGTGCACATGTCAAATGCTTGGAAATAGGCTAATTTCCTGGTTTAGCAAGAAGCAAAATTCAATAGCTACCTCCACAACTAAAGCGCAGAATACATAGTCTGGCAGCACAGCCCAAGTCTTATGGATGAGACAAATGGTGAGAGACTATGAGGTTGAGGAAAAGGAAATTCCAATTATGTGTGATAACACAAGTGCAATTGCAATCACTCAAAATCTCGTGTTGCATTCAAGAACAAAGCACATTGATGTCGGATATCACTTCATAAGAGATCATGTTGAAAAGAAGGACATCACCTTGGAATATATCTCAACCGATAAGCAATTAGCCGACATATTCACAAAACCATTATGTGAATCAAGATTTGAAGAACTCAAACATGAATTGGGGTTAATTGAGTGAGTTGACACTCGGAAGACTCAAAGAAAAGAGATGAAACATGAAAAGTCGAAAAAGAGTTGAACTCTTAAATCGCCCTAAGTGAATCACCATATCGGAGAATCGGTTGCATCGAGTTAGCCGACAAATTTGAGTATTTATGTGCAAAGAGAGAAGAGTTAAATCTAAGCAATGTTTGAGTCATTTATGAGCAAAGTGACAAAAACGCGATCGTCTTTACTGAGCGGGAATGTTTTTAAGAATGACGCGTTAGCATAATTATGACGTGTATGATCAAAAGTCGCACACAAAGCTTATGATTGGATATAAATGCTACCGCATTAAATACGAGAGATTAAAGGTTAATCGGCGTGCAAAATCTAAGCCATTGATTTTGATCAAAATTTCAAAAACCACCCACACGTCCTTTCATGGCCCATACTTAAACCATTTCGTCCGATTCTCTCTCACTTTATCAAAACTGTTCATCTCTCTCAAAGGCAAAAAAAAGAAATTTTCTCTCAAAACCCTACAAATCCTCAAGTTCATTTTCTAAGTTTCGTTCGGTAAAACATCTAGAAATGGCATCTAATCATGATTTCGTCAAGCTGGGAAAGCAATTCCACACTGGTCTCTTGTGGATTTCGACGGCATGCTTAAACAGGGGTCCGACGACACCCTTGTGAAGAAGATAGCACAGAAGCTGGACAAATCTGGATTAAAACCATTTTTTACGATGGATTTTCCAATGACCTACGTGGAAGAGGTCGCACAGTTCTACGTGAACGTTGAAGTTCACGATGAGGGCATCAAGTCCTCTGTTCATGGAAAAGAGTTCACCATTACTACCAAGGATCTGGCAGAACACTACTTGTTGCCGGCGGAAGGAGTGCCGGAGATTTATGAAGCTGATGTTGACCTGGCTGCTGCTTGGAAGGAAGTAGCCAAGTCCGATCTGTGCCGCGAAAGTGGTCTATCTGGCTAATAAGAAGCTGTTGAAAGAGGACTACCACAAATTGCTGGACATCGTTGCCAAATGCATAGACATCAAATTTGGAAGCTTTGACCAGTTGTCCAAAGCTAAGTTGATCGTGATGGCTGCGATCATTGAAGAAAAGAAGGTGAACTGGGCTGAGTTTGTATACAGCAGACTCTGCCAGAATATTGGGAATAAATCCTTCAAGGAGGATGGTACGTTTGGAGGTTCCTTGGGATACGGCCTGGTGATTGGCCGAATGATGGAAGTAAAAGGAGTCCCTCTTCGACATGGAAAGGCGTTCCATGTAAACAAGAGGATGTTTCGATCAAACCTCTCCAAGCCAAGAAGAAGAGAGCTTACGCTAAGAGGGTGATATGAGTGAGGGGGAATCGGTGACCCTGAAGATACAAACTGTCTCCTCTCCTCCAAAAAGAAGAAGGTCCCCCGCGTGTTGCCAAGAAGATCTGCGCCCCGCAAAGAAAGAAAAAGAAATTGCACTGCACCTGCCCCAGCAGTCGAGTCACCGCCCCGCAGCAGTGTCTCTCCCGCCCGCAGCGCAGCGATGGAGAAGGAACCATTAATCCCTTCTCCGGTGATCAAGAAGAAGAGGATGTCACAACAAGAAAGACAGTGCCTCTAAGACAACAACGAAGGCATTTACCTTCAACGAACGGGAGGAAGTGGAACCGGATGTCCTCTCTGGTGAAAACAAAAAAAGAAGAAGAATTTCCAAGCTCTCTCGAGCTTGAGAAGACAAAGTGAGTCTCCGCCACTCATTTTGGAAAAGATACCGAGACTACCGGAGAAGTAGAGTCTCGGAAGTTATTGATGAAACGACCAAGTCTGTTAAGGCCCGATCAGCAGAGGCAACTCAAGACCCGGATGTAGATAGAACAAATGAGGAACAATGAATGGCCGAGACAACCGAATCACCTATTGACAGGGTTGTGTCTCCACCGTAACAGAGGCTACCGAGGATGTCGAGCGGCAAAGTATGCTACCCTTAATCCCCCGGAAACGAGGGCGGCAAAGAGAATGATGAAGACGACATAATCATGTACTCTCCGTTGTATCCAGACATCCAAAATCGTCTGCGAGAGTGGAGAAAATGGAAGTTGAGCCTATCCGGAGTGCGCTTTAAAAGACAGAGTTCATTTTTGAAGAAGAAGAACTCTTGAGGTTTCTTGAGAGGTTGATCTTTGCAAGCCCTTGACGAGGATAATTGTATCAATATCTGCAGATTCGGAAAGAAAACGAACGGGCTAGAGCAGGTGAGGACGAGACGCAGAAGCACGTGAGAAGGCCAAAGATCGCCCTCTCTCACCGGCACCACCGATCATACACATCCTCACCTTGACGCCCTATCGAGGAAAGTGAAGAGGATCGGACCTACTGCCGCTTTGCCGCCAAGAAGAGTTGCAACGCAGCAAGCAATGCAAGAATCCGAGAATCCTACATGAGCGAAGGATGATGGAGGGACAGGGGAGTCCTCCAACTCACAAACCGGAGATTGATCCTATGGGAGTGGTACAAGATATTGCCATTGTTGTCGTTGCCACCATTTCCCGACTCATTCGGATGAAGGTGTTAAGGAAATGGCGATGAAACGGGATTTGGGGACCGATCGAGCCAAACCCTAATGAAGGTGTCTTACCATCCGCCCCAACGGTTGAATACTCAATGGGAATAAGGAGTCCGGAGACGAGTGACCCCATTCCAAGTCACTCGGTGGTGAGCCAGTGAGGGGAAACTCTCTCCACTGCAAAGGTCGGAGGATGTTGTAGCCGACTCACAACGAATCTCGGAGGCGAAGTGGAAAAGGAACAACATCTCGAATACACAACAAGTTGTCATCGATGAGGCTCGACGATTAAGACGTCTCGGTGAAGTGCCAATCGCTCGCATGCCAATGACGCGTTGCTTGATGCGTCGAGGCACATGAAGGAAGCGCCTGGGAGTTAACACTGGCAATGAAAGTGCAATCCATGGAGTTGAGACTCGGTGGATGCCACCTCGAAAGACCCCAAGACAGTGACATTGTCGAAGGGATCGTCAGTGCCTCGCGCAGCTTGAGACTGCAGGAGGTAATGAAGGCCAACGGGAGGTTGAGACTTCCCGTGGTAAAGAAACTGAAGCACAGAACATCCCTCCTGCTATCATCGACCCATCTGAAAAGGAGATAATTGCTCTTCACGATTCCCAGGATAATCCTAATGTAACCTTTCTGGGATCCGAAGGTGAAGATGAAGCTGAGTCAACCCCTATTGCCGATCCAAAAGACTCAGCCGAGGATGTTCTTCCAACCACGAGCAAGTCTGACCTTAAGACTACTCGCCAAACATTTAACTTTGATGATGAGCCACCCATGGAAATCTCATCATCGTCCGATGACGCTTCTGATATGGCCGAGGACCAGTCAACTCATGTGGTAAAACCGGTGAGACCGAAGAAGTCGTTAAGACAGTGAGGCTCGCAGTTCGGGTCAACTTCACAACAGACCACAGCTGAAACAGAGTCAACTGCGCAGGCTCCCCAAGCTGCAGCAGGATCGACTCCACCGGAGACTTCACGAGCACAAGTTGTCATTGAGCAGATTCTAGTTGCCCGTGATGATCCTTTTGTAGAATCATTTCCCTTTTCTCCGGGAGGTACCGACCTCCTAAAGAATCGCTAGAGATCGAGAGCGCTTCCATAAAACCCGATCCTATTATTCCCACAGACACCATTGTTCCAAAGCAGATTATGACTTTGACGCCTTGGCCGCTTGGTGAGATGAAGTAACAAGCGAGGTTCGGGAAGTTTTCAAAGCCATATTTGCAGAGATTGAAAAGATGGAGAGGCACCAGGCCTCACTGGACATGAGGCTGGATAACAGAGATGCAAACCTTACTGCTGATCTGCGAGGCATAATTGTCAGGATCCGGGAATGGTGGCAACAGTAGCAAACAATGCGCGTGGAACAAGCTCGATATTTCAGGACATTGTTCAACAAGTTGCTAGTCGGTGGGTGAGAATGCCGATGCAAAGACAAGAATGCAAGAGCACATCGAGCGAATGCATGAATCTCACACCACGTAAATACAACGTTGCTGCGTGAATATAATAAGAAAGAGCTCTGCGCGTAGAGAAGAACATGGATCGAAAGTTCAGCCTTCTCATGGCCGAGATGAAGTTGGTAGCGGTGAATCCAACGCCACCCGCTCGAATTTCGTGCAAAGATACTCCGCAGCAGATTCGAAGCGAACTCGCCTATCACCGCTTAGACTTCATGCTTGCTAGCTTGTTTCAGGGGTTCCTCTCTCCTTTGATGATGCCAAAAAGGGGGAAGAGGAATACCAAAAGGTGTCTTGAAGGAATCGAAGTGAAAAAGGAGGATCGTTTGTGAAGGGAAAGAGTGAGGAAGTGAGAAGAGAGAAGAAAGGAAAATCTGTTTGGGGGAAGGTTCGAAAGATGTGACCTTGATGATTGCTAAAAACCCCAACAAGGTCTTGTCATAGCTGATATCATCAAGCAAACTCCCGATGACTCGCCACTCCAACACTGCAGCACCTATGGCCGAAAAGAGAAAGACAATTGAAGCGGGGATGAAGGAAGTGGAAGGAAAGATGGATGCGAGTTATGAACATTTCGAAACAACATGGAGGCATTCCAACAGACAGAGACACCTATGCCATTTCGGATGCCGGAACCGATCCAAGATCTGTTGATGAATTCAAGACGCCGCATATGAAGGTTACTTCGCAAATATGTCCATGGCTCAAGCCTAGGATTTGTCGGGAAAAAGGTCTCAAACTATGTGAAGAAGTCGACAGTGCAGATCATGGCGGGAAGTCGCTCTGCTTTGGTCACTCGCTAGTCACTCAATTTGGGAAAAAGAAGGCACCAAGACAATACACGCCTGAGGCATAGGGAAGAAGCGATGGTGGAGGAAGAGGTTTGAGACCCGGATATCCGCCCAAAAACATTGAGTACATAGATCCAGGCAAGAAATGAGGGATCTATTGAAATTTGGATTTGACAAAGTAGCCAACTGCAAGTGGCTAAGAACAATGTTGAGTATGTGAAGAAGAGAATTGAAGAGAAAAATAAAAGACAAACTCAACTATGGGAGGAAAGACAAGAAAGACAGAGAGAAGAGATGAAGTCGCGTAAAGGCGTATGAGAAAAAAAAAGGCGGCAAGATGAGAAAAAGAGAAAAAGGTCAAGAAGATGAGTCAGTGAAGAAGATGAAAGAAGGAGGCAGCGAAGGAGATGAAGTGTTGCTGCCCACCCCTTCATGTATTTTACTATATAAATACATTTTTATGTAAGTCTTCTGTACATCAAATAAAATCGTTCAATTTCTATACTTGTGTAGATATAGAACAAAGATAGTTACTTTAAATTCTCGTTTATGCTCGATACACTATGTAAACAATTTGTGTAAAGAACAAGAATATTATGATCAATAAAAGATTGATTCTACGCATACATTCCGTGATTCCGCATTGTCCTGCAGACGTATCTTTGTTGTTACTTTATTGTATGAATGTTTTAAGTTTTGGCATCATCAAAAAGGGGGAAATTGTTGGGAAATTAATTTTTAGATTTTGATGAATGCCATGTAAAACTTAAAATAGAAAGTTGGCACCCCATTTTTCTGTTGTAAATTGCATTGTAATAGATACGAACATGCAAGAAGACAACTAGAGACTAGAAGAAGGAAGACTCCCTTTGCAAGGCAAAATTTGAGTGTGGCAAGGAAGAGAAGACGGGAACTCGATCAAGGTGCGGTGAGATACGATTGGTGAAGTATCGTCAAGTCAACTCAAGACCAAGTCTCAAGTTGAAATGATGAAGAGTCATCCATGATTGGAAGTGACTCAAGTCAATCGGGAAAGTTAAGAAAATGTAGTCAAGACGAGATAATCAAAGAGATCCGTTGTACGTAAGTCAAGAGAATTACTTAAACAAGTAATACCTCCATATCGCCTTTCTTGAAGTGCTCGGTCCCAAAAGCGTGCAAAAGGAATAAACCAATGGGAAGCACTCGCACTGTAGCCGAACTCAAAAGTCAAGAATCATTCATACGAGGAAGTGGCAATTCCAAGGACTGCAACAAGACAAGCCAACGACCACAAGTGTCTTTTAAAAATAAGCATATCTCTTCAACGGGCAAATTTTTGAAAGATCACTATAAAAGGCTGAGGAATCACTTTGAGAGAAGGTTACCTGAACCATGAACATTCAAGCTAACATTTGAACTGTAACCAAAAATATTCTCAAGTCATTCAAATTCAATCCTCAAGCCTACATTACGAAGAAAATCAATCCAACACTCACCTGTGAAGGAAAGACAACTTCTATCAGTTGAAGAGGAAACATTTGAAGAATCAAGGGGTCTACATTCCACGGAGGATTGTAGGAAGGTTCAAGGTCGAACCAGTCTCAAGTTTTTGGAGGGCTTCGTGATCAAATCCAAGAAGCTTGAGCAAGTGGGCTGTAGTAGAAAGCAACCGCCCGTGAAGAAGCCGAGTCGCATTTTAATTTGTGTGACCAAGACATCTCCGGATCGAGTCCCAAAGGATCAAGTCCTTTGTGTGATCAAGACTTGTATTTGGACCGTTAACCACTCGTATATTGATCAATACTTAGTGGATTCCTCCAGGAGTTGGAGAAGAGAGGAGTAGAAGAATTACCCCATCTTCGAACCTCTATAAAAACTTATTGTGTCATTTACATTTCAGTACTTTAATTTCTGCATATTACTTTTATATCTGCTGATAAATTTGCTATCCAATTGATAATCAACCAAGTGCTAAAACCAAATATTAAAACAAACTTAACCAAATTCAAGGGTGTTAAGTCTTCTTCAATAAAACATATCATAGTCGAGTTAAGTCTTTAGTCAAAACAATCGAGTTATTCTATCAACAATTCGTCAGTGCATTGAGTGACTAACTCACGATTAACTAACTTAGTTGTCCATCAAGGACTCAGCTGTGAAGTATTAACTCTGAACATTTTAAAAAGGACTAAATCAAAAAGTTGGTAAGGTTTATTTAACCCCCCCCTTCTAAACCTTACACTCACACCCCTTGGGACCTACAATGTTATTGCAGGGTGACACGATACATGACACTATAAGGAAGATTCATTTTTATTTATATCAGAAATCATTTTACATTGACCCTAATCAAAAACTTTAACATGGCAAAAACATAGTGAGCTGTAAAAACTTTGCATTGTCCAGCTTTATAAAGAAGCTAAATTCACAAATTCACACCTCGTGCATCGCACGGGTCAAAAACTAGTTTATATTAATATAAGACAACTTCCTAAGATTTATTTGATCCTAGGAAGCATAAATAATTCTCTAAGGATGTCGTACCCATACCGGACACATATCCGATACGATACTTTATTCGATACTTCATGGATATATACTCCAATAATCTTTGTTGGAGATTTACCACTCAAAAGACATAATTTTATTGATCACTCAAATATTACAAGATACACCTCACCACAACTTCACTCAAACTCGAATATTACTTAGAAGCTTTGCTTCTCACTCACTTGTTTTTCTTTCTTAACTTGATACAAAATGAACCAACAACACCCCCTATTTATACTAAAACTTCATCTAAATCAATGGTTAATATTGATTCTCACCAACCTTAATCCAATAGTCATCTTTTATTTCCATCTACCACATTCACCTACCACACCAACAACTTAAAATCAACTACCAAACTCATCTACCACAATTAAACATAAAATAAATTTATATAATTCAACACTCTCCCTTAAACTTATTTTATAATTCCGAGCGAACTTCTCAATCTTGCAAAGTCTTCATACTTCAATGGCTTGGTAAAGATGTCAGCAACTTGATCTTGCGACTTTACATACTTTACTTGAACTTCTTCTTTTGCAATGCATTCTCTGATATAATGGTATCGAGTATCAATATGCTTGCTCCGATTATGAAATACCGGATTCTTGGCCAAAGCTATTGCTGACTTGTTATCAACATAAATCTCTGTTGGATCTTCTTGTGACATGCTTAATTCTTTTAACAAATTCCTTAGACATATTGCATGACTAACACATGATATAGCTGCCACGTATTCAGCTTCACGTGTTGAAAGAGTGACTATTGGTTGTTTCTTCGATGCCCAAGTGAAAGCAGTATCTCCCATGCAAAATGTGAAGCCAGTTGTACTTTTTCGATCATTAGTATCTCCAGCCCAATCACTATCATTGTATCCAACTAGCTTATAATCATTAGAAACTGAATAAATCAGACCAAAGTTGATTGTACCTTTTAGGTAATGAAGAATTCTCTTGGCTGCCTTGAAAAGTGTTGTGGTTGGATTTTCCATATAGCGACTCACAAGTCCAACTGAGTAAAGAATATCAGGCCTTATACAAGTTAAGTACCTCAAGCATCCAACTAGGCTTTTGAACAGTTTTGGATCCACTTTATTTGTTTCATCATCCTTGCACAATTTTAATCCACATTCTACTGGTGTGTTTATTGGATTGCAATCATCCATCTTAAACTTCTTCAGGATCTCTTTTGTGTAGCCTTCTTGCGAGATGAAAATCCCATCATCCTTTTGCTTGATTTCGATTCCGAAGTAGTGAGCCATCAACCCAATGTCAGTCATTTCGAACCCTTTTGTCGTTGCCTTCTTGAATTCCTGGAACAAGCATATATTGTTCCCTGTAAAAATCAAATCATCAACGTACAAGAAAATAATTAAAACATCATTATCCTTGTTCTTGATGTAAAGAGCATGTTCGTAGGGACATTTGGTGAAGCCTTTCTCTTGCAAGTAATTGTCAATTCTATTATTCCATGCTCTCGGTGCTTGTTTCAACTCATAGAGAGCTTTATTTAACTTCAAGACTTTATCTTCTTGTCCTTGAACCACATAGCCCTCTGGTTGTTCAATGTAGACTTCTTTCTCCAGTACTCCATTAAGGAATGCTGACTTTACATCCTTCTGATGTATTTTCCACTTATTTTGGGCTGCCAAAGAAATGATTAGTCTTATGGTTTCTAAACGTGCAACCGAGCAAATACCTCATCATAGTCAAATCAGCTCTTTGACTATAACCTTTTGCAACAAGCCTCGCCTTGTACCTCTCAACTTCTCCTTTGGCATTCTTTTTCACCTTGTACACCCATTTTACACTGATTGCTTTATGACCTTTGGGAAGTTGAGCAAGCTCCCAAGTGTCATTCTTCTTGATGGATTTAATTTCTTCATCCATTGCATCTCCCCATTTCTTGTTTTGAGCAGCTTCTTCAAAGTTCACTGGCTCGCAATCTGCGAACAGACAAAATAGGGTGAGATTTTCGAGCTTATCAGTTACCTCATAGAGCTCTTCCAGACTTCTTGTACGCTCTTCATTTCTCTCAAATAGGAAAGATGGTGGTGATTTTGGAAATAATGGTGATGTTGGTGGTGTAATGGGTTCTTCTCCTGATTGCTCAACAATTACTTGTTCCTCATCTTCAAATTCAGGAACGAGGTTGTAATCTTTACCATGTGTACCCCAATCCCATTCGCCTTCTTCATCAAAGATAACATCTCGACTGGTGACTATCTTTCCATTGATGGGATTATATAGTTTGTAGCCTTTGGAGTTGTTGTCATAGCCGATGAAGATGAACTTCTCGCTCTTATTATCCAACTTGCTTCTTTGTTCATCTGGTACATGTACATGAGTTATGCTTCCAAAAACTCTTAAATGAGAAATACCAGGCTTTTTCCCATTCCATGCTTCTTGTGGTGTCTTGCCCCACACGCTTCTTGTTGGTGAGCGATTTGACAGATAAACCGCACATGCCACAGCTTCTGCCCAGAAATCCTTTGGCATTTTCTTGCTTTTGAGCATATTTCGTACCATGTTGAGAATGGTTTGATTCTTTCTTTCTGCAACTCCATTCTGTTGGGGGGATCTGGGAACATTGAGTGGTCGTCGAATTCCATTTGCTTCACAAAACTCTTGGAATTCCTTCGAAGAAAATTCTCCTCCTCGATCGGTTCTCATGGCTTTAATGTGAAGACCACTTTCTTTCTCCACTCCTGCCTTAAACTTTTTGAATGCTTCAAACACTTCTGACTGCTGCTTCAAGAAATAAACCTAAGTTTTTCTTGAAAAATCATCAATGAAAAGTAGAAAGTAATTACTTTTACCGAATGAATTTGGCTTGATAGGACCACAAACATCAGCATGTATGAGCTCAAGTGGCTTTTGGGATCTGGAGTTTGACTCTTTTGGAAAGTTTTGCCTAAATTGCTTCCCAAGTAAACATCCTTCACAAAGCTGATCAGGATGGTTGATACAAGGTAAACCTCTCACCATATTCTTCTTAGATAGTAACTCGAGTCCTCCAAAGTTGAGATGTCCAAATCTTAGATGCCACAACCATGATGAATCTTTATAGCACATCTTGAGACACTTTGCTACATCAGTTTGAATGTTGAGCAGAAACATTGTATTTCTTGACATGGGTACCCTGTCAATCAAGTTATTCATATTGTCTCTTATGAAAAGGTTATTGTCTTTCAAATGAATATCATAACCTTTCTCTAAAAGTTGCCCAGACTCAAAATATTTGTTTTCATGGTGGGTACATAATAGACATTAGAAATAAATTGATGTCTCCCATCTTTCAAGCGAATAAGGATTGTACCTTTTTCCTTTTACTGCTACTTTAGAATCATCACGGAAGAGACATTGCCCTTACAGATTCATCAAGTTTCTACGAACATTGTTCGTCTCCCACACATATGATTGCTAGCTTTGTATCCAGGTACCATGTGTCATCTTGACCTTCACCGTTATTGTTTCGTGCTAGAAGCAAAACATTAGCACCATCTTCTTTCTTTTCTTCCACCAAATTGGCTCTCTCATTAACTCGAGTATTGGGATTTCTACAATCTCTGGCGTAATGACCAAACTTTTGACAATTATAATATTGAACTTGAGATTTATCGTACCTCGAGTATGAATTTTCTCTTCCACGGCCTCTTGTGGAACTTTCTCCTTGTATATAGTTGTTGTTGTTGTTGAAATTATTATTTGAATTCCAACCTCGTCCACGGCCTCGACCTCTTCCTTGTCCACGACCTCTTCTACGTTGGCTTCTGTTATTGTGGAAGTTTTCTTCATTCTTGGTTGGTTGTACTTCTGTCTTAAGAAGTTGATCTGCAACACACTTTTTCTTCTTCTTTTCTTCATGGGCTTGCAGTGAACCAAGGAGTTGTTCAATTGTCATAGTTTCGAGGTCTTTAGTTTCCTCGATGATAGTTGTAATACTATCAAAATTTTCATCCAAAGATCATAAAATTTTTTCATGACTACATCTTCTAGTTTTTCACCATTTCTTTTCAGTTGATTAGAAACGGTCAAAACTCTAGAAAAGTAATCAAAAACAAGTTCACCTTCTTTCATTTGCAGTGAATCAAACTCTCTTCTCAATGTTTGCAGTCGTACCTTTTTAACTTTCTCTTCTCCCTTGTAAGAGACTTGGAGCTTATCCCACAATTATTTAGCGGAGGTAGCACTTGAGATTTTCTCAAAGCCATCATCATCTAAAGCTTGGTAGATGAGGTAGAGAGCCTTCTTGTCTTTCTTTCTTGAATCTTTCAAACTATCCTTCTGTGTAGAAGATAGTGTTGACTCATCTTTAGTCTCTTCATAGCCTTTTTCCACGACTTCCCATGCGTCATGTGCTCCTAGAAGTGCCTTCATTTTGATACTCCAGTTTTCAAAGTCGTTTCCCTTAAGTTGTGGAACTTGAAATGATGCCACACTCGCCATGTGAATTGAAGATTCTGACTAACAAATGGATTGACTGAAAAAAAACTTGGATTTTTTTTTACTTGGTCAACGGTCAACCCTCGGTCAACTCGCGGTCAACTATCAACTTAACTTGGTCAACTCTATGAGTTGACTTAATACTCTCAACCCGATCTCACTGTGTATAAAATCTCAAGAAATTTTTTTCTGATGTGGAAGATCAGTCAAAGCTGCAACCACAGAGCATACTTAGAATTTCACGAGATTTTACAATTGTGGCTCTGATGCCACTTTGTTGGAAATTTACCACTCAAAAGACATAATTTTATTGATCACTCAAATATTACAAGACACACCTCACCACAACTTCACTCAAACTCGAATATTACTTAGAAGCTTTGCTTCTCACTCACTTATTTTTCTTTCTTAACTTGATATAAAATGAACCAACAACACCCCCTATTTATACTAAAACTTCATCTAAATCAATGGTTAAGATTGATTCTCACCAACCTTAATCCAATAGCCATCTTTTATTTCCATCTACCACATTCTCCTACCACACCAACAACTTAAAATCAACTACCAAACTCATCTACCACAATTAAACATAAAATAAGTTTATATAATTCAACAATATCTACACATGGAAATAGATAGAATTTATTCTATTGCTCATTTTTTCCAGCATTTTTTGTGTGTATATGTGAGTTATCATATTTCATATTTGAGTTCTCATTAAATTTTGGTTTTCTTACTTAAAATATTTTTTTAATTATACATAGTACGTATGTATTTTCAATAATATAAAAATACATAATTTTATATGTATATGTATACCTATACCATACACACATCCTTAAAATTTCAAAATATATCTTATTCGCGTACCCATGTATTGTATACGTGTCCCTTATCCGTGTCAGTGCTTCATAGATTTGATCTAAGAACTATATTTTATCCACTAGAATTGTCTTCTAAAATGTCTAGCAACCTAAAAGTTTCTACAAACTTTCTTCAACTAATATCTAAGATATTTTAATAAGATATTTCTAGAGAAATTCTAGAACTTGGGGCATTTGGGCTTGGACTCTTATTTTATCTTTTAACTAAAAAAAATATTTTCAAGCCCAATATTATTTGGACACAAATCGAGTTTATATTCCAACAAAAAGATTACAAGTCACACTCATATAAACCAACAAGGCTAACAACAAAATTCATATATGTTGACATGCCCAACAAAGAAAACCTTATATAAGCTGACAATGACAACGAAATATCAATATACTTGCCTTTAATTAGTGTATTATTCTTTAATTGTCGTCTTCTATTTGAGCTTTAGACTCTTTCATCATACCTAAGTTATTAAGTCACAAATTTTAATTCTTTATTATGATTTCAAAGTACAAATTTATAAATATATTATTATTTACCCATTTGTATTACTAAACACAAGGTTATATTTAGATAATAATTCTGTATAAATGCATAATAAAAATTTATACAATTATGAGGATTCTAAATTACACAACTTATAAAATGATACAAAATGATAATAGTAACAAGAATATAAAAAAATAGCATTTCTTTTTAACAAAATACGAGTAAATTGCGATTAATGGATGTTAATCGATTTTGAAAATTCGTAATAAATTATACAAAAATCATATACCGTGATTCAAGTTACAATCAAAACCTAAGATGTTGTTACAATCACTAAAAATTGTTGAAGTTGCCCACAACATAACCATGTCCAGTGAAAACATTTTGGAGAAAAAAAAAACAAGATTTGCTAAATCAATTTTGGAGATAACTCTAATGGATATAAGTTATAATTTGAATGTAATTTTTTGGTTTCATAAACATTTATTTGATTTTGATTTTGATTTGATATATATTTGTGGAGAAAATGTAAGAGATAGATTAATGCATTATTGTGATTTTTTTAAGGTGACGCTATTTGCACCTCAATATTTGATCAATACACCCCATTTCTACATACACTCCACCCCTATTTTACAAACTCATTTAATTACTTAAGGGTAAATATCATTTTTCCCCCTTATACTCTACTTGATTATCACTTACCCCCTTGTACTCTCAGTTGTATCACTTTACCCCCTTATACTCTTAATTAGTATCACTTTACCCTCTTATACTCTTAATTAGTATCACTTTATCCCCTTATGTTTTTAAAATATTATCTTATGCTCATATACTCAAAAAAATGACCATTTTATCCTTACCTATTAGTTTTATTAAAATAACAAAATTATTTTAAAAGTATTTAATATTAATAAACTTGTATTTATTTGCTAAATTAATTTTCACAACTTAATTAATTAACACTTAATATTAAATCTATTATATTTTACATTTAGTTGCTAATTAATTAACTTTAATATAGTCTCTGTTAAATTAATATAATAGACTATTTCTATTAGCTAATATATTTATACTTTTAATTTATTATTCATCATAACCATAAAATTATATAATATATATAATACAAATATATTAAATGTGAGAAATATTATTAGTAATTTTTAAATTATTGATTCAATAATCATAAATAAATACTATGTTAAATAAAAAATAGTCATTTTCGTGATTAATTTTTTTAATACAAAATAATATTTTACTATATAATACATATTGTTTAGATTTATTATTAAATATATATATAAATATATTAGTTTGCATAAAATAACCTAGAATATAGTTATTTAATAGGAACTATATTAATTTTAATATAGCAAATAAGTTTTCCAAAAAATATATATGTATTTGATGCCATGGTTAAATTAATATAATGATAGGGATAATTAGGTCATTTAATAAATGAATTGGATTATTAAATGATATTTTAATTTTATAAGGGGGTAAAATGATACAAATTGGTAGTCTAAGGAGTAAAGTGATACAATTGAAAATACAAGGGGGTTAAGTTGTGACACCCCACTTCCGAATAACTCTGTAATATCATCACGGTGGAAATAATGGAATAGTTGAGATTTTGAAAATTTAATTTTTTAAATATTAATTATGATATTGTTGCTAATTAAGAACTTATTTAATTAATTTTAGGTTAATTAAGTAATCTTTATTTCATAAGAAGCTCAAATTTATTCAGTAGACACTTAGCCACATTAAAAATAGTATTTTTTGTTCTCCACCGCTTGAGCGATTTTAGTGCTTGATTATGCGGAACACCGCTTATTAATTTATGCAAAGAAAGAATAGCCCTTGGCAGCTTTTGATTTGTAGCAGTTTTTATAGTAGCTGCTTGCTTTAGCAGCTAAATTGATTTGCGATTTTTCTATTGCGTCAGCGCCTGTGCAGCCAGAATCTTTTTGAAAACTATAAATAGAATGTTTCTATTGTTTTTCAGTTCATTCGGAAATCAATAAACTTCAGTTTTTTTTCATATTTGTAAATATATTATATATTCGCATTTACGTATTATTCCTATTTATTTACAACACATCACGGTCTCGTAGTAAATCGCCATCGTTAGTCATCTCTAAGAGTCATTGTTGGAATCAATCCTAGCAAGGATTAGTGCATTGATTGCTCCTGCCCAAACGAAGATCCGAACCAAAAGTGGGTAAAATGTCATTTTCCTAAAGAAATTAGTTTTGCTTATAATTTCATAAATTTCATGGCATTAGCTATTTCATAAACTTCATGACATTAAACTATTTTGTAAAGATAAATTAATTGTAGGTATTCATAGACTTCCATTGTATTTATAGTTTTTAATTATTTGTACTTTAGATAATAGCTCTTGTCGAGTCTAAGCTAAGGAATATGTGGAGATGTAATTTATTGGGTATTATTTTACAGTATAACAAAAATTGGGGCGTGACATAAGTAATATTCAGTGAGAGTATAAGGGGGTAAAGTGAGATTTACCCATTACTTAATACACCCCACCTATATTTCCAATTTTAAAAAAAATGAGGCACGATAGCGCCATTAAAATACATGGCACAATCGTGCCTAATTATAATACATGGCACGACAGTGCCTCATTTTAATATATGGCACGATCGTGCCTCAATTTAATTCATGGCACGAGCGTGCCTCATTTTACATGGCATGATTGTGCCTCATTTTTTTATCGTGCCATATAGAAAATTAGCATGATCGTGCCATGGCAAAATTTGTGCGTGCAGTGCGCGATGCAGTCGAAATTTTGAATGGGAAAAACATGAAAAATAGGAAAAATATGATACTTAAAGCAATATAGTATTAAGATTCTTATATTATTGTTGTCGATGAATTCATTTGGTCCATTTTGCAGCAATGTGGTTGGTGAAAAATTAGAGTTCCGATTTTTTTTTAAGATTTTGCAGAGATAAGAATAATGAGAGAGCGTGTAAGGAAGAAGAATATAAGTTTAAAAAAGAGAGGGGTTGTTGGGAAATTTATTGTTTAGATTTTGATGAATGCCATGTAAAACTTAGAATAGGAGGTTGCACCCCAATTTTGTTGTAAAGCGCATTATAATAAATAGGCTGGTCAAGTGAGTTAAGTCACTATGCCCAAACATGCAAGAAGACAACTGGAGACGGAAGGAAGACTCCGCAACACGGTGAGTATGGCAAAAAAAGAGAAGACGGGAACTATCAAGGAGCGGTGAGATGCGGTGAGTGGAGTATCGTCAAGTCAACTCAAGAAAAGCCAAATCTCAAGTTGAAGTGACGGAAGAGTCATCAAATGATTGGAAGTCGACTCTAAGTCACCTGGGGGAAAGCAAGGAAATGCGGTCAAGTCGAGATAATCAAAAAGATCCGTTGCACGAGAAATCAAGAGAATTACTTAAACAAGTAATATCTCCATGATACCTTTCTCGAAGTGCTCGATCCCGAAGCGTGCAAAAGAAATAAACGATGGGAAGCACTACACCGTGTCGAACTACGAAAAGGTGAAGAACAATTCATACGAGGAAATGGCAATTCCAAGGATCGCAACAAGACAAGCCAACGACCACAAGTGACTTTCAAAAATAAGCTATCTCTTCAACGGGTGATTTTTGAAAGATCACTATAAAAGGCGAGGAATGACTACGAGAGCGGTGACCGGAACCACAAACATTCAAGCAATTATTAGAATCAGTAACCTGAAATATTCTCAAGTCATTAAACGCTCAATCCTCAAGCCTACACTACGAAGAACATCAATCCAACACTCACCGTGAAGGAAAGATAACTTCAATCGGTTGAAGAGGAAATTATCAAGAATCGGGGTCTACATTCCACGAAGGATTGTAGGAAGGTTCAAGGTCGAACCAAGTTTTGAGCTTTTGGAGGGCTTCGTGATCAAATCCAAAGTGCTTGAGCAAGTGGGTGTAGTAGCAAGGCAATCGCCCGTGAAGTGAAGAGTCGCAGTCGAAGCCGGTGAGTGATCAAGGCGTCTCTGATCGAGTCCCAAAGGATCAAGTCGTTTGTGTGATCAAGACTTGTATCCGGAATGTTACCACTTTGTATCGATCAATACCTAGTGGATTCCTCCGGGGAGTTGGAGAAAGAGAGGAGAAGAAGAATTACCCCATCTTCGAACCTCTATAAAAATCTTCTTTGTGTGATTTACATTTGGCCGCTTTAATTCTTGCATCATATTTGTTTAATTCTCGACATATTTGCTATCCATTAGATAATCTCTAAGTACTAAATCAAGCTCTAAATCTCTACTTAACCAAACTTAAGGGTGTTAAGTCTTCCAATAAAAACAAACCACGGTTGAGTTAATTTAGACTTAATAATTTGAGTTATTCCATCAATGACTCAGTTGAGTGTTGAGAGACTAACTCTACTAATTAACTAAATTGGTCTGTCCACCAAGGACACAATTTTGTGTAGTATCAACTCTGAATCTTTAAAAGGACTAAATCAAAAATTTGGTA
The DNA here is from genome assembly GCA_016081115.2 of Rehmannia glutinosa. Classification (NCBI taxonomy): domain Eukaryota; kingdom Viridiplantae; phylum Streptophyta; class Magnoliopsida; order Lamiales; family Orobanchaceae; genus Rehmannia; species Rehmannia glutinosa. Next base: position 86,931,491 of record CM071927.1, on the reverse strand, counting down.
AGGTTTATTCAACCCCCCCTCTAAACCTTACACTTACACCCCTTGGGACCTATAAGTGGTATCAGAGCGGTTGGTTCATTGAGCCTTCCGCAGTTCTTGAACAGATCTCCAAACTTTTCAAAGTCCGCTTTAGTACTTAAACTTTCAAAACTCTCTTTATCATTAAAATTTATTATCATGGAAGCAAATTTGACACGCATCCCTATGTTCACAATTGAAGAATTTGATGATTGGAAAATTCGTATGCGGGCTCATCTATCAAAGCATTACATGATGAGATGTGGATAGTGATAGAGGATGGGCCATTGCAAATCTTAAAGGTAAACACATTTGTAAGAAGAGTCTGCGGTGAAGGTGAAGAGGATGTTGCTCCCGGACAGCCATGGTTGAAAAACCAAGAACCGATGGTCAAATGATGATGAGAAAAAGATACAACCTGGACAATGTAGCCAAGGACATCCTTTACAAAACCTTGGACAAAGCCATGTTCAATAAAGTCAAATCATGCGAACGGCTAAAGAAATCAGGACAAGCTAACATTGATTTGTGAAGGCTCGAGCAAATCAAAGAAAATAAATTATCAGTAGTTGTACAAAAATTTGAGAATTTCAAAATGATCGCAGGAGAAAACCTGGATCAATTGGATGCTCGGTTCACGTAAATCACCAACGAGCTATACGCACTTGGTAAGGAGTATACAGAAGGAAATGTGTATGAAGATTCTAAAAAGTCTTCAAATTGAATGGGAAATGAAGGTCATGGCACTAAGACATTCCATGCACCTATCAAAGACATCCAACCATGAACTATTCTCGGACCTCAAAGCCTACGAGTTTGAGTGAGAAGAAAAGACGAGGAAGAGACAATCGTACCCCAAAACATTTGCTCTAATTGTTAAAGATGGGAAGAGAGTGAGGTCAAAAGCCGTTGATCCGAAGAAATAGCCCACGATGGTTAAAAGGTTCAACAAGTTCTTCAATAAGAACTACAAGAGAGGCAAGGGCGAATCTTCCAGGAAGACACTCAACTCCTCCAAGTCAAGGAAGATAGGCCAACCAAGAGAAAGATCATCAAAAAGTGAATATCAAAGGGTGACAATCCAAGAATGGAAAGAAGTGATCAAAAGGTTGCATATCTATCTTTGGAACCGCAAAGGCAACCAGGTCACTATGCCATTTGATGCCCATATCCTCCGTAGTCAACAAATACGGGAATGAAGAGAAAAAAGAAAGGTCTTGAGAGAAAGAAGACAAGAAAAGAAAAAAGCAATGATGGCTGCAGAGACTGAGACAAATGCCAAGTCAAGAGAGACAATCGATTCGAGAGCGAGTGAAGTCGACTACTCAAGTGACTCAAGAAGAAGCCCGATCCGTTTGATGGCCAAGGAACAAGATCAACTCCGACCAAGAAGATGAGGTACACTCTAACTCATCAAACTCGGATTCTAGTGATAGTGATATGACACACACACTTCATCACCCACTCGATCTTTATGATTCATTAGGCAAAATGATGAAAGATTTTGAACACATTAAATCCTCACACACACTATTAAATGAGGAAAACAGCCTACTCAAGAGCCAAAACTCAAAGTCGACTAAGGAGCCGAGTACTCTAAGTCAAATAGTGATGAGAATGAAAGTTTAAAAAATTTGAAAATGCTAAGCTAATAAGCGAGAAATTCTTTGCCATAGAAAAGAGGAGAATGACCTCAAAAATGTTATTGCCTCATTCACTAAGGCATCTAAATCATTGGATGATCTTATTATGAGTCAAAGAGAATGTGGGAGACAAGACGGGCTAGGATTTAACTCCTCCGTGATATGTCAAACTTCAAAAGTAATTTTGGAAAAAGGATCTTCAAGCAATGAAGAGTCTAAAAAATCCAAAACTCTAAATGTTGCACACACATTCACTCCAAGCACAATTACAAGCAAACTGGCCTTGGTTATAAAGGAAAAGGAAAACTTAGTTGAGTCTTATTTGAAAGGGACAAAGTGAGAAGAGATTGATCGAGTTCCTCAAAGCCAAACTCCAAATAGAAAATACTCTGTAAAGAAGAAAGCGAGCTACCAAAAACCCCGGAAAATCTATAAAAGAAATACATATGATGGGAGTGGTAGAAAATATCAAGCCAAGCTTATTGGAATGATGTGAACTATCGCATAGACTTATGGAATATAAGCCCCAAATGGCAAAGGCACAGAACTCAAAGCCAAAGGCCATTCCAAAAGTATAAGAGCTTTCATCAAAGACACATATGCACCTAGGCACTACACTCGCTGAGACACCACAATTACCCAAAGAAGGCAATTGCTAAAACATATACACAGCATCTGAGACAAAAAGAGACAGTTGTATGAACCTAAAATCCCCAAAGCAATTTGCCAAGATTAATTATGATTATGGCAGCGATAGATGGCAACCCCTTAGAGTCAAATCATTTGGCTATAAGTTGGTTGGATCATCTTACAATTCTAACCCCTCGGGACCCGGACAAGTATGGGTACCTAAAACTTAATTTCCTTGATTGCGATTCAAGGAGCAAAGTGAGTGCCAAGGAACCTGGTACATGGATAGTGTACATTCCGGACATATGACAGAAACAAGAAAAATCTGTCAAAATTCAAGGAAGTTAAAGGAGCAAAAGTCATATTTGGAGGAAATGAAGCTCCAGGTGAAATAAGAGGCATTGGATCCATCAAGAGGAATGGATTAGAAATCACTGATGTTGCATATGTCGAAGGACTCAACTTCAATTTACTAAGCATCAGCCAACTCTGTGACAAGGGCTATAACGTTGGATTTAACATGGGTATATGCCAAATCAAGAAGGCTGAATCGAATGAAGTTGTGTTGCAAGGATGCAGACAAAAGAACATGTATATAGTAGATTGGTCAACCGCTACACCCAGCACCTGTCTACTAGCAAAAAGCACAGGTGAATCAAGTTGGTTGTTGCACAAAAAGCTGAGTCACCTGAATTTCAAAACGATTAACAAGCTTGCCAGAAGTAGTCTTGTGGAAGGACTTCCAGACTCAGTATACAGAAAGGAGAGTATATGTGACGCATGTCAGAAAGGAAAACAAATCAAATCATCATTCAAAGAAAAGACATGCCCATCTTCAACAAGAATATTGCATCTGCTACATATGGATCTATTTGGCCCAGTGGAACCAGCTAGCATAAGTGGAAAGAAATACACCTTGGTGGTAGTAGATGACTACTCAAGATATACATGGACAATATTCATGTGTAAGAATAAAGAAACTCTACGAAACTACCACACGGTGATGAAGAGGATTCAAAATGAGAAGAGCCAAACCATTATCAAAATAAGATCAGACAGAGGAACTTAGTTTGTCAATGGAATAATAACTCAAGATTGTATTGAAAATGGTATTGGTCATGAACTATCTGCAGACAAAGACTCCACAGTGAGAATGGAGTTGCGAGAAAGAAGGAACAGAACTCTCAAAGAAGCAAAGAAGGACCATGTTAGTCAAGGGGTTACCAAAAAGATTTTGGGTCAAGCAATAAACACAAACATGCTACACTCAAAATAGATGCATGATAAAAGCAGACGGTGACAAAGACTCCTATGAGATTTGGGCCAGTGAGAAAACCAAATGTTGCATATTTTAGAATATTTGGATGTAAATGCTTCATCCATAACAATGGCAAAGACAATCTAAAGGCCTTCGATGCTAAAGGCGATGAAGGTATCTTCTTAGGATACTCACCGAAAGCAAAGCCTCTGAGTACTCAACAAAAGGACTATGGTTGCGGAGGAATCCATTCATGTGGTATTCGATGAGCCAAATCTAAATGGAGAAGATATTGAAGAATCGGTGATAAAATTTGAATCATCCAAACATCTGAGAAAAATCCCTATCTTTTCAAACGTATTGTATTGTAAACTCGAGGAAGAAGATGAGATAGTTGAATCTCAAAAACAATTTTGGAAAATTTGCGGCTAAGTGATAACGAGAGTGATCAAAGCAACACATTTGCTAGACGATCGAACTTGACTAACTTACTTCAACCGGATGTAAGATGGCCGAGAAACCATCCACCGAACTTGTCATTGGAGATATAAGAGAAGGTGTCAAAACAAGATCGTAACTCAACAAGAAGCTATGTTCACATGCTTTATCTCGCAAATAGAGCCCAAAGATGTGTCACAAGCATTGGATGACACACATTGGATTCAAGCTATGCAAGAAGAGTGAATCGAGTTTGAAAGAAATAAAGTATGGGAATTAGTTCAAAGACCCACACATCAAAACGTTATTGGTACTAAATGGGTGTTGAAACAAAATGAGCGAGGAAGGTTACGTGGTAAGAAACAAAGCAAGTGGTAGCCAAAGGATATTGCCAAGAAGAAGGAATAGATTTTGATGAAACATTTGCTCTGTAGCAAGATTGGAAGCTATAAGGATGTTTCTTGCCTATGCAGCTCACAAGAACTTCATTGTATATCGGATGGATGTAAAGAGTGCATTCCTAAATGGTTTTTTGGAAGAAGAAGTATATGTTGAACAACCTCCAGGATTTGAGCGAGAAGACTCTTGGAGATAAGGTATACAAACTCAAGAAAGCTTTGTATGGATTGAAACAGCACCCAGAGCATGGTATGATACCTTGTCACAATTCCTAAGCGAGAATGGATTCACGAAAGGAAAAGTAGATAGAACACTGTTGAGAATTCAAGACAAAAAGAGTATCTTGCTTGTTCAAATATATGTGGATGACATCATTTTTGGATCCACAAACAAAGAGTGTGTGAAAAATTTTCAAACCTCATGCAAAGTAAATTTGAAATGAGCATGATAGGAGAGTGACATTCTTCCTTGGACTCCAAGTGAAACAACTGAAGGATGGAACCTTCATAAGTCAAACAAAATACACGGAGATTTAATGAAGAAATTTGGTATGGAGGAGAAGTCTTCCGTGAAAATACCAATGAATAAATCGTCAAAATGGACATGGATGCAGATGGCAAGCTCGTAGATCAAACAAGATCTGAGCACTTATTGGATCATTGCTCTATCTCACAAAGAAGCGAGCGGACATCACCTTTCTTTGTAGGTGTATGTGCGAGATTTCAATCTGCTCCAAAAGAGAGTCATATGACGACTAAAAGAATCCTCGAGATACTTGAAAGGAAGCCAAGAAGTTGGCTTATGGTATCCAAAGGAAGGTGGATTCAAACTAATTGGCTATTCGGACTCGACTATCTTTGGATGCGAGTGGGACAGAAAAGCACCTCGTGCACATGTCAAATGCTAGGAAACAGGCTGATTTCTGGTTTAGCAAGAAGCAAAATTCAATAGCCACCTCTCCACTGAAGCAGAATACATAGGCTGCTTTGGCCTGTTGTGCCCAAATCCTATGGATGAGACAAAGAAATGAGAGAGACTATGAAGTTGAGGAAAAAGAAATTCCAATCATGTGTGATAACACAAGTGCAATTGCAATCACTCAAAATCTGTGTTGCACTCAAGAACAAAGCATATCGATGTCGAGATATCACTTCATAAGAGATCATGTTGAAAAGAAGGACATCATCTTGGAATATATCTCAACCGATAAACAATTGGGCGACATCTTCACAAAACCATTATGTGAGTCAAGATTTGAAGAACTCAAGCATGAGTTAGGGTTAATTGAGTGGTGACACTCGGAAGAATCAAAGAAAAGAAATGGAACACAAAAGGGAAAAAGAGTGAACTCACAAATCAGCTAAGTAAATCACCGTGTATCGGAAAAGTGACTATACAAAGAGGACTATGAGAAGAAGAGCTAAACCACCGAGTGAGGGCAAAAGTGAATCATTTATGAGCAAAGTGACAAAAACGCAAATCGTTTTTACTAAGCGGGAATGTTTTTAAGAATTACGTCAAAGCATAATTATGCGTGTACAGGCAAAAAGTCGCACACCAAGCTTATGATTGGATATAAATCTTTGCCGCATTAAATACGAGACATTAAATGCTAAATAGGCGTGCAAAATCTAAGCCGTTGATTTCAATCCCATTTCAAAAACCACCCGCACGTCCTTTCATAAACCATACTCAAACCATTTTCGTCCGCTTTCTCACACACTACCAAAACTGTTCATTTTCTCTCTCGGAAGCAAAGGCAAAAATTTTCTCAAAACCCTATCTATCTTCAAATCAATCTCTAAGTTTTCTTCGGTAAAATCTGAAGGATGGCATCAACCTATGATTTTGTCAAGTTAGGAAAGCAAATCCACACCGGGTCTCTTGTGGATTTCGACGGCATGGTGAAACAGGTCCGACGACACCTTAGTAAAGAAAATTCGAGAAATTGGAAACGTCTGTCTTTGAAATCGTTTCGACGTATTTGGAATATCCGATGACCTATGTGGAGGAGGTCGCACGATTCTACGTGAATCTTTGAGATTCACGATGAAGGGATAAAGTCATCATTCACGGAAAGAAGCTCACCATCTCTGCCAAGGATTTGGTGAACAACGCTCACTTCCAACGGAAGGAGCATCGAAATTAACGGTGATGTAAACCTGGCCGCTTGGAAGGAAATAGCCAAGCCGACTATCTTTGATAAAATAGTTTACACAAAGAAACAAGATTTCTTGAAGGAGGATTATCACAAGTTGTTGGACATAGTTGCCAAATGTATTGACATCAAATTTGGCGGCTTTGACCAATCACAAAGCAAAGTTGATCGTAATGGCTGCGATCATTGAAGAAAGGAAAATAAATTGGGGTGAGTTTGTCTCACGCAGTATGCCGAATGTAGGAACAAATCCTTCAAGGAAGATGGCACATTTGGAGGATCCTCAGGATATGGCACAGTGATTGGCGGTGATGGAGGTGAAAGAGTCCCTCTTGGACATGGAAAAGCGTTCCATGTAAACAAGAGGATGTTCGAGATCAAACCTCTATGGCGCACGAGAAGAGAGCCTACGCCAAGAGAGGCGACACGAGTGAGGGGAATCGGTGACCACTCAAGATACTGATTGTTTCTCTCCACCAAAGAAGAAAGTCGCCCTCTTGCGGTGCTAAGAAGACTATTGCTCCTCTCAAAGTGAAAGAAAGTCAAACCTCGCTCTTGCCCCCTGCAGAAGTCACCGCCCCGCAGCCGTGTCTCTCTGCCAAAGAAGAGCGTGTCGAGAAGGACTCTCAAATACCTTCTCCGATCGTCAAAAAGAGGAGAACGATAAACCAAGATGGCTAGCTCCTCGAAGAAAACACGGCCAAAGCCCCGCCGCCCCGACTCGGAAGAAACTCTCTCCGAACCGAGAAATTCCTCTGGTACAAACTAGGAGACGAAGAAGAATCATCAAGCACTCCGAGCTTGAGAAACCGGGCCGAGTCGACCACTCACCGGAGCAGAGATCTCGAGGAGACTCTTTGGAGAAGTAGAGTCTCCAGATACTATAGATGAAAGCTTGACTAAGTCTGAAGAAGATCGTGAGAGGCAAATCAAGAAATAGCTGTAGTCGCTTGGTGAGACACTGAAAGAAGGCGATAGAGCGATAGTGATGTGATGATCCTATCCCCACCTTACCCGGACATCCAAAATCATCTGCGTGAGTGGAGGAAGTGGAAATTGAGTCGATCCAGTGAAACAGTTCCAACGGCCCGAGTTTATAGAAGAAGAAGAGAAGGCTGCGAACTTCCTCGGGATCGACCTCTGTGATCCTCGCCTTTGGATGAAGACAAGCGCACGGATATCCTGCCAGATCTTGAGGATAAGGAGAAGGAGCGATTAGCGAGAAGAAGGCCGAGAGCGAGGGGAGGGCAAAGATCCGCCCTCTCACCGGAACCACAGAACATACACATTCTCACTTCGGTATTCTATCGAAAGTGATGAGGATCGGACCTGCCGCCACGCGGAAGAGTTGCAAATGCGAAGCAATGCATGAATCGAGAATTCTTCATGAGAAGAGCATGATGGATGGACCAGGAGAGTCCTCCAAAACACGGTGAAATCGATCCAATGGGAGTGGTTGACAAATCGCCACCGTTATTCTTGCCACCACTTCCCACTCACTCGGAAGAAGAATTAAAGGAACTGGCGATGAAACCGGGTTAGTGGGGACCCCGGTCGAGCCAACCCCTAATGAAGGTGTCTTACCACCGCCCCAACTACGGTGAACACTCGTAGAAATAGCGGGAGTTTGGAGACGGTGACCCCATTCCAAGTCACTCACCGGTGAGCCACCGAGGGGGGAACTCCCTCCACTGCAGCAAGGTCGGAGAATGCGAGATGACTCCACAACGAATCTAGAGGCGAAGTGGAGAAAGTACAAACGCAAAATGAACGACAAGTTGCCATCAACGAAGCTCGGACAATTGAAATCTCGGTGAGGTCTTGGAGGTGCCGATCGAAGGCTAATGAATGACGGCGATGCGATCGAGGCACGAAGGAATGTACACGGGAGTTAACACACTGGCGATGAAAGTGCAATCCATGGGGTTGAGACTCCAATGGATGCCACCACGAGAAAGACCCTAAGACAGTGACACAATCGTCGAAAGGGAGGTCGAGCCTCGGCCGCAGATCGAGGCTGCAGGAGGTAATGAAGGCCCACGGGAGGTTGAGACTTCCCGGGGTAAAAAGTCAAGTAGAAAACATCCCTCCCGCTATCATTGATCCATCCGAAAAGGAGATAAGCACGCTTCATGATTCCCAGGATAATCCCGATGTAACCTTTCGGGATCGAAGGTGACAGAAGAAGCCGAGTCATCCCCGTGACAACTCCAAAAGACTCAACTACGGATGTTCCGGCAAAGACGAGCAAGTCGATCTCAAGACTACTCGTCAAACTTTCAATTTTGATGATGAGCCACCAATGGAAATCTCATCATCGTCCGATGACGCTCCGATAAGGCCGAGGATCACCCACTCAATTGGAGAAACCGGTGAGACCAACGAAGGCTGTTGAGACAGTGAGGTTCACAAGCCGGGTCCACTTCACATGAGACCCCAACCGAAACAGTCCACCGCGCAGCTCCCCGCTGCAGCAGATTCGACTCCAAAAGGAACTTCACGCGCACCTCTCATCATTGAACAAATCGATTGTTGGCCGTGATGATTCCTTTGTAGAATCATTTTTTTTCTCTCCTGGAGGTACCCGACCTCCTTGAAGAATCGAGAGAACGAACGCAAGACGCTTCCATTGCACCAGCTCCCGTCATTTCGCCGGTACCATCGTTCGGTGACTATGACTTTGACGTTGCGTGGCCATCACCGCATCAAAAAAGCACTAAAGTTCGGGAGGTGTTCAAAGCATTTTTGCTGAAATTGAACGGATGGAGAGGCACAGGCCTCTATGGACATGCGATTGGACAACAGAGATGCCAATCTCTCACGACTTGAGAGGCATACTTGATCGAGGATCGGGAATGGTGGCAACAACAAAGAAACAATGCGTGTGGAACAAGTTAGATACTTCAGGACATTGTTTAACAAGTCTTTGGTATGGAGAGTCGAGAATGTTGATGCAAAAACGAAATTGAGAGAACACATTGAGCACATGCATGAAGCTCACACTCGCGAGATAAAGGCTGCGTGAGCAAAATAAGAGTGATCTCCAGCGTATGGAAGAAAACATGGATAGAAAATTCAGCCTTCTCATGGCCGAGATGAAGCTAATTTCAAAGAGAGTCCAACGCTACTCGCTCCGAATTTAGGCCGTATACACCGCAGCCAGACTGAGATTTAACTCGACTATCGCCAGGCTCGACTTCCGCTTGCACAAGATGTTTCAGTGTTCCTCCCTCCTTTGATGTTGCCAAAAAGGGGAAGAGGAATACCTTAAAGATCTAAAGAGATCCTCAAGAAAAAGAGGAAGAAATTTGTGAAGGGAAAGACAGTTGAGGAAGTGTTGAAACAAAAGAAAGGAAAGTCCGTTGAGGGGGAAGGATCGAAAGATGTGACCACGATGATTGCACAAACCCCCAACAAGGTCTTGTCACGGTGATATTACAAAGAAACTCCCCAGTGACTCGCCACTCCAACACTCTGCTATATCTATGGTGAAAAGAGAAAGACAATTGAAGCGAGGATGGAGAAAGTGGAAGGAAGAATGGATGCCCGGGTTATGAACATCTTGAAACAACATAGAGGCATTCCAAAGAGACAGAGACACTTATGCCATCTCGGATGTCGGGACCGAGCCACGATCAGTTGATGAATTTAAAACGCCGCATCCGAAGGATACTTTGCAAAAATGTCATGGCTCAAGCTTGGGACTTATCTTGGGAAAAGGGTCTCACGTTATGCGAAGAAGCCGACAGAGAGCAGATCACCTAAGAATCACTCTGCTGGTCACTCCGCCGGGTCACTCACCGAAAGAAGAAGACCCCAAAGACAATACACGCCCCAGGAGGTAGAGGAAGAAAGTGGTGGAGGAAGAGGTTTGAGACTCCAGCCTCGCGCCCAAAAATATGAGTACGTAGATCCGTGCAAGAAAGGAGGGATCTATCAATGGTTCTTGACCAAGTAGCCAATTTGCAAGTGGCTAAAAGTAATGTTGAGTATGCGAAAAGAATAGGAGAAGAAAATAAGAGACAAACTCAGCTATGGGAGGAAAGGCAAGAGAGATTAAGAAGAGATGAAGTGCCGGGAAGGCTTATGAAAAGAAGAAAAAAAGGGTGACGATGAGAAAAAGATAAGAAGAGCGAAGATCTTGAACAAGATGAAAGAAGGAGACATCGAAGGAGATGAAGTGTTCTTTGTCCACCCCTTCATGTATCTTATTGTGTAAATACATACTATGTAAGTCTTCTCGCAATAAAGCTATAAATTCTTTATTTTTTGTGTAGACAAATGTTTGCTCGATACACCTTGTAAACAGTTGTGTAAAACAACAAGAATGTTATGATCAATAAAAGAATTGATTCTACGCATACATTCTATGTGAATACACTATCCGTATGTATCTTTGCTATTTACATTTTTGAATGGTTTAAGTTTTGGCATCATCAAACGGGGAAATTGTTGGGAAATTTATTGTTTAGATTTTGATAAATGCCATGTAAAACTTAGAATAGGAGGTTGGCACCCCAAATTTTGTTGTAAACCGCATTGTAATAAATAGGGGCCGGGTCAAGCCGAGTTAAGTCGGCTATGCCCAAACATGCAAGAAGACAACCGGAGACGAGGAAGAAAGACTCATTGCAAGACAAATTTGAGAATGGCAAAGAAGAGAAGACGAGAACTCTATCAAGGAGCGGTGAGATGCGGTGAGTGGAGTATCGTCAAGTCAACTCAAGAAAAGCCAAGTCTCAAGTTGAAGTGAAGAAGAGTCATCAATGATTGGAAGTCGACTCTAAGTCACCTGGGGAAAGCAAGGAAATGCGGTCAAGTCGAGATAATCGAAAAAAAAGATCCGCAGATTTAAATCAAGAGAATTACTTAAACAAGTAATATCTCCATGATACCTTTCTCAAGTGCTCGACCCCCAGGAAGCGTGCAAAAGGAATAAACAATGGGAAGCACTACACCGTGTCGAACTACGAAAAGGTGAAGAATAATTCATACGAGGAAATGGCAATTCCAAGGATCGCAACAAGACAAGCCAACGACCACAAGTGACTTTCAAAAATAAGCCTATCTCTTCAACGGGCGATTTTTGAAAGATCACTATAAAAGGCCGAGGAATGACTGCGAGAACGGTGACCGTAACCACAAACATTCAAGCAATTATTAGAATTGTAACTCGAAATATTCTCAAGTCATTAAACGCTCAATCCTCAAGCTGCCTACACTACGAAGAACATCAATCCAACACTCACCTGTGAAGGAAAGATAACTTCAATCGTTGAAGAGGAAATTATCAAGAATCAAGCGGGTCTACATTCCACGAAGGATTGTAGGAAGGTTCAAGGTCGAACCAAGTCTTGAGCTTTTGGAGGGCTTCGTGATCAAATCCAAAGTGCTTGAGCAAGTGGTGTAGTAAAGCAAGCGCAAACGCCTGTGAAGAAGCCGAGTCGCACGAGAAGCCACCGGTGAGTGATCAAGGCGTCTCGCATCGAGTCCCGAAGGATCAAGTCGGTTGTGTGATCAAGACTTCAGATCCTGGGATCATTACCACTTTGATATCGATCAATACCTAGTGGATTCCTCCGGGGGAGTTGGAGAAGAGAGGAGTAGAAGAATTACCCCATCTTGAACCTCTATAAAAATCTTCTCGTGTCATTTACATTTTCAAAGACTTTAATTCTTGCATCATATTTGTTTAATTCTGCCGACATATTTGCTATCCATTAGATAATCTCTAAGTACTAAATCAAGCTCTAAATCTCTACTTAACCAAACTTAAGGGTGTTAAGTCTTCCGTGAAAAACAAACCACGATTGAGTTAATTTAGACTTAATAAATTTGAGTTATTCCATCAACACTCGTTGAGTCCGTTGAGAGACTAACTCTACTAATTAACTAAATTGGTTGTCCACCAAGGACACGGTATGTAAAGATCAACTCGAATCTTTAAAAGGACTAAATCAAAAATTTGGTAAGGTTTATTCAACCCCCCTTCTAAACCTTACACTTACACCCCTTGGGACCTAGAGGGGTGTATTTAGATATTTAAGTGGTGTATTTACAATATTTTATGTTATTAAGGGTATCATAGTCATTTTAACTCATGACATTTTTGTAAATATTGGAAGTGGGGTGTATTTATCAAATATTGAGGTGCAAATAGCGCCACCCTTTTTTTAAGGGTGAATTTCATAATAGGGTCCAAATTTAAGAAAATCTATCATTTTAAGACCCAAAATTTCAACCTTCTCAATTCAAGATCCAATTTTTATTTTTTTCTCCAATTGAGCTCTCCCTCAAATTTTGGGTTCTCCTTCAAGACCCAAAATTTCAACCTTCTAAAATCAAGACCCAATTTTTATTTTTTTCTCAAATCGGGCCATCCCCCAAATTTTGGGTTCTCCTTCAAGTTTTAGAATTTAACAAAGAGAAATATTAGTGTAATCTATCACATCAACCCCAAAATTATTTTTCTTCCTCTTTTTGTTGTGTTTCTTATTCTTTTTTACCCGATCTGGAGGCGGTGGCGAAGGATTTTGGTGGGACGAGGCGGTGGATGGGCTGGATTTGGAGGAGTTGGAGCAGTACGCCGCGGCGCTGGAGGAATTGATGAGGAACGTCGTGGTGAGGGCCGACGACCTCATGCTCATACAAAATAATGCCGCCGCCGACGGGGGACGGCAGGCCCGATACTTTAGTGAGGCCAATGAGACTACCACCTCAGGTGCCCGGGCGAAATTGGGCCAGCCCATTTTATGAGTGTTAAAAAAATTCACAATTTTGTATTACGAATTTTGATAGTTCATAGTCGATATTAACATATATTAATCGTGATTTACTCGTGTTTTGTTGAAAAGAAATGTTATATTTTTTTATATTCTGGTTACTAATATCATTTTGCAATTTTTATAATTGTTATAATTGTATTAATTTGTACTTTACAATCATAAAAAGAATTAAAATTTGTGATTTAATAACTTAGTATGATGAAAGAGTCTATTTTCTCAAATAGAAAACGACAATGAAAGAATAATACGCTAATTAAAATGTAAGTATATTGATATTTCTGTTGACACTAAAATACGCAAGGAGAATAATTCACATATATTAAGAAACCATAATAAATATAATTGATATTATAATTTTTACCCCATATTCTTCATGTTTTAATCTTGCATTAAATGAGCCTAACTATATTGTAAAAAATGAAATTTGTTAAAAACAAAGTGAATTAAATATGGATATTTTAGTCTATTGTAGTGTATTTAATATTATTAATAAGGAAATAAGCTTATAATTTTGGACGAACAAAAAAAAGGTAGTCTATGTTAATGAGAGGGTGGAGTATGAAATAATAATGCTTATAATTGGAGCCTCGACACTTTGGCAAGAAGAAAAGAGCAGTAACAATTAATGCTATTTAGTAAAAAAACGTAACGTGATTGTGCTTGGTTTAATTTCAAAGTTTCATATAAATATATATCTCCTTGAAGCATTAACTACTATATAACTTTATTCCACAATTTAATACTAAATCGTTTTGTGGTATCAAGTGTACAACGTTGTTGAACTGGGAACAATCAGATGTATATATAGTTCACGAGTTCTCACTGGTCACCTGAGACTTGTTCACCTTGCACCGGCAAAACGTGCAATTTTATAAACCGCATATTAATTGTTAATGATTTTAGACGTTGAGCAATAGATTTGTAGTACATGCATTAAATTTTTTTAGAATAAAAGTACATACATTAAATTTTTTTAGAATAAAATTAGTGTTAACTAATTTTAGACAATTAATTGATACTATAAACTTCACACCACCGGCCCTACATAGTGGGATAATGTGCAGGTGATGATGATGATGAAAAGTACATGCATTAATCTAATATGGATCTTTTATTGCAATTTATATTATATCTGATATTGCATAATATATATACTAGAGCTAGCAAAATATTGGCGGAGCTCCCATCGGGCTAATAGCAAAGATTGGGTCGGGTAGGTTCTGGGCGATTTTTCTTTGGAACAGCAAAAAACATACACTAGCCCAGCCATATATAGATTTTGTATCCAAAACCTATTGGACCGATTAAAGTCGAGTCGGGCCAAATAGGTCCGAAAATTTAGCCCAACTTTGCCCTAACCTCGAATTACATTTTGCCATCGTTAATGTATACCACGCCACGTGTAAAAATATATATTAAATAAATTTTATACATATGTGACTTGTATATATGATACATGAGAGTCCGTTGTTTTTTTTTTTTTGACATTTTTTCCGTAGTAAAAATATTTTTTAGCCAATTTTTAATTCAAATGTCCAAATTTCCCTTTTTTCATTCTTGGGGATTAGTACATAACTCGATACCTAGTTACATGACTCAGTAAACCCTGCCTTATTATTAATTATTAAATGGGAATATATAGATCATGTTTCAGTGAATTGACAACTCGGCACCGAGACACATAACTCTATCCATAGTAACTCGGTACTGAGTTATGTACCACATTAATTTTTTTGAAAAGTGGTCATGTATCTAACTTACCAAAGAATACATGAAGGAGATGACCGTCGGTGTTTAGTTAAAATGGCTAAAAAACATGTTTTGAAAAACATTTCATTTTCACAAAACATAAGTGGCCAGTTTGGCTTATTACCAGATATGGTGTGTAGTAGAGTTGGCAATGGGTCGGGCTAGCCTAGCCCAAGCCCGTCGGACTTTTAAAAATTTTTGGGTCTGGTCGGGCCGTGAAAAATGCATGGCCCAACCCAGCCAATGTATATATTTTGTAGACTACAAAAATCGGGCGGGCCAAAAGTTGGGCTAAACCCAGCCCATGGGCCATTCGGGCCGGGTGAAAAATGCCCGGACCTTTTTGGGCCTAAAATATTGCAGCCAAACCCAACCAAAACCTTAAGCTGGTCGGATCGGGCTGGATTTTGCGAGCTCTTTTTTTTTTCGACTGATTTTGCGAGCTCTAGTATATAGTATAAGATGCAATTGTAAAATTGCAATTGTGAATTCAAACAGAAAAAAAACATTAACAAATTAAAACAAGGTAATCAATAAATATATTTGTTTATTTCCTAGACTATATATCTCAATATCTCAAAAATGCATGGTAGCATGAACAAAAAACAAAAATGAATTATGCATGACGATATCTCCAGCAATAAATACATACAAAATGTAAACCTCAACAATGACTCCTCTCAGCCCCTTCTTCTTCAGCGGACAAAACTAACCTATCTTGGCAATCCCTCCGCCACCCGTTCTCCCTATAAATCCCATACCCGCCTCAGTCTTCAACAACAAACAAAATATACACTATCAATAATAATTTGAAAACAAACAAAAAAAATATGGATATCTGGTCATGGATATGTGAACTTCCCAACTCCGACGATTGGAACCCGTCTAATTCACAGCTCACTTTCGAGCTTGCAGCTTCCAAAACTCAGTCGATTCGGCTCAGAGCCGACCGAAATCTCGGCTCGGACTCGGAAGCTTTTATCGGCTTCTCCATATGTTTCGTAGGATTTCAGTATTCTTCCGACGAAGATAAGACCATCTGGGCTTCCGACACGTGTCCTCTTTCCTCGGAAAAGCCCTTTTTACCCCTCGTCCTCCAACTCCTCCAAGAAATCGTGACGCGTTCGCCCACCGCGCACGATAGCACCTGCCCGCGTTCGCAGCTCCAGAAACTGAAACCCGACCCGGTCTCGTGGGTCCTCGACTCCCACTCGCCCGAGTCTTTCTCTAGCTTCTTCAACCTGGTTTTACTCACGCGCCTTTTCTGGCTCTGTGTGTGCGACGCGCCGTCGGAGGTAGGCTCGTTCTACTTCAAATCCCTGTTTCCTCCGAACCTCGAGGCCTTCGCGTGTAGACACGCGCCGGTTTGGAGAAACTTCTTCGTCGCGGTGGGAACGGACGTGGAGCTCTGTTTCGTGCGCACGTTCGGGTACATTTTAGCGAAATGGCTCATTTTAAGGGATGTTGAGGTTGGGTTACAATCTTTGATGACGCTTTCGCCCTCCAAGAATCTTGGGTTTTCTTATGCTGTGGAGTCTCACGGGTTATGGGTTCTGAAGGGCTACACTCCGGTGAAATCCATGCAGTTGATGCAGTGCCATGGTCAAAAAAGTCAATTCCCTGCTGTGGTTGACGCTAAGGAATCTCTGCTAAAATACGCCTTGGCTCACCAGCAGCTTGAGGCTGTAATTCAGTTGGAATATACAGTTCGATACTGTGATAATTTTATCCAAGTAAACGCACGTGTGGATAATATTAGGCTCCACGTGGTGAAATTAGGGTTTACGAAAAATTCGGGTGAGGGTTTCTTGGACGAGAAGCATTTCCCATCTAGAATTCGAGTTTGGGTTGGGCCGGAAGTCGGGGCGGGTTACGTGGGCGGGCTGAGCTTGGGCCGATCCACGGACAACGTGGAGAGGGAAATGGAGCTCCAAAAAACCTTGAAGGGTAGTTCTGGAAATTCCAAAGTCCCTAGGGTGAAAGCAAGGGCAAGAATGTCAACGAGGTCAAAAATCAAGAACTGGAGATGGGACCAGGATGTGGAAGGAAATGCTGCAACATTTGATGCAATCTTGTGTGACAACACCACCGGTGTCGAGATCGCCACGTGGAAGCCTCCCATTGGTGGTGAGGTGCAGATGGGGATTAATTTCCGGAACCGGTACACCGGGGGTGGCCGGCCGTTTACTAAATCCGGTGGCTTGATTTTCGCCGGGGAGGAGTATGGCGAGGGTGTGGGGTGGAGGTTGAGCAAAGAGATGGAAGGGAGTGTACTGAAGTGGAGGATTGGAGGGCATGTTTGGTTGAGCTATTGGCCTAATGATGTAAATTCTTCGTACTATGAGACAAGATGTGTTCAGTGGTGTGACGAGGTTGATTTGCCCTTGATACCTAGTAAAAATTAGAGTTATGTACCTAATGTGTGTGTTGTAATGATAATATATGCGATATGAGCATAAGCCAATATTTCATCGACTATTTCTTTTAATGAATTCTTTTTTTTTTTTTTGGTAAAATACCCAAAGAGTGGAGGGTTTAGGCATATCCCTCAACCTGTATATTATTTTGAGAATTTACATCATGAATATTATAAAGAATTAAGAGATATCTATACAATTCACTGTTTTAGTTCTAAATGAAGGGATCTTTAGTTGATCAATTCTAGCAAAACCTTGAATTATTCTAGGTAATGTAAATCTATCAAAAACTGTACAATTTTGGTCTTGAAACCCAATATTAGCCAACACGTCAACAACCTTATTGTCTTCCCTAAAGCTGTGTGTAACCTTCACATTGAGCCCCTTATGTTATGCTTGATTTGCAGCAAAAGATGTTAAAGTCTCCAGTTTCCAGGTTTCTGGTGAAGAATTATGGATAGATGGCTCTGGGAATCTGTCTCAATCCAAATGTTCTGATACTTATTCTTGTCCACAAGTTGCAGAGCTTTATGAAGCGGAGAGAATTCATAAACAAGTTAGCAACTATTTTTCTAGTGTCGATTAATTATTTTATTTATTTTAATATTTCTTTTCATGAGTTTGACATTAACAAGTTAGCAACTATTTTTCTAGTGTTGATTTATTATTTTATCTAATTTAATATTGCAATCTTTTTTTTCTTCCCGAAAAGAATATTGTAATCTATTAAATAATGTCATGTGTATGATAAAATACAATTATGGTCCGGCCCCTAAAAGTGATTGGTTCTTGTTTCTTCTTAATGATAAATTAATTTTGTGGACAATGTTGATAAAAAAAGAAAAAAATTGTGGACAATGCAAACTTAACATTGGGTTCAAAATTGTCTTGTTGTCATGTAGACATGAAAACTTGTTGGCCGGATTCTGATTCGCCCAAAGGGTGGGCAGAACCAATCCTATAAACGGTTTTCATTCTCGAAACCGCAGCCCGGTTCGGTTCGGTTTGGCAGTTTTTTTTTTTTTTTTTTTTTTTTTTTGAATTTTTAAGTTTTTAATATTAATAAATTAACACCATTGATAAATTAACACAATTGATGAAGGAAATAAAATTGAGTAACACAAAAATAATTTTATTGATTTAAAAGTAAAATTACAACTTACAATTTACAAAATGAAAAATTCTAATATATTACAATTCCAAAGTACAATTTAAAAATAAAATTACAAGTTAATACAATTTAGTATAAAATTTAAATTACAAAGTACAAAGTACAAACCACAAAGAAAGGAAAAAAGAAAAAAAGAAATGGGTTTGAGTTTTATTTTAATATTCTAAGTTAAAAATTTGAAATTTAACTTTGAATATTGAAATAAAATTTTTCTACGTATCCTCACATAGAGGAATCAAAACCCTACGTAGTTCTCTTTTACTTTTACTTACCTTAGGGAAGGTGGCAAGTGGCAACGTGATTCTTCAATTATTTTGTGACCATTGCTTGAATCGATATCAAGATTATCGCTTTCTTCTAATCATCAAAATCGACTTTTGCTCACGTGTTTGGCGTTTGTCCAATCGTGGAGCAATACTTGAGCCTCTAGACTTTCATTAATCTAGATCGTCAGGATCCGAATATAACCTTGAATGCTTGCTCTACTGAGACGGTTGAGGCGAGAACGGCTAATATTTCCCTCGCAATTAAAGTTACTAAAGGAAAAGAGGAAGACCTCTTTGACCACCACTTTAACAAATCGAACTTTGAATTCCCTACTACAAATTCAAGATAATCAAAAGGAGATGTTAAATATGTATCAAGTTTTCCTCTCGAACGTTTTGGTATCCTCGCGTCATAAAAATTATCTAATGGTGCAAATCCGACGCCTCATTAAACGTACTCAATATCACTAGTATGTTCAACATCGGGTGTAGAAATAGTAGAACTAGATGAGCCTCTAAAACTATCACCAAATTTTATTGAATATTCTTTAAAAATATCATATAAACATTGTTTAGATTCTCTACTACAAACTTGGAATGGGAGTGTCATGTTCTTTAATAGAAACAAATCATCATAATATATTCTAACAATTCTTCTAAACCATCTAATCTTACTCACAGGATCTAATATTTTTGCAACTAAAAATACATTAGGAATATAAGTGAAATATTTTAACCATTTTAATCCCATTTGGGCAATAGTTGGTCTATAGTAGACAAGCATGAGAGATCTAAAAAGTAAATTTTAACACAACGATCTACAACTAAAATTGATGTAGGATAATAAACACCGGATAATTCTTCCGGTAGCATCTTTAAAAACCTTTAAAAGTTGACATAAATTAGAGCATGCATCCCATTGATTGGGAAATAAAACTATGCTATACATTGTTGATCGGCAAAAAATGAACATAAAGCTTCTCTATATGCATAACTATCATTTATCATTTTATATGTAGAATTCAACGAGTTGGCACATCGGCCGAGAATTTTCTTGGGTATAAATTATTTTCTTTTACAATATCTCGCCCATTTTTTCAAAAGAAGAAAAAATCTGTTTAAATATAAAAGCGCATCTCTAATAGGTGCAATTTCTTCTTTTAAAGTAGCTAAACCATCTTGAACACATAAATTAATAATATGACATATACAACGAACATGAAAAAATTTGCCACCAAAGAAGGTTCACAAATATTAATAAGTGATGGTAAACTAGTCAGAAGTATTAGCACTAGCATTATCAAATGAAATTGAAAAATTTTTGTAACTAAGCCATATTCTTGTAAAATAGTATGAATTTTATGAGAAATATTAATAGCGGTATGTTCAACATTAAAATCTCTATATGCAATTAAACGTTTTTGCAAAGTCCATGAATCATCAACCCAATGACAAGTAATTCCCATATAAAACTTCTTTGCCAATGACCCACTCCATACATCCGAACAAATTGAAACTTTTGTTTGTAAATTAGCAAATGAGTTAATTAATTGAAACTTAAATTCACAAACTGTGTTTTTAATATCGCGAGTCAATGTAGAACGTGAGCGAGTGGGGTTAAAAGCGCGTCTAGTATACCTTTCAAATTTTTTATTATCTAAAGTTAAAAGGGAGTGACATACCACTAACAAATAAAGTTGTCTCTTTTCTAGCATTTATATCGGTATATTTAAATAAAGAAGAAGAAGAAGACTCCATACCTCTTGAAGAACCCGTGAATCCCGTCGGTAGTTGTGTTTGAGCACGATCTAGCCCAACTTTATCAGGATGTTTTTGTTGAGGTGGTTCGTGAACGCCCCATAACCCCCTCCTCTAAACTTGTAGGAATTAGTGCAATAATTGCAAGTAACTTTGAAACGCCGGTTGTAGGATCCGGAATTTTTTAAAATGAACCGAAAAAATATCGGATCTAAGTGGCGGAGCTCTGCGACTTTGAGTTTGAGTTGGCGATTGCGATTCGGTTGAGCCTCACCTTCTTGTTGCAAACTAGCAAAACAAGCTTCGATTTCATCTTCGTTCAAATCGAAAGCTTCATCAAAACGTGGTGGTGGTGGTGGTGGTTGTTGCTTGTGGGGACGCCAAACCTTTGCCCTTAGATTGATGGGAAGATCCTCCACGTCTCGACATTTTTTTAAAATAGCTAATGAAATTAAAAGTATGAAACTATTAAAAATTAAATTGAAACTTGGAATTTAAACTTGAACAAGTTGAATATAGAGAATGTAGAGAATGGGAGATTAGAAATTTGGTGTGAGGAAAAATGGATGAATTGGAAGGGGTATTTATAGGAAAAAATATGAAATTCAAAAAAATAAAAATAAAAAAAACGGAAAACCGCCGGTTTTAACTAAAACCGGCGGTTTCGGTTCCCGGTTTTAAGCGGTCAAATGATCTTGACCGTTGATCATCAACGGTCAAATGATCTTGACCGTTAATTTTTTCAAATTTTGAATTTTCAAAAAAAAAATTAAAATTAAAACCGCGGTTTTAACCGAAACCGCCGGTTTACGGCGGTTTCTGATTAAAACGGCGATTAAACAAAAGTGACCGTTTGAATTTGAATTTCAAATTTCAATTTGAAATTCAAATTTCAATTTGAAATTGTTGAAAAAAAAAGAAATAGAAAAACGCCGGTTAAAACCGGTTTAACCAGAGCGATTTACGGTTTGGAAATTTCGGAACCGTAACCTAACCTTAAAATTAAGGTTTACGGTTAATTCAACCGAAACGAACTGAAACGGGGTCAACGGTTCGAAAACCGTTGACCACGTTCAAAAACCGCCGATTCGCCGGTTCGGTTCGAACCGTTGGACATGTCTATTGTCATGGACTGAAAACTTGGGCCTGGACTTTGGGCCAATGTTATCTTAAAACATATTTCAAACTCACAAAAGCAGCCACAAAGCTGGGTATTCCGTTATCTACACGTGGCATCACGAACACCACACTACCATTGTATATTTGAACTTGTTTGTCTTACTAAAATAATTTAAATTGCAGTAGTTTTAATTTTTTTAATAAATTTATGGTGAGATATACACACAATATCAATATGCATCTCTAATTTCATTAATATTGCTGAAATATCGAATTCACTTCGAAGATTTTTTTCATCTCTTCTGGTGGACAATGTTTTTAAATTCGGACCGGAAATCAAATCGGATTAATAATTAGATTATTGGATCACTGGTTCAACTGGTTAAATCGTTCTAAAAAAATCGGTCGACCCATATACATACACATATATATGTACAAATGTAAAAGCTAAATACAAGTACGAATGTAAAAAATATTAAATACAAATAAAAAATAAATTTAATAAATTATAATATCCAGATATATGTATAAATCGAATACAAAGAAAAGTCATATGTAAATTTACCATATATTTTTCCGTTTGTAATTAAAAAAAAAAAGAAAATTTTGCTTAAAAAAATTTGAACCAGGTCAATTGGGTCACCGATTTCTGGGTTTTGTATCGGGTTTGACCGGATGGCAACAGTTTTTTAGCCATTCGGTTTTAATTTAATATGGACCGGACATGTGACCTATTCCCGGTTTAACCGGTCGAAATGCCCGGTCCGGTTCGGATTTCAAAACATTGTAATTGGTGGAAGGAAGGAATTAATTAGCACCGTTATTTTTTTTTTGGTCGAACGATAGAATTTTATTATAACAACTCAAAAACTAAAATTACAACTACAATCGTAGCCAACGGGCTAAGAGCCGACAAAACTAACTAAGAGTCAAGCGGGGAATTGGTAAAATCAATTGATTCACATGGACTAACAAACTACCCACCCCAAACTAACCACTCCAAGTAGGAGACTTCAAAGGTAACACACCGAAAAAAACTAAAATCGGGCACGAGCAACCACTACATCTTTGCGAGAACGAAAAAACTGATCCGCCTACGAGTTTTCGCAAATCAACCTAGAAAAGAAAATACAAACAAAATAATAAAACAACAAATTTACTAACAAAGTAGAGAAAAAACACAAAAATTGTCTCTCCCTCTCCTAAAATCTATTTTTCATCGTCTTCTCCGCTCAGAGACACCTCCTGCCTCCGACCCGCGCGCCTGGACCAAAAATTTTGGCCACCTTCATACGCCCAAGGAATAAGTATCCCTCCAATAGAAAACATGGGGGGGAGGGGGGGAGGGGAGGAGGAGAGGGGGGTGTAATGGGGAGGGAAGGGGGAAAGTTGCTAGGGTTTTTTTTTTGGGATTAGAGAGAATGGGGAGAGAAAAAAAGATTAGCGAGAGAAGGGGGATAATTAGCACCGTTATTTACAAAACGCTTTTGGAACTTGTGACAGCTTTTCCATCAAATCTTGCCTTATTTTCACATTTCAAGTCTTTAATTAGTAGAGTTAAGAAGTTTAACTCAATTAAGAGCCTTATTAAAATGGTGTCCTAATCTCATTTAACAATTCATCTCATTTATTTCAAAGAGAATAATTCTATTTTGTTATAAAACAAACAAGAAATAAATATTCTATTACTTCAATTGGTAATGACAAGTGAATTCATAAAATCTCATTATCTCCTCACAAATGTCCAGTTTCACGTCAGTTTTAGTAGGGGTGGAACTTGTAATGCCGAATAAAAATAAATCTCAGCTATTTCTACAAGAAATCCAAACTTGACTAACATGAACCCGACACGATGTTACCAATTTGAATAAAAACGTAGTAATTTTAAATTTTCATTAACTTTCGATATATTTTAAGATGGAAAATTAACTCAAACCAAACACAAATTAAATTACATGTAAAAACCCTAATTGTCACCCCTAGTTTTTAGCGAATTATCTTTTAGTATAGGATGAAAACTAGTTGACCAAATGAGTTTTTATGTCATTCAAAAAAAGACATCACGAGATCCAAGAAGTTTTGTTATAAAGTGAACAAAAATAAATATTGAATATGCTCGGATAACGTTTATGTTCGTTTATTTAGTTAAGTGAGCATAAACGAAACATTTTGAGGCTCGTGTAATAATTAAGCAGAGCTTGAACAATTCTATACCCGTTTACTAAAAAGCTCGTGAACAAGTTTAAGTTTGTTTAGTGTTCGTTTATAAATGTTCAAGAACAAGCTCATATAATATTTTTTTAGCCTGGGACTTGACTTGTTCGTGAACAAACTAGTTGATGGCTCGACTAATAGCTTGATTATTTTAAAAAAATAATTAAAAATATTTTATTTTAATAAAATTAAAAAGACTTAAAGCCCTTAAGATACATAATACTCTCTAAACCCTACCCTAAACGTAATATAGTGAAAAAATCATTAAATAAGCTCTGGCCCATATTTTTTCAACTGCTGCCAATTGTTTGGTTGTGTATTTATTTTTGACAATAATTTATATGTATTTTCATCTAAGTTTGAAAAAAATGTTTGTTTGTTTATCGTTCACGAAAAAAGTCAAATTTTTGTTTATTTGTTGTTCGCGAACAAAGTGATTAATTGTTTGAACATATTGAAAATCGAACTCAAAACGAACACGTTCACGAACATGTTCACAAACACATTCAAGCATTAAATTTTCTTATCAAATAACACGAACAAGTTTTTTTAAAATTAAATCTTTTAGTAAGCCAAGCTTGAAAACATATAAAATTAAACGAACATATGGCTAAACAAAAAAAGACATCACGGAGATCGTTTACACCCCTATTTGCAAGCCACAAGAAGTCAAGAATGATAGAAGGGTTTACCGATCTTGATTAAAACAGCAAGGCGATAATTATGCTATCTTGATTATTGGGAGCAATAAGAGATATACTTATGTTTGATGATTAGCTGCTAAACGAATGTAGAATAATAATCTTAAATAGCAGGTAAGGCCATGGAATTCAGAATTGATTTGATTTTTTGTTGTATTATTGTGATAAGACCTTAATTTGATTTTCTTCGTTTGTTTTGTTTTTTTAATTTAATCTTGGTTGAAGGGAGAGATAAATTTCAAATAAATCGAAAGATAAGTTGTTTTAATCATTAACACCCTTATATATAAAGGATAATTGATACCACAACCTCTGTTAGAAATCTTCGTTTGTTCTTAATAAGATGAAATTTTTTCGGAGGTTAAAATAGGAAAACATTACAGTTTCTCATTAAACATTAATTTCATATATATAACTAAATTTAACTAGATTACCTTTTTTTTATTTAAAGGAAATTAACTAGATTACTACATTCTTTGGATTATGAGCCTTTGCCATGTGTTCAACAATTCTGGGCTTTCCCTTAAATAATAATAATAATAATAATAATAATAATAATAATAATAATAATAATAATAATAATAATAATAATAATAATAATTTTTGCCTTAATCGTCTGCCTCAAACGCTTAAAGGACATGGCTCTAGACATTCATCCATAGACTTTTAACTTTTCCGATAAGTGTATCCTTGTAAGTCGATTATCTTGTTAAGGCATAGACCATCACCACATGTTACCCCTTTTATTGGGAGACATTTTGCAATTGGCAGATACAAGACAACAAACACTAGGCATATGTATAACTTACATATTTTTTTGGATCGACACTGAATTGAGCAAACACTATCCGACGTACTCGATCAAGTGATAGTGATGTAGAGATGAAGATTCAAATTTGAGAGTTTTTTCGTAGGGAAATATTTTTTCTATTAGAGAATACGAATGAAAAAAAAAATTGAAGAAGAAAATGAATTTTGGAATTAGAAATGAAAATGAGATGAAAATGTAATGATGAAAAATTGATTTGATATACAAATAGAGAATAATGATTGGATATGATTGGTAGTTGGAAATATGTGAATGCATGAACAATAGAATTTGTGGAATAATGTGTAATAATAATTGGTGATTTGATGGTTTTATTTTAAAAAAAAAATAGGTAGATGTGATTGGTGGAAGAAAAAGTAAAAATGAGATAATAGTATTTTTTCCAAAAAAAATCATTTCCATTCACATTTCTTAGTAAAATTTTTATACTAGCAAAAAATTTCAAGAAATTTTCTATATCCAAGCACAACCTTAGCTTCAAGAAACCCACCATGGTCCACTAGGCTACCCAAGAGGGAATCATATGTCATCTTTTGCTTCCTATTTCATTATACATGATAAATGACATGTATACAATTATGATGTTGACGTCAAATTTGGTCAACAAGGAATTAAATATAAAAATAGTGAATACAATAAATGGCTATAAAATGCCTTTTTTATAATGGATTTCAAATCCTTGGAAGCTATTTTTGGAGTCATTTTGGAGGATTTCAAATTCTTCTTATTTGGAGTTATTTAAAATCATTTCCCCAAATCCAAATACTCCCATCCAAATGCAACCTAAAAGAAGTTGAACGTGGAAGGACAAATTTGAAAATAAGAAATCGAGAACGGTACAAGGAGACAGGAGTTAACTAATTGGGGTGAATTTGAAAACAAAAAATGGAAACCTGACTGAAGTTCATTTATAATCATAAAGAATCGTCCTAAACAGGGCGGGTCCGAATTTGCACTTATCCTATTATCATCCTGCAGTAGGTGCAAGGGTAGTTGGCGACCGCCAGAGTTGTGTGTGGTATATAGGACATTATATAGGTATCCATGTTTTATTTAAAAAAAAATATTTATAAGGGCCCCAAAAAAATTAATAACTACCACATATCAAAAACTAAAAATACCAAATAACCCTTTTCATTAAGATAATATTCATCACATTAAATCCAATATCAACAAGAAGAAGAGAAAGTCATGTTAATAGTATCACAACTATAATAACTCAATCTAATGAGATAACATAAGCTTTATTTGAATTATCAAGAGTTAGTGAAGGTGTCAAAACGAGGAATGAGGCTGAATCTTTAGTAACACATTGTAAAAGCGTTGGATTATTTTCCAAACACTTCCATTGCTTATAAAGTTTTGTTAACTATACTAGTTACTATAGCATGAGCACAAAGAAGTTTTTCAAAACTAAAATTGATAAAATCACATTTGCGTTCAACTATGTCTCAAAAAAGGTTAAATAGGTTAGCAATTTGATGTATTGAAAATAAGGTGTCGGAAAATCTTGATTTTGATGATCTTATTAATGATTTTGCTTCTCAAAATGCTAGAAAATCCAATTTTTTTCAATGACTATTTTATACTTTTTTTTCTTCTTTGTAGGAAGATGTTTCGTCGAATATTACAGATGATAAAAAAAAGATGTATCTTGTTGGAAATACGTTTTTTATGTATTTTTTATAGGGATTTTTTTTCTTATCGCCAAAAATTGAAAAGTCGATCCGACCCTGATCATCCCTAATCCACAAACTATACATTTAAATAAACGAGTCTGGGTCTCGTCTGGTGCCACAAGAAATAACTTAATTCGACCAAGAATTCTTTTCTTAGTCCTATGAAAATAAATCACCATAAATGAGGCATGGGCCAAAATGGCAAGTCGATAAAAGCTTGGCCTAATGCACATGCCTTTTGCAAAAAGAGAGTACCAAGAATAGTAAAACTCCAGAGACACGGACCCCACCTTGTAGCAGAAACATGCCGTGTGCATTTATGACAATGGCTGTCATCTCTTCACATCCATTTACCGCCCATTTGCTCACGCGGATAACATTTTACCTCGGGCAGTCGCATGTTTTTGTATTTTGTTTGCCTCTAAGTATAATATAAATATAAAGTGTCAGAAAGAGATTTGCACCAAAAAGAGTTTTTCACTTTTTTTTTTTTTGTAAAGTGATATTTTTATGATGATCCCAAAAGGGTTTTCATTTTTCTTGTTTCTTTTGGTTGTTGTGAAGTCAAGATTGTTCTTTGGACTTGTTCTTGGAGTTGCTGTGAAAGATAAGGATGTTTGGAGTTCAAGTTTGGAAGAAAATATGAATAGTACGAGGATTCTTGAGGTTAGGTTCAATGGACCTGCTAAACACTGGACTGATGCTCTTCCCATAGGGAATGGACGCCTTGGTGCCATGATTTGGGGTGGTATTGCAAACGAGACTATTAATCTCAACGGTAAATTTTGTTTTCTTTAGAACTACATTATCCAAAGCTGGTATTGGATTTTAGTTTTCCCTGAAAAGAAAATGAGGAATGGGTTTATTTTTAGATTTCAGGATTTTGTGCTCTTCTTTGAACATTTCGTAGGATACAACCACAATGAACAATATGCTATCACAAAATTACATTGGCTGCAAAAGTATTTGCGTAAATGGCAATAAGAAGATTACATCACAAAATAAAATTATAAAATATATTGATTGTTTTTTTTTTCTCCTTTTTTTCTCTTGGTGCAGAGGACACACTTTGGACAGGGGCTCCTGGAAATTATACAGACCCTGATGCTATAAACATCCTATCTGATGTCAGAAAACTTGTTGACAATGGGCAATATGCTGAGGCTACTTTAGCCGCAGTCAATTTGTCGGGAGATCCATCTGCTGTATGCTTCTTCTTTACTTCCATATTTACTCCACATTCTGGAATTTCGCATTTGTGTACATTGATTTCTATAATTTTGATATAATTAGAGCGTTTATGCTTATTATGCAACTGCCTCATCGACCGTTTCGTTGTGTAAGAGCCAGGGATTAAATGGGAGCAATTTTGTTTTGCAACACATTTTTGCTTGTAGGTGAAGTATGTTAAAAGGGAAAGACATTTTGAAAACCGTCACATGATTAATCTCTGAAAGAAAATTAGTTCTGTGACGGTTTGCTAAGAACTAGAAAAGAAGGATACTATTTTGTCCAATTTATGTCGTAACATAGTTTTGCTTGGCAGTGGACATCGTATTTTACAAATGACGTCCCTGAATTATAGTTTCATGTGATGAGACGCGCATTTAGTAAATGATAGGATCAGCCTTATTGTATTTAAGCAAAAAAATCCCTTTATAGTTTTGCTGATCAGAATATGATATCAAACTGTGGTGTCTATTCTGTCCATAATTAAATTAACTCGCTTATTGTAACCAACTGCCCGAAAAGTTCCTTTAATTGCATTATCTGGATGGTTAGGCTTGTATCCTTGATTTTACATGGAACTCTTTGTCTTTAGAATCACAAGAATATGCTGTATGGGAAATTCTTCAACAAGTGCTTCTATTTATTAATTTTTACTTTCATGACATTTGGATGAAATACAGGTTTACCAGCTCTTAGGAGACATAAAACTAGAGTTTAATGATTCTCATGCCACATATGACGAAGAAAGTTATCAAAGAGTGCTGGATTTAGACACGGCAACCGTAAAAATGCAGTATTCTGTCAACAAAACTGAATACACAAGGGAATATTTGCCTCAAATCCGGATGAAGTAATTGTGATAAAAATATCCGGAAACAAGCCATCATCTCTAAATTTTATGGTATCTCTCGACAGCAAGTTGCATCATCACTCATACGTAAATGGAAAAAACCAAATCATTTTAGATGGAAATTGTCCAGGCCACCGAATCACGCCACACGCCTATGGAAATTATTATCCTAAAGGAAGAAGTGTTCTTGAGCCCACTGAAACTAGCAATACTAAAGGAATTCAGTATTCAGCGGTTCTCGATTTGCAGACTAGTGATGGTGCATGTGAGCTGCATGTAGTGGATAATAGGAAGCTACATGTGGAGGGTTGTGATTGGGTTGTTATTCGTTTCACAGCATCATCATCGTTTGATGGGCCGTTTACCAATCCCGTGGATTCGAAAAGGGATCCTATCTGGAGTCTTTAAGTGCAATGGATTCTGCTAAAAGATATTCGTACTCTGATCTTTATGCACGCCATGTGAACGACTATCAAAAATTGTTTCATCGTGTGTCGTTGCAGCTTGGTAATAGCTCAAAGGGTGATTTAAAAAATGACGTAAATTTGAAAGAAGGCAAGGATGAGTTGATTACCACCGCGCAAAGGGTCAAATCTTTTAAAACTAACGAAGATCCTTCATTGGTTGAGCTTCTATTTCAGTACGGTCGATATCTGTTAATTGCTTGTTCACGTCCTGGAACTCAGCCCTCGAACCTGCAAGGGATTTGGAACAAGGATATTGAGCCAGCATGGGAGTATGTTTTAGTTTCGAAACATATTTTCGCATTTTAATCCATTTTCTACTATAAATCTGATGTTTTTTTTTTTTTTAGTGGTGCTCCTCACTTGAACATTAATCTTCAGATGAATTATTGGCCTTCTCTCTCTTGCAATCTGAAAGAGTGCCAAGAGCCTTTATTTGACTTTATCTCGTCTCTGTCCGTAAATGGAAAGAAAACGGCAAAGGTGAAGACCTCCTTTCTCTGTTAGTTAATTTATTCATCTAAATTTTGTCACTTGAGCTCTGAAGTAGACATCAGAAATGAACTGGGGGTGCGTAAAAGATTCATACAACATTGCATCGATAAAAATCACTACAGACACAATATTTTATATAGATTAAATATAAAATTGGGAAAACTATCCTGGTTTCTATGATATTTTCTGCTTGATATCAATAAGAAGAATATATTTTTAACCTGGATATTTTTGGTGGAACTTTTTTTCTTCAAACAATTTTCTTATTAAAAATAAAAAGTTATTTTTCTACCACCTTCATGTATTTAGCTGCAGAATGTTACAGGTTAACTATGGAGCAAGCGGTTGGGTTGCACATCAGGTGTCTGATATATGGGCAAAAACATCCCCGGATCGTGGTCAAGCCGTGTGGGCTTTATGGCAGATGGGTGGAGCTTGGCTTTGTACACATTTATGGGAGCATTATACTTATACAATGGACAAAGTAAGAAACTGTCATTCTTGATTTTCGCTCTGAATTTGATGATTTTACGTCCATTAGTTGCACTTTTGATATGCTTGCGGCTTTTGTAGTTTGATGATCTATCATGCGTTCATACTCTTCTTTTTGGTTTTTATTAGATATTATCGATAGATGAGAAAATGTATTGGAAATTAACTGACAAGGTTGCTTACATATGGTTTTAATTTGGTCTTACATCTTCTAATTAGAGTTCATGATATCTAGATATAGAAAATGCGCCTACTAGTTTGATTTTTAGCAATTAAATGTGTGCTATTTAATGACATTGGGAGGCTATTGAATTTTCAATTATAGAGTTCTCCGTGCTCTACCCGAAAAGTTAAATGAACTCAATCAAAAGAAATGATATTAAGGATGTTAGCAATGACATAAATTGTTGATTTGGCTATTTGTATTGTTATTCTTACAGGATTTTCTAAGAAACAAAGCATATCCCTTGATCGAAGGATGTGCGTCATTTCTACTGGACTGGTTAATCGAAGGCCCTGGAGGATTTCTTGAAACTAATCCATCAACCTCCCAGAACACATGTTTACTGCTCCCGATGGTAAGCCGGCTAGTGTTAGCTACTCATCAACCATGGACATGCAAATCATTAGAGAGGATTTTCTCAGACATTGTTTCTGCTGCTGAGGTAAATCTCTTCTTCTGAATTATCAAGTTAACTGGAATCTTGACCCGCCTTTCATTATTAGTCAACTGAATTTGCATTTGAAAATATAGGAACTGGGAAAAAATGACGATGATCTGATTGCAAGAATTCGTAAAGCTCAACCACGCCTTTATCCGACTAAAATTACAAAGGATGGTTCCATCATGGAATGGGTAAGTTGCATATACATTCTTGATTTATTTAATTGGATAATTACAAAACCTACCTCTGAAGTTTAGTCTAGTTAAAAACGAAATGTGATATGTTAAATAATTTGAGTAACAGAATACTGTTGTTGTCTGTTTGATTAATGAAATGAGAATTTCAAGTTTTTTTTTTTTTTGATTAGGCTCCCTTATTTAATTCTCGATTACTTCAAAGTAACTAATGAATGAGAAACTCAATTTGTTTTCATCATCTTAATATGTCAGGCAAAGGATTTCGAGGATCCAGAGGTGCACCATAGACATGTATCACATCTATTTGGACTGTTCCCTGGGCATACAATCAATGTCGAAGAGACTCCTGATCTATGCAAAGCAGCAGAGTTTACCTTGCTTAAAAGAGGTTAGTGTTTGAATAAGCTGAAGTTTGCTTCTTGGATTTAAATGAAGAAAATATATTCCATCAAATGATAGCCTTATTTTTAATCTTTCTTTTCTTATCCCCGTTTCTGTTAACTTTTCTTGTGCTTTTCCCTTTAAGATAAAATTAACAACAATGCTATCCTAATACTCCCTGAATGAAATCCATGGCCCAAACTGTACTTCTGAGAAATAAAGTGGAGATTTTTCTTGAAGTATTAGACAAGGTTTAGTTGTCTCAGGTTCTTTGATAAATTTCATGTAGATAATCTTGACATCTGCCAAGAATCAAGTGTTGGTAGTATATTACATACTGAAGCTTTAAGTAATTGTGTTTCTCCACTTGAAAGCTTTTTGCTTCTATCAGCTCAATAAAGTTCTTGGTTAAACTTTTAACAATTATCATGTGTTTTATTATTTCTTTGGAACAGGAGAGGAGGGTCCAGGATGGTCAACAACATGGAAAGCCGCATTGTGGGCACGACTGCATAACAGCGAGCATGCATATCGGATGGTAAAGCATCTGTTCGATTTGGTGGATCCTGATCATGAAAGTGATTTTGAAGGAGGGCTGTATGCCAACTTATTTACTGCACATCCACCATTTCAAATTGATGCAAACTTTGGGTAACAAATCTCTCTGTGCTTCAATCTAAATTTGTTTGTGTATCCAATGGAAAACTTGGTCTTTTCCCAAAACTCAGGTGTCTGGAGTTATTCGGCTAAATTGCAAATTTTTAGTCATGTAGCTATAGGGTTGGCAATAGTAGTCCTGCAGAAGTTACCATTTGCAACAGAGTCCCGGAATTTTCAGAACACTCGATTTCATTTCATTGGTCGCTACAAATTGGAAAATTTGCCGAAAAAATCCAAATGTCAAGATTTCTGGTCAAATCCGCTGACGTGGAACCAATTTTGCTTATGCCGACATTTTTTAAGTTTTTGTCTCAATCAACATACCAACTCACTCTTGAATGATGTCCACATAAGTAAAATTCATTGCCTCATCATCGACTTTGGCGGAAATGTGGACACGTATTCTAGATTCATTGTAGTTAAATAAATGCCAAAAAATACAATTCCCATTCAATTTTCTAGCACGCTAACCTTACAAATGTGTTATGTTGTCAAAGCCAAGCTCATCATATCTCTGTAATGAAGCAATTTTTTAACAGATGTGATGATTTTCGCATTTTGTCGTGCCAGATTTTCTGCAGCAATAGCAGAAATGCTAGTTCAGAGCAGCGTAAAAGACTTGTACCTGCTTCCAGCTCTTCCTCGGGATAAATGGGCAAACGGCTGCGTTAAAGGTCTCAAGGTGCGTGGCGGTGTTACTGTCAGCGTTTGCTGGAGTGACGGAGATCTTGATGAAGTTGGCCTATGGTCGAATCATGACCGTCGGAGTATAATGAAGAGGTTGCATTATAGAGGAAATTCTGTTTTGGCTAATATTTCATCAGGCACAGTCTATACTTTCAACAAGCAGTTGGAGTGCGTGAAGACACATACACTCTTTGATTTGCCTTTGTTTTCTTCTTTTTGTTTATCATCTCTGTTTGTTTTTTTGTTTTTTGGCTGAGAAAGTATATCAAATGGATCTTACAAAGAATAATGATACTCAAAGGTTGATTATTTTGTTCACAGAAATATATTGCAACCAGCTTATTTGAATCTCTCTCTCTCTCTCTGGCTATTTCTTCAGGCAAATTTTATTCCTGGGTTAATTACAAAACTTACCCATAGGTTTAGCATAATGACAAATAAATCTAGCTATCTTTCAAAACTATGAATATCCATTGACATTTGTTTCTATTTTATAAATTGCACAATCAAAAGGGTATTTTGTTAGGTAAATATAAACCCCAAGGAGTGTGTCTAGGTATTTGTAAGTTAAAAAGATAACTGGAGTTTTTTTGTTATTAAGCTAAACCTCAAGGTAGTTAATGTAATTATCTCTTTATTTTAGGGGTATTATAAAAAAAAAGGCCCAGTCAAAGCATTAAAAACTTTTTACCAACTTACTCAAAAAGAGTTTTTGAGGCCTCTTTAATATAAAATGTCCAAAATATCCTTATACGTATCTATGAAATCTCTCAAATGCCCATTCTTCAAATTTACAGACCGTTAGTTTTGTTGGGCTTCTCTCTTTCCAGTTCTCTTCTTCTTCTTCTTCTTCTCCTTCTTCTTTTTCTTCTTCTTTAGTGTATCTATAAACTTGTATTTCTTTCTTGTTCTCTCTTTTATTTTTTTAATCTAGTTTTGATGTATTTATATGAAGAATCTAGATCAAGAACAAACCCTATATTTGAACATTTTATATTGGTAATATGTTCTTTTCACTTTTAAATGTTTATAATATTGTGTTTTAGATGTTTATTTATGTTTATTTAATTGTTTGAGTTAAATTTTCAAGTTCAAGTAGCTATTAAAAATCATAATTGTGTATGTTGTAGTTACAGATTTGGAATTCCCGTTTAAAACGACTGCATTCTTGTAAAACGACTATAGTCGTGTAAAATGAGACTGTAGTTGTTTAGTTATTTAAAAGCTGGTCATTATACATTACTAATTGATTATTTGCTACTTTTCTAAAATCTTGTTGTTTTAATTGTAGATATGGACTCAACATGGATTGCTATATTTTATTTTGGAGATTTTGTTAATGACGATGAAGGAAAATGGATATGGAATCGAAGTGGGGGCAAGGAAATGGTGGATGGAATTCCAATATTTTCATCTACTTCATATCATGATCTGTATTCTGAAGTGTTAAAGATTTGTAAAGTTGATTCATCTTCACATGACATTGAGATGAGATTTCTTCTCCCAGGAAGTGGACAATTTTCAGTTCCAGTTAAGATTACTTCAGACAAACAAGTACTGTGGTTGCTATCTCTCAACAAAAAAATTGCCACTGTCCAATTTGTGTAACCCTTTGGAAAAAACTTCCAGTTGAGCATCCGCAAGAAGAACATATTGATCCATTTCATGAAGTAAAAAATGATGGAGTGCATTGTGAATTGCAAAATGAAAGCATCAATTTTCATTGTGAAATGCAAGCAAATGATGACAATGAAGTATATCAGACTGAGAATATTAATTGGGACGAGTTGGAGATAGCCCAAGACAATAATGTAGACAATTATAGAAAACGATAACATTGTTGTTTTCTCGACTTAGAGATCCAAGATGCTTCAAAACAGTAGAGAGGAAAATCTTTTTACTAATGGTCACCTTGCAACTTCAACTCCTTCAATACATTTGATTCTCGAAGATGCAGATTTAGTAGATCACCAAGTTTTCAACATGAGAAAAGAGCTTATGATGGAAGTCCACATGCTTGCAATGAAGTACAACTTTGAATTTATAGTGAAGAAATCTAACAAGGAAGTTTATGCAATTGTTTGCAGAGATGAAAATTGCAAATGGGGTTTGCGGGTAACTAAATTCAAAAATTGTGGTTACTTTCAAGTCCGCAAAATATGCACGTGAACATACTTGTCCTGTGAGTATTCGTCGAAGTGATCACAAACAGGCAAAATCGTGGGTTGTTGGAAGACATATATTTTCTAAGTTTCAAAATTCCAACACTGCACATAGACCTACATACATTGTTAATGACATGCGTCAACAGTTTGGGATTGACATGAGTTATCAGAGGGCGCATAAGTCACGAGAATGTGCTTTAGAATATTTAAGAGGTTCCTTCGAGGATAGTTATGCTAAACTGGGCTTATATTCTCATAATTTGGCTACAACTAATCCCGGAACAATATTATATTTGTAGATTGATAGTGAGAACTGTTTCAAGTATTTTTTTATGGCTATTGGACCCTGCATTCGTGGATTCCACTCTTCAACACGAAAGGTAGTTGTAGTTGATGGAACATTTTTTACTGGGAAATATAAAGGTACGCTGATTGTTGCTACTTGTCAAGATGCAAATATTCAAATTTATCCTCTTGCTTGTGGTATAGTTGATTCTGAGAATGATGCATCGTGGACTTGGTTTTTTATGAAGTTGAAAGAAGTAACAAAGGATACCAAAGATCTTGTTGTAATATCTGACCGACATCGAAGTATTATCAATGGAGTTCAAGCTGTCTATCAAAATGCCCATCATGGTCATTACATCTATCATATAAAAGGCAACTTAAGGACCACAAATCGAAAAACTGATGTTATCCTACTTTTCAAGAAAGCAACGGAGGCATATACTTTGAAAGAGTTTGAAAATTATATGAGAGAAATTGAGAGAATTGATAGTAAAGCGTGGAATTATTTAGTCAACACACAGTTCCATACTTGGGCCAGGTCACACTTTGTGGGAAATAGTTACAATATAATGACATCAAACAATGTCGAGTCACTAAATTCGTTGTTTAAGAAAGATCGACATAGTCCAATACTTTCATTGATTGAGAGTATTAGGAAAAAGTTACAAAAATGGTTTTATGAGAGGTGTGCGAATGCACAGAGCTGCACAAGTACACTAACACCGATAATTGAAGAGAAATTGCGTAAGAATGTTGATAAAGCCAATAGACTTCTTGTTGACCCAATCGATCAGTTCACGTATGATGTGAGGAATGACACCAGGAATTTTGTTGTTAACTTGGATGAAAAAATTTGCACTTGTAGAAGGTTCCAATTAGAACATTTACTGTGTGAGCATGCAGTGGTTGCTGTGAAGAAGAGTGGTTATTCAATTTACTTGTTCTATTCTCCATATTATATTGTTGAATATTGGCGAGTAGCTTATAGTGATACTATTTATTCCGTGCCAAATGAAGTTGATTGGGAAATTCCTGAAAATCTTTGTTTCTCCAATGTGTTGTTGCCATTAGTACAACGACGATGCGGACGTACTAAAACAAACATAATTCCATCTACTGGAGAGTTTTCTCAAAGACACAAATGTAGTAGATATGGTGCCACTGGGCACAACCGATTACATGTACAAGTTAGATGCCTTTAGCATGTTGAAGATCTTTAGACATAAAAACTACTCGAGTCTTGTAAAACTACTCTGGCCATTTTGATGGAACAGTTACATTTGATGGATATGTTGTTTCTTTGTTGAAGATTGATGCAAGGAAGAAATCTTGATGCTCTTGGATACTTGATTTCATGTTCAGTTTTATGACTGTATATGTTCTTTGTTATAGCTTTTAGCATCACCTTTGTTTCTGTCATGGACAGTTCTTAAAACGACTCTAGTTGTTTTTGTAAATTTGTATTACAAGTTCATTTTTTCTATAAATTTTTTAAGAAAATAATTTGAATCAAACCAAACACAACTTAAAACATCATAAGTAATCAATAAACATAATGTAAGAAGGTTGAATCTCACTGTAAATATTAAATTATATTTATTTAATATATCATTTGTCCTTGATACAAAGCATATGCAAATATAAATTTATTGAATATAAAAAAGCCATAAAAGAATTTAGTGTGAAAGCTCATCGTCTCTTGCAACTATTGTTATCACAAGCAACTAAAGCTCAATAGACTAGAGAATGAATAGGAGATCCTCTAGCCTGAGCCGTTTTTCTGAGGTGTGAGAACCTAAGCTTTTAAAGCTCTAGCCTGAGCCTTTTTTCTATCCGCATTGCCACTCATGAACTTCCTGTAAGTCCAAGCGGCTACGATAATCTAGAGGGGGGGTGAATAGATTATCTCCATTTTCTCGATTACGCCCTTTTTTTCGAATCAAACAAGCCAGGACAATAATAAAGGTGCGGGAAGTAAACAACACGCGTTGATTTATAGAGGTTCAACCCACCTAGGGCCTAATCCTCTACCA
This sequence comes from Rehmannia glutinosa, assembly GCA_016081115.2. Classification (NCBI taxonomy): domain Eukaryota; kingdom Viridiplantae; phylum Streptophyta; class Magnoliopsida; order Lamiales; family Orobanchaceae; genus Rehmannia; species Rehmannia glutinosa. The sequence goes on along the minus strand of CM071927.1, from coordinate 86,893,652 downwards.
CCCCAGTATCTCCAGAATGGATTTCAAAAAGAAAAAAGATTTTATTAATTACCACAATTAATATAACAACACCTTACAACACCTCTTTTGAGATTACCACAATCTCACTTGAAGATTACCACAATCTCCAACGGCACCTTGTGAAGATTACCACAATCTTCCGACTTGAAGAATACCAAATTTTTCAACACCTCGAAGAGCACCACACTCTTCAATAAGAAGATCACCACAATCTTCTTGCACCTATCACCTAGATTATCCAAGTGTGTTCTTACCAAAAGAACACTCACAAGGATATCTTGTGTTGAATGATAACCCAAAAATTCAAGATTACAACTCGATAATGAATGATACAAATTTGAATGCAAGTGTAATCATGAAATAAGCCTAGGCCTCAAGATGTGAAAGTGAAAGACCTTAGGCTATTACAACAAGAATAATAACAATGAAGAACAAATATGTTTGCTTGAGTGTATCTTGTTGTGTTGTAGTATTCTCTCTAGTTGTTGTGCTTCAAATCTTCCTCTATTTATAGGAGATGATTGATCATTGATAGGCTCCTCTTGGGAACTGATTTATACAAAACAATTGCAATTAAAATCAAGATTATAGATGTTAGAAATCAACCCCATAAATTAGGGAAAAGTTGTCTCGCGACAACGGTTAGAATTTTTGTCAAACCATAGGCGACGGTCGCAAGACAAATAGAAGTTTGAAAACAATACAACAAAATAACACGGGGTGGTGACCGGTCCAGGGGGTCGACCGGTCGGGCGGGGTCCCACGGTCGCCACCCTTGGGTCGGTTGCCCCTCCCCAAATTTTCATTACGATGCGTTACGTAATGTTCCCTGTGCATCTTGGTCGGTCGACCTGGCCGACCTCCGGGTTTTTCTCATATATCTCGTTTCTGTTTCAAAACCAATCTTTCAGACACGGGTTGTCCGGTTGAACACAAGACAAAAGTGTTGTCCAATATTTTATCGAAAATAACCTTCAAGAAATACTCCGAAAAATAGTAAAAACATTTTAAACCGATCGGGAGTATTAGGACAACATTTAGAAACATTGTTTTGATGTAAAAGCATATTAACACAAAATCATTGAAAGTGTTGTCCAATTTTTGTCTAAAATAAATTCGAAGAAATATTCCGGAAAATTAGTAAAAACAATTTAAATCATTTAGGAGTATTTAGACAACATTCAAAATATTTTTTTGGTCTAAAAATAAAATCATGATAAAACCATTTATCAAACAATCTCCCCCTTTTTGATGATTACAAACCAAAACAATTTAACAAGGTCGATTTTGAAAACAAAACAATTTTACCGGTTAAAAATGAACTATTTGTTGTGAGCGATAACATTCCACGCAACATTAAACACAAAGATGGGAGTATAGATATACAAAACATTTAACCAAAAGCCCCCCTATCAACATGCACAACAAGAGTAATGAAGCAATCAACCAAAAGCTAAAAGCTCAGCTTTTACATATTGAGCTTAAGAATCAAGAGCTTATAAGCTTCCCCTGTCAACAAAACATCATTAGACATGAATATGAGTCCATAATACATCAAATGGACTAAGTATAATCCACGACTTATGGCTTCTAATAGCCACAACTTATAGCTTCTTTTCTCGAGCTTATTTTAGCTAAGAATCAAGAGCTTATAAGCTCCCCCTGTCAACAAAAGATCATTAGACATGAATATGAGTTCATAATACATCAATGGACTAAGTATAATCCACAACTTATGGCTTCTAATAGCCACATCTTATAGCTTCTTTTCTCGAGCTTATTTTAGCTTCTTTGAGCTAATAAGCTTATGACCTGTTTCTCCCCCTTTGGAATCATCAAAAACAATATTAGCACGATAAAAACATCATAATATCATATCAAAGTACGCAACTTAGCCGATGTATCGAGCTATTTGAACATTGAAGCTTATAAACCAAATAGGAGGGAAAAGTCGATCATATGACTTGTAGAAGCTTATGAAAACTCATTTGATTTGCAAAACATGATCTCTATAAATATATAAGACTTTTGAAATCAAGAGAATCATGTAGGTGATGAATTTTTCATTGAAACGTTTTATCGAACACTTGGCGGGCGTCAAAAATTGAAGAAGATATATATAGCCCTTGTAAATGTAATCAAGCCAAGTTTTTCATCACAAAAATCAATTTTACAAATATAATCCAACAACAATCATCATTCACAACACAATTATACAAGAATTCCAACAACAATCAATACATAGGCATTTTCTCAAGGTTCCACCCAATTGAGATAAGGGAGTAGAATTCTTACCATTTAATCGGTGAGGATGAGTAATAATGATGATAAATGAGCAATATAATCCCCAAAATATGTAAGTTATGCAACAAAACTCATTTGAAGTGAATTGTGTGTGAAATTTGCAAAGGGGACGAAAGTTGTGAGAAATAAGCCAAAATGGCAGAATGAAAGAACAGAGACGATTTTAACCATAACATCACAGTGGGCGACCGGTCAAGGGCATGGGCGACCGGTCGAGGTGCTGGGCGACCGGTTGGCCTCTCCCCTGGCAGCCCTCTGGTTCAGTCTGTTTTGCAAAACTCCAAAATTTGATCCAAAAATCCGATTTTTCGCCCCTAAGCTTTAAAAACGTGCAAAATGCAACGTAAACCTCATTCAATATACATTATGTTATAATCAAGCTTGAAATGAGGTAAAAGACTCGGCAGTAAATGGTTGAAAGCAAATGTCCGCGAGTTATCCTTGAGACGAAATTAAACACATCTCAAATTTACGTTTAAGAAATGCAATCCCTTAGAAAAATATCGAATCTCGATATGTTTAGTTCGATTATGACGAACCATATTTTGAGAAATTGTAATCACCGGACTTGTTATCCCAAAAAATATGAACGTTTTAAATTTTGGATATACAAGCCATAAGAAGAAGTGCCTTTCAAATATTTGAAAATTTCTTTTAATGACACTTTTATGAGATTCGTTGGGATAGTTTTGAAGTCGAGCATATAGACATAAGGCATAGAAAATGTCGTCTAAAAGAGTAATAAACGAATATAAACATACCTCGAATTTGTTTGTCAATCAATATGCTTTCCTCAACCCTTGTCAATTTTTACATTGGTAGCCATAGAGGTTGAGAAGATTCTTCCTTCTTCAATGCTTAACTATTTCAAAGGTACTTATGTATACTTTGATTGTGAAATATAACCATCTTCTTGGCATTGTTTAACTTGAAGTCCAAGGAAGAAATTAAGCTCTCCCATCATGCTCATCTCAAGTACACCTAACATCAACTTAGAAAACATCTTGCACAAACATTCATTAGTAGCACCAAATCAACTCAAATTTGCACTAATAAGCAATCTTGCCCTTTTTCAATAACAAAGAGAGTAGTGTCAACTTTACCTCTCATAAAATCATTTTGCAAAAAAATAGCTAAGTCTATCAAACCGTACACGGGGTGCTTGTTTTAAACATACAAGGCTTTTTATAAAAATCATTTGGCCTACAAAATTTTTCAAACCCCGGTTGTTTTACATAGACTTCTATTTGAATAAAACCATTTAGAAAATTGGATTTAACATCCATTTGGAAAAGCTTGAAATTTTCTTAAAACAAGAATAAGCAAGTAAAATGCGAATAGCTTCAAAAACATGCTACGGATGAAAATGTTTCATAAATCCATTATCTTCTTCTTGACTTTACCTTTGAGCTATTAACCTCCCTTTGGTCATCAAACTTGTTCCAAAATATCAAACAATTTCTGCAAAATCTTAACAAGATATCTTTGCACAAGAGCATAGTAATATCGAATAGTAGAGATACAATAACAAATAACACATACTATGCTTTCAAACAAATCATCAAGAGTTTCATAAAGCATATAAGTTCAAATAATCTTATAGGAAGCTATATAAGGTCTCTTTTGAAATTTGAAAATCCAAGAGCATATAGTTGAGACCTCATTTGAAAGAAGCATTTGAACAAGAGTTTTGACAAGAATGAATATGAGCAATCAAATGCATAATTTTGATATAATGAGAAAATCAAATGTTTTATCAAAATAAAATATAATCCTTTACAAGTCTCGGATAAAACAAGCTTTATAGAATAGTGCCTTTCAAAAATCGAAAAATTCTCTTAATGGCACTTATGTGAAATACTATGAAATATCTTGAAATGCAAGTACATAGGCATATGACACATATATATCGAGTCTATAAGATGAATACCAATAATGAACGTACATCGATAGCTTATGTCTCTCTTGTCAAATAATGAGTAGATAACTATTGATGAAGATATATAAGTCCTACACAATTCTTAGAATAAATGTTGCCCAAAAACATATCAAATAGAATTGTAGGCTAAGGCAATAAAAGATATCACAAATATATTATGCATTATAAGTCCATAAGAGATAATGAACATACAAGTCATTTAAAATACACAAGAGTTTTAAAAACATCATGCAAGGTCTTCTTTTTCAAAATATTTTAAAAACACAAATATATATTAAAAACCTTAATTTAAAAAAATATTTGAAAACTCATTTTGAAAATATAGGCACAAATAAAAACATGCATAATAATAAAATAAAATACATATTAAAATAGGGAGATACGGTTTACCAATTACGCCATTTTCATGGGTTGTGCCGTTCCCATTGTTGATGATATCTTCCCCTTTGAAAATCATCTTGTTGTATAGTTCTTCCTATTGCTCTATTTCCAAGGATTGTGTCCTTCCCATTGTTGATAGTGTCTTTCTCTTGGAAATTCATTGTGGTGATGTCTTCTTCTATGATTGAATGAGATGGTCATTTGATGTCTCCTTGGCGTCATGAATTTTCCTTGAATATTATTCCACCGGGTACCTAATATGACATCGTTTTGTGGTACCCTCAAGTGTTTGGGTCCTTTGGGATTAGCTTTGAGACTTTTAGGTCTCCAACAATAATTAGAGCTATTTTTCTAGCCCGGCAAGTATTTACCGTATGACCCTTCTTACCACAATAGAAGCATGTACTAATTCTAGAAGTGTAATGACCAACTCAAGTCCTTTATCACAATTATGAATATCAACAATATTGGACATTTTATTGGTACTCAAGTTGAATTTTGATAAATCCTTTTTTATGCAATTAATATCCTCAACAAGAGTACTATTTTTTTTCTCAGGATTTCTAACGTTATCAAGAGTGGTGGTGTGAGCACATGATAATGATTCATAAGAAGTGAATAAGCTATCCTTATCATTTTTCAAAACATTGAATTCCTTTTTCAAATTTTTGTATTTAACAAGTTGGCTTTGGAATTAATTTTGAAGATCATCATAATCATTTTGCAGATCACTATAATCATTATGTAATTCACTATCATAGGACGTAGAAGGTTTACTTACCTCGTTCTCTTCGAAGCCCATAAGACAACGTTCATTTTCATCATCGTCGGAAGTTGTAGGAAGCTCATCCCAAGTTGTTGTATCCCTTTGAGAAGTAGATGCTTTTAAGTCGCTCCTTTCATTTGCATATACTTATTCTAATTTTCTCTATACTTCATGTGTCGATTTAATTCCTACAATATGATCATATTCCAAAATGGTAAGTGAACATTACAAAATATTAAGAGCTTTACCATTTAAGGAGATGATTTTCTTCTCTTCATCATTGAGCTCCTTGAGGATTTTGGAGATGTGTGGTGTACCTTTTATCGGAATAAATTCTCCATTGACGACCGTGTTCCAAATATCGAACCCGCAACCTTATAGATAGTATTCCATTCTTTCTTTCCAATATGTAAAATTTTTGGAATCAAATAGTGGTGGCTTGGTGGTGGAGGCGCCGGTAAGGTAGACTTCATTCGTAGCCGTTGATCGTTCCTCTTTACTCGTGATGTAGAACGAGCTTGCCAAAGAGTTTGGCTCTGATACCACTTGTAAGTCCAAGCAGCTACGATAATCTAGAGGGGGTAAATAGATTATCTCCATTTTTTCGATTACGCCTTCTTTTTCGAATCAAACAAGCCAAGACAATAATAAAGGTGCGGGAAGTAAACAACACGCGTCGATTTATAGAGGTTCAACCCACCTAGGGCCTAATCCTCTACCACCCCTGTATCTCCGGGATGGATTTCAAAAAGAAAAAAGATTTTATTAATTACCACAATTAATACAACAACACCTTACAACACCTCTTTTGAGATTACCACAATTTCACTTGAAGATTACCACAATCTCCAACGGCACCTTGTGAAGATTACCACAATCTTCCGACTTGAAGAATACCAAATTCTTCAACACCTCGAAGAGCACTACACTCTTAAATAAGAAGATCACTGCCACAATCTTCTTGCACCTATCACCTAGATCATCCAAGTGTGTTCTTACCACAAGAATACTCACAAGTATATCTTGTGTTGAATGATAACCCAAAAATTCAAGATTACAACTCGATAATGAATGATACAAATTTGAGTGCAAGTGTAATCAAGAAATAAGCGTAGACCTCAAGATGTGAAAGTGAAAGACCTTAGGCTATTACAACAAGAATAATAACAATGAAGAACAAATATGTTTGCTTGAGTGTATATTGTTGTGTTGTAGTATTCTCTTTAGTTGTTGTGCTTCAAATCTTCCTCTATTTATAGGAGATGATTGATCATTGATAGGCTCCTCTTGGGAACTGATTTCTACAAAAAAATTGCAATTAAAATCAAGATTATAGATGTTAGAAATCAACCCCATAAATTAGGGAAAAGTTGTCTGCTGCACAACGGTTAGAATTTTGTTGTCAAACCATAGGGCGACCGGTCTCGCACAAATAGAAGTTTGAAAATAATACAACAAAATAACACAGGGTGACCGGTCCAGGGGGGTCGGACCGGTCGGGCAGGGGTCCGACCGGTCGCCCACCCCTTGGGCTTGTCGCCCCTCCCCAAATTTTCATTACAGTGTGTTCTATAATGTTCCCAGGTACCAGTCGCCTTCTAGGTCGACCGGTCGACCTCCGGGTTTTTCTCAAACATCTTGTTTCTGTTTCAAAACCAACCTTTCAGATACGGGTTGTCCGGCTGAACACGAGATAAAAGTGTTGTCCAATATTTTATCGAAAATAACCTTCAAGAAATACTCTGAAAAATACTAAAAAAAATTTAAACCAATCGGGAGTATTAGGACAACATTTAGAAATATTGTTTTGATGTAAAAGCATATTAACACAAAATCATTGAAAGTGTTGTCCAATTTTTGTCTAATATAAATTCGAAGCAATACTCCGGAAAATTAGTAAAAATAATTTAAATCATTTAGGAGTATTTGGACAACATTCAAAACATTGTTTTGGTATAAAAACAAAACATCAAAATCATGATAAAACCATTTATCAAACACTTCCCACCCCTGGAAGTGGGTTTAATGGGTTCCCCCAGACTCGAACCTAGGACCTCCATGCTAAATTACTGAGTTTTGAGAGTATGAGTACCACCAATTGGGCTAGCTCAACTGGTGGTTGTATCTCACTGTAAATATGTTCATCATTTTATTCACTGTAATAAGGTTGAATTTTACTTGGATATTGTTAGTAGACAACGTTAGATTGTATGTAAAGATGTTCATCATATTATTCATTGTAATGTAAGAAGTTTGAATCTCATCTAATATTGCATTATATATTAGTGAAAGTCGATAATTAGAATATAGAATATAGTACACTTGGATATTGCTAGTAGACAACGTTAAATTGTATGTAAAGATGTTCATCATCTTTTTCATTGTAATGTAAGAAGTTTGAATCTCACCTAATATTGCATTATACATTAGTGAAAGTCGATAATTAGAATATAAAATATAGTACACTTGGATATTATTAGTAGACAACGTTAAATTGTATTTAAAGATGTTCATCATCTTATTCATTGTTTTCTCAATATTATTGTAAGTCACATATTTGGAATGGAAAATTCAATATATTATTTTGAATCAACTCAATACTTAGCTATGAAATTCGTCTTCCAATTCCTTTAATGAAAATTGATTTGAACTAATTATAATTTATGAAAACGACTACAGTCTTGTAACACAACTATAGTAGTTTTGAAAGAACGACTACAGTATTTTCAAAATGACTCCCGTTGTTTTTCAAAACTATAGTCTTTTTATAAGAAACGACTACCCCCTTGTAAAATAATTATAGTTGTTTTAATAAATTTGTGAATTATGAAACAAAAATGGTTCCAGTCATTTTACAAGACTCTAGTCTTTTTTATAAGAAATGACTACACTCTTGTAAAACAATTGTAGTTGTTTTAATAAATTTGTGAATTATCAAACAAAAACGACTCCAGTCATTTTACAAGACTCTAGTCGCTTTTTTTATAAAAACAAAATTGTACATTGTTCAGCAATTACACATGCAAATTGCACCTGCCTTACAATAGATTTTAACAATTTAAATGCATGCCAGTCTCCAACAAAATCAGATCCTCCAACAAAATTAAAAGGATTAACATAAGGCACAATATCAAAATGATAATTATAAAACCAATCCCCAATAAAAAATTTCTATAGCTGCTGTCATTCTATACTATTGGTACTACGGTTCATAATCAAGGGCAAACATATCAGCAGCCATCTTTTCCTTCCATCTATTCATATAAAAGTTATTGACTTATTCTACAGGACCGTTGATGCTCAAGAATTCTTTATATTTTACCACGTACATACCACAGTCGCCCCTAAAAGATAATAAAAAATAGTAAACAAAAAGAAATAAAAGACTAAACTGATATGAACAAGTGAATATTTAATTATAATAAAAAAATACTTACGATATGGCTTGTTTAGTGGCCTTGATACTTCTTTCTATAGCAATACTATATACCCCCAAATCAATGTTTATTTCTTTTAGAAGTAGTGGGAGAATGATATTAGCAGCCTTTAAGTCGTCTTTGAGTTGATCATTTGTAATTAAAGATGTTTAACGAGTCGGGCCCGGTGGGCCAACCCGTTTAAACCGCAGAAAAAACAGGGTTAGGGCCTCTAAATGCTGGCCCGTTTAAATACGGGCCTTTTTGGCCTATACCGATCCAGCCTGATTTTTTTTTTATTTTGGTATTTTGGTATTTTTGATTCGGTAGATCTTATTATTACAAGAGTTTGATGTGGAAATCAAGGACCGGAAGGGATGTGAGAATGTGGTAGCAGACCACTTGTCTCGAATTGAAAATCAAGAGGGAGCGCAAAGAAGCACGGAATTGATAAAGGAGGAATTTCCTGATGAATGATTACTCATGCTCGAGGCAAAATTTCCGTGGTATGCGGACTTTGTCAACTATTTGGTTGCGGGAGTTTTGCCTCCAGATCTATCGCCCTATCAAAAGAAGAAGTTCTTACATGATGTAAAGTTCTACATGTGGGGACGACCCCTACTCTTTAAGAGGTGCTACCGACAAAATCATAAGAAGATGCGCACCTCAAGAAGAATGGGAGGGAGTCTTACAACAGTGTCATTCTGCACTCTCCGGAGGACATTTTGGCCCAACTCGCACCGCAACGAAGGTATTACAAAGTAGGCTATACTGGCCCACTTTATTTAACGGTTGTTATTTGTTTGTGCAACAATGTGACAGGTGTCAGCGAATGGGAAACATTTCCAGAAGACACGAGATGCCGATGATAAATGTAATAGAAGTTGAATTGTTCAATGTGTGGGGGATTGATTTTATGGGCCCGTTTCCATCATCTTCGGGCTATCAATATATTCTACTTGCAGTAGAGTACGTATCCCGTTGGGTAGAGGCGATTCCTTCCAAAACAAATGATGCTCAAGTTGTGATGCGGTTCCTTAAGAAAAATATATTTACTCGATTCGGCACTCCAAGAGCTTTAATTAGTGAGGGAGGGTCGCATTTTGTAAATAAATTGATGAGCAACTTGTTGGCAAAATATGGGGTGAAACATAAAGTTGCATTGGCATACCATCCACAAGCCAATGGGCAAGCAGAAGTGGCCAACCGGGAGATCAAACAAATCCTTGAAAAGACGGTGAACATTAACCGAAAGGATTGGGCGTTAAAATTAGATGATGCTCTATGGGCATACCGGAATGCCTATAAGACACCGTTGGGCACATCCCCATACCAACTTGTTTTTGGAAAATCGTGCCACTTGCCAGTACAGTTGGAACACAAAGCATTTTGGGCGGTCAAGAAACTAAATCTGGATTTTCAAAAGGCCGGTGAAGAGAGGTTGCTCCATTTAAATGAGATGGAAGAGTTTGGGGATGAAGCTTACGAGAACTCCCGAATTTATAAAGAAAGAACCAAGAGATGGCATGACAAAATGATCAAGAAACGAGAGTTTTTACCAGGGGAACCAGTCCTCTTGTATAATTCACGCCTTAAATTTTTCCCTGGAAAACTCAAGTCTAGGTGGTCGGGGCCATTCGTGACAAAGAAAGTATTGAATCCGCCCGGAGTCGTGGAAATGTTAACAAACGACGGTGAGACTTTCATGGTAAACGGTCAGCGGATGAAACATTACTTTCACTGAGGTAATCAATAGGAGGTGACATCCATCACCTTGCGAGACCCGTGACGGAACAAACAGGCATCGAGCTAAAGACGTTAAATATAGCGCTTGTTGGGAGGCAACCCAACGGTTTTTTTTTGTGTGGATTTCAATTTTTTTGGTGTGTTTTGTTTTAAATTTTGTGTGATTGGTGTGATTTTTAGAAAAAAAAAAATGAAAATATGGTTCGAGCATCAAGATCGCCAGGGACGCACGGGTAGACCGTGCTTCGGCACACCACCCGTGCGTACCTGAAGGGGAACAAGAGACGTTACGGCAACACGCACGGGCTACTCGTGCGCCATCGCACGGCCCGTGCGTCACAGGAGAAAAACTTTTTTGTCCCTACGGCATGACGCACGGGTGACCCGTGCGCCCACGCATGGCTCGTGCGTCACCCCGATGAGCGTTAAAAGAGTCTGGCAGACTCTGTTTCTTCAAAATACTCCTCCTATTTCAAAACGAGAAAAAATCGCCCCCTTCCCACATTGTTTCAAACTCCTAATTTCCTACAAAATTCGTTCACATAATCATATTCTTATCCTAATTCATTCACAAATTGCATCAAATTCGTGTTTGAATTGAAGAATTGGGAGAAAGGCACCTACGGTTCCAAGTTTTCCCCTTTGTGAAATTTCGAGAATTTCGGTAAGAATTTCGTTGTTTCTTGTGAATTTCTTGAAAATTACATGTTAGGGATGATATTGGGTGCTTGTGTTGGTATTTTTGCTATGTTTTGGATGAATTCTTCTCTAAGGAAATTTATCAAACACCTTGTGAGCATGTGAATTGAGACATATTTGGGGGAATGGATTCTAAAATGAAAATAGAAACAACAAACTACAATGTAGAATGATAACACTATATAATGAATATTTTCTTAATACCTTTTGATTTTTTTCAAACAAATTAAATAAATATAAATAATAATTAAACATGATTTGATGTTCAATGTTTGTGCGTGAGATAAGTTGGGATCTCAAAATACAACAAATTCATCTTTATAATTATTTGCATAAAGTTTCAATTATTTGTCTCATTTAAGTCACGAAAATTTTAAATTTTTTAGATTATAGTATTGTATTTATTAGAGAGATATAAATTATATAACATTTTAAATCATCATAATTGATTACATTTTAAGTCACTATAAAAATATATTTCTTAAAATATTACGTAAATTTTGCCCTTTATTTACCAATCCTCTATTTTGAAAATTGTTTTAACTCTTGTTGCAGTAAGTATGTTCTTACAGTTCAAACCCTTTGACGATAATGATGATGTTTGATTATATTTAATTTTAAGACTTTTATCCTTGTAATGTGATCGCGAAAATCTTACCGCAAGCGTACGGTGTCAAATTTTAGTATAGATTTTGAAAGTAGGGTTATCGTCTCCACATGGATTGTTATCGAATTTTATACTAAGTACTATAATTAAAATAGCTTAATTCTATCTAGAAATTGAAAAGAGATGAGAATTTATTAAACTAAAAATAAAACTAAATATAAGCAAATAATTGGTTCAGACAATTAATCAAACACTTGAGAAATGAATTCTAGAGGGTTGATTTCACCTAGTTATCCCCTATGTTTTCAATCCAGTTATTAATCACAAGTTATCAATCTATAAGCCAATATTCCTACCGTTTATCACTTCCTCTCTCGAGTGCCAAGTGATTCTAGGTTATAATTTCTGATTTCGATATCTCAATAAAATCATAAATTAAACCCTAATACACTCAATGAATATTCTATCACATGCTTCAAAAGATTCATAAATCTCTCAATTCTATAAAACCCTAGGTTGTGCTATTCTATGGCCAGGCGTTCAATTACCTCTCTCGAGCGTCAAATCAAACACGCCAAACAATCTAAACTATTGATCAGATAATCCAGATGCAATCAAATCAAATAGCACAAATAGATTAATAAACATGCGATTTTCATAAACTGGAAATCAAAACATAGATTCAAATGTAAGTTACATCAATCCCCTAGAAAAATAGGTTTAGCTCATAATAGATGTACAAAAACTCATGAAAAAATAATTATACATTGATTGGGTTCAACAAAGATGCTAGAAAAATAATTCAGAATGATTAAAGGAGGAATCTTCTCTTTTTCCAGAAGATAGATGCCTTCGAATCTCATCCCGAACTCTTTCTCCTTGATCAAAATCGTCCCTTGTGCTCTCCAAAATGTCCAACCCCTTGTTTGTACGTCACTTCTCATATTTATAGGCTCGAAACCCTCGAAATCGCATCAAAAGGCCCAAAAACATAACTCAGCGTATGTTTAGGCCCACTCATGTGGACGCTACACGCCGCATCCTTCCTCCTCGTGCGCGCGCATCGTCTGCCCTCGCCGCTTCCTCGTCTGCCTCGTCGCTGGCTGCAGCAGCTGCGGCAACTGCAGCATCGCCCATCGCCCCTATTGCTGATCGCGTCTGCTGCTGCTGTTCGTTTGACGCGCTACAAAGACTACGCCCCTTGTCTTTGCACTCTCGCCGGATGTTGTGTGTCTACCATCATTTGTTGCCTTGCATCGCATACCTATCTTTGCATATTTGGGCGCGCGCCTCTTGGTCTCGGGCTGCAGCGCCCATCTCTATTCAGCCCTTGTACCAATTTCAGCCACTTTGGCGCTGCGGCGCTCCGTCTTGCTCGATATTTTTCCATTTTTTCACTTTTAAAATGCTATCTTCACCATCCAAACACGTTTTTCATCATTTTTAATCAACTTCGGCTCCAAGATTAGTCCCGGCTCACGAACAACAACTAACTACATGAATTGGACTCAAACGACACTAAAATACCCGAAAACAACGCAAAATCCTAGTATAGAGCACTCAATACATTGGTATAAAACCAAATTAACAAATACCCCCAAACTTAGACGTTTGCTTGTCCTCAAGCAATTACAGACTCTAAAAAAATGACAAACATGAAGGAAACGAAAATGAAGATGACTGACTCAACAAACCAACTGCAAAACTTCACAACCAAACTCATTCGTCAAATTCCGTTTCACTATCAATTAAGCACGTATTTTTACAATGTGATCATGAAGGTGGAATGTTCATGCTAACCCTGTTTTCGTTATCCAGATAGATTCACACACTCAAGTGTTTTCAAAATGATCCACTTTTTGAATATAGAGATGATATGCTTACCGGACTCTATAGGCTTGTCTTTCACACTAATCTCCACTAATGTAGGCTAATGTAACACAAGGATCAATAGAACTTTTAAAGCTTGTAATGTGGGCTTAGGGTAAGGTGGGAAAATATAGGAATTAAGTGGCTCAAATCACCCAAACACACAATTATCACTTCTAATCAACAATCAACACTACCCTTCACTTTTTGACATCCCCAATGTTTATGAACCTTAAATCCGCTAATTTTTCTCATTTTTTTTCTTTTTTTATTCGGAACCCCCAAATTTATTCTTTTGCATACATGGGGTTTCATATTTTCTTTTCTCGGGCAACTTCATTCAATTAAATACATACCCTTCTCATTATACCCTCCTCAACCTTCAACATTTTCTATACTTTGTGTGTATGAGTGATGGGTAATTAGGATATTCACATTTAGGCTCTGGTATTAGATTGGTTGCCAAAGAAACGGGTTAATAAGGCTCAAAAGGGGACACTAGGGAAAATATAATACAAAGATAGGCATTTTAGGCTCTGCCTTGTTCAAAGATGGCCTAAATCACTTCCTTAATGTTACTTCACCTGGGATTCCGCCTCGACTAGTGATCAGACAAGTTCTAGAATCCAGTGAGATCATAAAGGAACCACTCAATTACATAAATCATCCCCAAATAAATCAACAGAGTTAAGCACATAGATGGAATTAATGGAAAGAAGATTAAATCACAGTTTAAACACGTGCTCTTTTGACCGTTCAACTCATATTCAACAAATTTACTTGGTCATGCAGTTTCACAGTTTTATAAATGACCCGACTCGACTCTAGACTCTTTTTTTCATTTTTTGTTTTACTCAAGACACGACTCGATGAATAAAAATAGACTGCACCCCCCCAAACTTAAAACGAAATTGTCCCCAATGGAGAGGTGGGAAAAAGGACTTTCCTGGTAGCCGAGGAGCGAAGGCTCCTTAAGTCATGTGGTACTACTACGTGTAGGAGGTGTCTCGTATAAGCTCACAATACGTCATAGCGCACAAGCCCGTAGGTGTTGTATGCCTCCGAGGTGTGGTCTTGTTCTTCCCATTCGCCTTGGCCCGGGTCCTCTTTGGTTTCGCATTTTTGCAACCTAGCAAGGTAGACAAGAAAACAAAACTCGTGGAACCAAGGAATTCGGTTATGGGTGAGAAATCGAAAATCAAAGCCCATACATAATGCACCCAAGTAGAAAATATAGTTCCATGTCAAAAAGATAAGCATAGATATGCAAGATAGCACTAAACAATGCGAAATTGTCATTGGGGCATTTTATCAAACACCTCATATGCATGAATTGGGGCAAAGATAGTGAATGCAAAGGATAACTAAATTCAATCCCAAAAATCAAAACCAAGCCTAAGTCTAGCATGAACAACCAATCCACAATCCACAAATCAACAACAATTATCCTAGCACTACTACAATCCAACCACACAACAATCACAAGATGGGGAAAATGGGGTGGGGTTTGGAAAGTTGCAAACTTCCCAAAAAAATGAGTGAATGAGATGAAGATGGTGTGTGTGGTGTTATAATGCTCCTTTGTGGAGATGGAGTGAGATATGCGAGATTTGCACAAAAAGAGGGGCGGGGTGTGATGCAACTTACTACTCCTAAAAATACAAAAAAAAAATCAGAACAAAGCAAAAACAACTACTAACTATATTAAAACTAAGAAAGCAATAAAAGGGGCTTGGGTTGCCTCCCAAGAAGCGCTAAGTTTACAGTCTTCAGCCAGACTATGTCAGATTATCCTCAAGTTGGGGCTCCAATAGGCATGTTATCCACATTGCCCTTAGAAACTTCCCAACCTCCAATGTCTTCAGTTATATCCCCAACCATCTGCTTACCATTATTTATGTCAGATTTTAGCTTGTTGGCTGGATGGATGGTGAATACAACTTTTTCCTGATTTGCCCGCAGAGTTAGCTCCCCCGTTTCTACATCGATCAAAGCCCGTGTTGTAGCTAAAAACGGTCGCCCAAAGATGATAGGTATTTTCTTCTCCTCGTTCGCGTCCAACACTACAAAATCCACAGGAAAAACAAATTTATTAATTCTTACCAATACGTCTTCAATGATTCCCCACGGGTAGGCGATGGATCGATCAGCGAACTGCAAAGTGATATTGGACGGCTTCACCTCCTTGAGCCCAAACTTCATCACATCAGCAAGAGAGATCAGATTCACACTGGACCCAAGATCACAAAGTGGTTTCTCAAAGAAAACCCCTCCAATAGTACAAGGAATATTAAAACTCCTGGATCCTTCATTTCGAGGTAGTTTTACTCGACTATTGCACTACACTCATCTGTCAGATAGACAGTTTCAAACTCTTCCAGCTTCATTTTCTTGGATTCCACTGGTTTCGCATAAATAGGTGATTCTTCGGGGCCAGGCTGAATTTTTGCTTCCTTTTTCACATAAACTGCATTGCAGTGCTCTCTCGGATTAACCTTTGTATCACTTGGGAACTTTCCCTTCTCGCGCAATGAATTCACTGTGAGCTAATCGACCCATTTGTGTCTCGATCGACCTAATATGCGTCTCCATTGTGCTCATCTTAGTATTCAGACCATCAATCTGTACCTCACTCATATTCATTCGATTCTTGGTCTCTCCGATGAATGAGCCGAGCATCTCCTCAAGTGACTGCTTCTTTTCACCTTCGAGTGCATTGAAATTGGATGGGTTTGGATAACCCGAAGGTGGATTCAATACATTCCTGTTGTTGCTATAAGAGAGATTCTCATGATTGCGAAGTCCCGTGTGATAATGAGTTGGTAATGAATTACCTCGGTTATTAAAATCCCGGTTATTCACATAATTAGCTTGCTCGGCCTCGTGAGTGGCGGCTGCGTGAACGGCTGCGGGTGGGAGCACGGCTTGCTGTGGTGTGTTGCCAGTATTCATGATTTCCAATTGCTTTGTCAGACTCGAGATTTGAGCTGCCAAAGCTGACATTGTATCTAGCTCAAGAACACCAAGAATCGGCGGCCGGTCTTGATCTCTCGGAAGGCCATTGATAGCTGTTTGTAGCCATTTCTTCAAGTAGAAGTAAGGCCTCAGTCGATGTTTTAGCCATCAATGTACCTCCTGATGCCGCATCTAGTATCGTCCTCGTATGCCCATTCAGTCCATTGTAGAAATATCAACCTCGCGTCTACATAACCATGTTGTGGGCATCTCCGCAACATATCTTTAAATTGCTCCCAAGCTTCGTATAACGGCTCAAAATCAATCTGTTGGAACCGGGCTATCTCGCTCTTTAGTTGGAATGTCTTGCTGGGAGGGAAAAATTTTGCTAAGAATTTTTGAGTCGATCATCCCACTCGTAATACTCCCAGGGGCGAACGTCTGTAACCACTGCCTGGCCTTATCCCGGAGTGAAAATGGGAAAAGCCTCAATCTAATGGCCTCATCAGTCACACCATTCATTTTGATGGTGTCGCAAATTTCCAAGAATGTGGCCAGATGTGTATTCGGATAATCCACTGGACTCCCCCCAAACTGATTCTGCTGAACCATGCTTATGAGGCCCGGTTTCAATTTGAAATTATTTGCATTAATGGGTGGCGCACAATTCCGGAGTAGTTTAAGTTCACGGCGGTCGGTAGAAAGTAATCCCGGATTGCCCTTCTGGTGCCTCTGCCGTGGTGGCATGTTTACGACCCAATTTTCGTTATTCTCATCGTCCCCCCCGCCTTCCGCCATTGCTCGATTCTCTCGCTCGCTTTGCTGCTCGGATTGCTTGAAGTGTCCTTTCAATCTCTGGATCAAAAGGAAGCAAATTAATATCTTTGGAATCTCGCATAAACAGACGAGTCAAATGAGAAAAACGAAATTATAAATCCTATACTAGTCTAGATTAGGATTAAGACTACGTGGTAATAGTATTAGTTTAAAATAAGATAAAACAATCCCCGGCAACGGCGCCAAAAACTTGATCGCGAAAATCTTACCGCAAGCGTACGGTGTCAAGTTTTAGTATAGATTTTGAAAGTAGGGTTATCATCTCCACAGGGATTGTTATCGAATTTTATACTAAGTACTATAATTAAAATAGCTTAATTCTATCTTGAAATCGAAAAGAGATGAGAATTTATTAAACTAAAAATAAAACTAAATATAAGCAAATAACTGGTTCAGACAATTAATCAAACACTTGAGAAATGAATTCTAGAGGGTTGATTTCACCTAGTTATCCCCTGTGTTTACAATCCAGTTATTAATCACAAGTTATCAACCTATAAGCCAATATTCCTACCGTTTATCACTTCCTTTCTCGAGTGCCAAGTGATTCTAGGTTACAATTTCTGATTTCGTTATCTCTATAAAAATCATAAATTAAACCCTAATACGCTCAATGAATATTCTATCACAGGCTTCAAAAGATTCATAAATCTCTCAATTCTATGAAACCCTAGGTTGTGCTATTCTATGGCCAGGTGTTCAATTACCTCTCTCGAGCTTCAAATCAAACACGCCAAATAATCTAAACTATTGATCAGATAATCCAGATGCAATCAAATCAAATAGCACAAATAGATTAATAAATATGCGATTTTCATAAACTGCAAATTAAAATATAGATTCAAACGTAAGTTACATCAATCCCCTAGAAAAATAGGTTTAGCTCATAATAGATGTATAAAAACTCATGAAGAAATAATTATACATTGATACGGTTCAACAAAGATGCTAGAAAAATAATTCAGAATGATTAAAGGAAGAATCTTCTCTGTTTCCAGAAGATAGATGCCTTCGAATCTCGTCCCGAATTCTTTCTCCTTGATCAAAATCGTCCCTTGTGCTCTCCAAAATGTCCAACCCCTTGTTTGTACGTCACTTCTCATATTTATAGGCTCGAAACCCTTGAAATCGCGTCAAAAGGCCCAAAACAATAACTAAGCGTATGTTCAGGCCCATTCGCGCGGCCGCGCATTTTGTCGCCCCCGCTACTTCGTCCGTCGTCGCGTCTTGCCGCAAAGATCGCAAATAGCGGCTGCAGCCCGCGCCCATCGCCGCGCGCTCGCGCGCTTCTTGCTTGCTATTCGTTTGACGTGGCCGCAAAGATCACGCCCTGCTGCGCTGCAGCTCTGTTGGATGTTGTGCGTCTACCTGCTGTTGCCTTGCGCTGCATACCTGTTGCTGCATATTTGGGCGCTGCAGCGCCCACCTCTATTCAGCCCCTGTACCAATTTCAGCCCCCGCGCTGCGGCGCGGGGGCTTTGGCGCTGCGACGCTCCATCTTGCTCGATATTTTTCCGTTTTTTCACTTTTAAAATGCGATCTTCACCATCCAAACACGTTTTTTATCATTTTTGATCAACTTCGGCTTCCGAGATTAGTCCCGGCTCACGAACGACAACTAACTACATGAATTGGACTCAAACGACACTAAAATACCGGAAAAACAACGCAAAATTCTAGTCTAGAGCACTCAATACATTGGTATAAAACCAACTTAACATAATGTAACATAAAAAATTGTGTAATTTAGTTTTGCATATTTAGTTTGATTGTTATATTGTTATACATGCTTTAGTATAAAAATTATATTTAAATAAAAAATAATAATTTTTTTGGTTTGTAGCTCGTTAGTGGCCCGTTTAGCCCCAAGCCCGCTAGGATTAGAGTTAGGGTTAAGTTCGCAAAATGCTAGCCCACATAGTAGTGGCCCGTTTAGCCCGAAGTCCTATAGGGCTGGCTCTATAGGGCTAGGGCCATCCCATTTAACATCTCTATTTGTAATGCAACTCTTGTCAGTATCATACACATTTATTGTCGCTTTGAAAAAATCAATCTCAACTGCGACCCAATGACTGCGAGTGCATAATGGAAAATATATATGTGTACATTTCTGCCATTTCCTTCCAAATGATGGCTTTGCTCCATTTACATATTTCATTGACTCTACTGGTATTCTGAACGATCCACTTGCTTGTGGAAATCAATCATAGCAAAGATCAATTCATTATTAAATTGCACATCTAGAATAGCCCGTGAACCACCAAATGACTTCCCTCCTCCGGCAGTGTCGACTTCTCTTCCGCCATTGCCGACTCCTATTCTGCCTGTGTTAGTACATTCTCCGTGACCACGAGTGTCGGTCACAATTTTGAGGCCATTGTTCCCTGCTATTCGAGCTCCCTCTCCGACACTCGTGGTCTCTGGTCCACGAGCGCCCTCTCCAGTTGTGCCCTCTCCACCTACTCCCTTCATCCAGGTTTGGGATAGGCAGCCATCGCACCTCATTCGCAGCCCATTCAAGGATCCTAGTACTCGCAAGCCGGACACGAGCGAGAGAGGGTATACCCGCTTCTTAGAGTCTACTGAAGAGTAAGTATTAAATATTTTTGCATTTGTCTTGTCGTCTTAGTATTAACATCTTATATTAGTGCAATATCTTAATATATGAGGGTCCAATTGCAGGAGAAACGTGGGGCTATTGTACTCTGTTGGGCCATCATTTTTTAAGGAAATGGCGGATCCAACTATAGAGTTGGAGAATGGTGTAAGTTTCTTAAATCTTTGTATTATTTAGTTGATGAATATTTTATTTATTTCATATTGATTAATATTGACTTCTTTCATTTCTGTACAGCATATAAATGCATACTTGTCCATACTACAGCCCGATTCCCAATTTCTTGGGGTTGAGCCTCATGAGAAGCAAGTGGGAACTTATAGGATTGTATCTACGATATTTTCGGTTAGTTTATTTATTATGTGTCTCGCATTTTACTTTAAACTTAATAAATGATACTTGTTAATTTATAAATATTTTTCAATGTGTAGGATTCCATACGGCATATATGGAATCGTATGCATGCTCAAGATCCTGCTGGCACAGTATATGACCCAGCGACCATGGAGGTGATTCCTCCCGGATAGGAGCTGGATGAGTTGGTTAGGTTTGTCCATCACGGATCTCCAGGATGGGGTAATCCTGGTTCGTGGAGTGCCGTACCGCAGGTACACTTGAATTTATTTAATTTTTGTGGCTAGTTTATTCATTTTTTTCATTCAAATTGTTTGATTAATTAATGATTTTGTTTTTCTCCCAGGTGTACATGATCGTGAATTTATCGGGCCATTTTGTCGTGTGCAGACTGGATCTTCGTAGAGCCAAAGTATATATGTACGACTCTGTACGTGCTCGATACACAGCTGATACTTTTGCCAATCGGGAAGTTGGCACACGTCCACTCCGTCGCATGCTCTCATGTGTACTCATTCACGCTAGCTACTACAACGACTTAGGTATGGAGCCCGTCCGCCGCGAGTGGGACCTTGTCCCTGCGCCGGAGAAAGATTGTTATTTGCAGAACGACACCACCAGTTGTGGCGTATTTGCCATATATTCCGTCATTAGTTGTATCACGAAGAAGATTAATAGGAAGCATGTGCAGGAGTCGATTCCCGAGCTAAGAAAGACGATGGCACGAAAGATTTACCAGTACAGTACAGATAGTAGTACTTTGGAGTTGTAGTACATTTTTATTGTATATCTTGTAAATATTTTGAGTTATTTAAATTAAATATTCATTTTGCATGGTTTTATGGTTTTTTAGAAGTATAAGAACATGATTCGAATATAGGCACGAGAATAGTGTGATTTTTCTTAATTTGTTTATAAGAAACAAGAATTTGATTACTTTAAATTAACAAGTTACAATTAGCAGATAAGAAATCCACAAAAAATTACAATAAACCATAACTTGAAATGGAAGTATAAGAAATCCACAAAAATTATAATGGGCACGATATCGTGCCCAATATAGGCACGATATATCGTGCCTAATTATATTGGGGCACGATATCAATTCCCAAATATATATATAGGCACGATATATCGTGCCAAATATAGGCACAATATATCGTGCCTAATTATATCAATATATTTGGGGCACAAATGACTATGACTTGATGCTCTATATTTAAATGACTACTGAGTTTCTGCTCTTAGTGTGTTTTTCAAAAATAGTATTACGGTTGAAATAATATTTGCCTAATTTTCATCATCCGGACGTCTCGGGCATCTTCTACGGGTATGATTATCTGCTCGGCATATTCCACATTTCTTCTTACTACGCACTTGTCTTGAAGGACCCGGTTGTGTCACTGAGGCACTTCCGCGCTCATCAAGCGGCAATGACATAGTACATTTGACGCAATTGTGGCCAGCACCCCCACACCTTGAACAAATTTGACTCTTACGTGAACGATTACTTGATGATTCAACAGCAGAATGAACTCTACTTTGTCTAGGACGACCTGCTTGTCTCGGGTTATTTGGAGGGTGCATACTAATTCTCGCACCTCTTGTGGTAGAACTCATTCACTCGGATCAGGAACTGGTAAAACTTCATCCGTCCATATTCGTTGAAGGTTTTCATTTTTATAATAATGGGCAACGAATGAATAGATATTGAGATTCGCCTTTCTGCACAAATAAACAAACAACTATGTGAAAATATTGAACGAATTATGTGAAAATATTGATATAAATTTTAAATTTATTTATACCTAATTGATGCAGATGCAAGGGAGCAAGGCATCAATTCATATTAAATTCTCGACAGTTGCACGCTCTATGGGATAAGTCAACCAAATAGGTCTTTGTTCCATCTTTCAGTTTGTACTTCACATTACTAAGACATTGTACATCCATTCTAGACATATCTCAACTGTATCACTTAATCTTTTGGTTGCTTCAAGTGTTAGCTCTTGATCTCTTTCATTAGCAGCAGTGCGTCGTTCATAAAACCACTTTTCAATAATAGTCCAAGTACACTCAAGCACAGAACAAACAGGTAACTTTCTGGCCCATAAAAACCGACTATTGAAGCTCTCAGCCGAGTTTGATGTCATGAACCCATAACGTCAAACATGACACGTAACTCGAGACCATCTGTCTTCCCCTGCACGTTCTAACTTCTTAAACGCACCCGTCTCACTAGCAACTATTATGTTTTCAAAATACTTATCATAATTTTCACGGCGGTATGAATATGTTGCATTCCTAAACATTGCTACTATATGTTGACCGTATTGAGCCAAATTACTTTGCAAATGATAAGTGAAAAGCTCATGTGATTCTTCTGGGTATACTACTTTTATGGCATTACTGATACTCTTGTGCTGATCAGAAACAATCAATAGATCACGAGGGCAATTATAAGCATCTCTCAACTATCTCAAAAACCATGTCCAGGATTCGTCATTTTCAATATCCCCAATTCCAACCGCAAGTGGGAAAATCTATTCATTACCATCTTTTGTTACGGCAACAAATAATATTCCCCGGTACTTGCCTTTAAGGTGTGTTCCATCAATCACAAAAACTGGACGGGCATTGTTCTGGAATCCAGTGATTGATGGATGCAAAGCAAAAAAGACGTACTTGAATCTATTAAAATTATCCGACTTCCATCTAGTTACCGATCTGGGATTCATTAAATTCAACATGTGTAAGTATGTCGGAATTAGATTGAATGACTTGTTGCTATCTCCATATATCAACACAAAAACATGATGCTTAGCACTCAACGCAACATTATAACTCATTTTAAGCCCATATCGCGATTCCAACTCCGCTATCATATCTCTTGGCACGAGCGCAGAATGTTCCACTAGTAATCTAGATGCAAAATACGCACCTATTACTTTAGAATGCACCCGCCTAGATGCATTGTCATTCAAATTTAACCCACATCCATGGTGCTTGTCAAATTTCCCTACTCTCCAAATACCATCCTTTCCATATGCACGCATTCGAAAAGGGCATCGTTCATAGTTGCATATTGCATGAAAATGAGTCTTATCCGAGCGTTCAACTCGATACTCGACTTGATTTTCAAGGTGATACATGCCTAGTGCCATCTCCAATTCGGTTTTGCTCATGTATGTTACTCCTTGGCGCAATGTCTCACCAGACGCTTCCAATCTAGTAGGTTCTTCGGGAGGAACTGAAACGTGCGAGAGTGCACCAGGAATCACCCAACTTCATCCTGTGGGCACTATTGTTTCGTCCATATTGTCTCTATGGATATCTGGATATATGTTAGCACCTCGTTCTTCTGGTGAATCTTGGTTTTGGTTTTCGGAAATACTTCTCCGCTCACGTCTCCACTCACAAAATTCCTCAAATTCAAAGACGTTGTCGGGTCATTTTCAAATTGATTATTAGCTTCAACATCGGTACCAACATCACCAGCAGTGTAGTTCTCACCAAGATCATCTGCATTATTATTACAATCAAGCATCACCAAAGATCGTAGTTTTCACCATAATCATCTTCATTATTATCACAACCAACATCAGCATCAGTATTATCACGATTAGCATCAGTATTATCACAACCCATATCAGGATAATAGCCATCTTCATTGCTTGGCCTTATACTAGGTCCCGGACAATTGATATTTGGAACATTAACTGTAGGTGAGAGTGGACGCGGATGATCAATAATTGGAACATTGTTCATATGCATAAAAGGTGCTGCTCCACTAGGCCTTACTGCATGACTATATAGATTGATGTGTGGTACACCGTATTGTTGAAAACCAAGATGGTGCGTGTAGTTGTAATTAGGCCCAATGACTGTTGAAAAATCATTATGAGTAGCCATTAGTTGCATAAATCTTCCACCAACACCTTGTTGACCTTCAACGTTCTCAACTCGATTATGCCCAGACTGACTTCCCAATACATTATGCGAACTAGTCTCACCCATCCTTTTTCTTTTCAGTGTTACAAAAACAACTGGTAACTCGGTGTTCTCAAACGCACTTTCAATGTCATCGTCGTTTTTCAACTTTAACTTCCCAAGTTTGTTTCCAGAAATATCTATAATAGCATGCATTACACAATCGTATATGCTCCTATCAACTTCAACAACACCCTAAACCTCCTCCAATATTTCACTATAATTCATTTCCCGGTTTAATACGTACAATTTCTTCTTCACCATTTTTATATTCTAAAACTTCCCAATGACCGTCAAATCGAACAACATAGCCAGAGTTCATCTACAGACAAGAAATATATAAAAAAATTAAAGATATGCAAGCATAAAAAAGCGCCTAATTTTAACTGAGGCACGATATCGTGCCTTATTTTTTACTGAGGCACGATATACCGTGCCTAATATAGGGCATGATATATCGTGCCTATTTTTTACTGAGGCACGATATATTGGGCACGAGCACGATATCGTGCTCGTGCCCAATATAGGCACGATATATCGTGCACAGTGCATCTTAGAAACAGAAATTTTCACATTTCACGATATATTTCACATATCTTGTAAATAAATTGGTCTTGAACAATTTAAACAAGGTTAAGTAACTAAGAGGAGAAGCAACATTACCTTGTTATTCGATTTTTTGGTGCGATTTTGGTTACGAAAGACCACAAAAATAACTTCTTGATATTTTGTGAAGAAGAAGAAGAGAGAGAAAAAATAAAGAGCAAATGAGAGCAAATCGTATGTATGTATGTATTTAACAAGAGAGAGAAATACAACTTACCTACTTTAAAGGCTTGCATTTAAAGCCTCAAGGGTCTTGTGGTAAAAGAACCCCAAAAGTAGGTAGAAAACTATGTTTTTTATCCTATATGTCAAAAAAGTCTCTCTCCTATCCCAAGTGGGTAAATCCCACCATTTGCTCTATATTTTAATTACAATTATATTTGCAATTTATTTATTATTGAACTAATTAAGTGATCTAAATCCAGGTGGAGACTTAAAGCTACTGAATTTGATATGAAACAAAGAGAAGATACTTAATAGGATTCAACTTAGCGGATCATAAGAACTCTAGTTGGTACCTATAAAAAAACTGTATGGTTATATAATTATCCCGATTTTCTCCCCATCAAGATGGAAAATGAATGCCCTATAAGGGAACGTAAATTTAGTTGAGGAAGATAATACAACCAACATCGTTCCGTTTGTGTGGAATGATCGTGTTTCCATTCATGAAGATTGGTTATCGACAGTATTCTACATTCAGAATATAATCATCAATCTGATAAATTCAGGTATTTCGTTATTCTATATAATCTTTGATAATTATAGCATGATGTTTATGTCCTAGAATTTTCTGTATATTCTAGGATGATTATACACTACAAGAAATTGGATTTTTTTCCCACACATAAAGACTGTTTAATCCTTGGGGTTTGTGGAATAATTGTGTAATTATTTGTATCTATGATTCTTATTTTATGATTCATGTTTGATTAACCACTTGTTTGGGGTGATTCTGTTATTAAGGATTATTTTGTGGCCTGATGGGCTATCCGATGTTGAATTAAATTTAAGGCTTTTATGGATTACGGATTTGGGCTTGAATAGACCAAAAGGACTTTTGGAGTTTTGGGTTGATTTTGGTTGTGCCTATATTAAAGTCGTTGGGCTCGTTTCTTTGATAATCCAAATTCATGGTAGAATAGGGCTATTTCATGGTTTAACTTGATTGAGGGCCTTTGTAAATAAATTGGTCTATTTTATGGTTTAACTTGATTGAGGGTCTTAGTAAATAAATTGGTTTATGCCTAAATTTGTATTAGAATTTAAAATTTTGGGCTTAGTTTTATTTTGTTGAAATCTCATTTGGGCTTAAAAATGATTAGACCTTTTGGATTCTCCGTCTTTGAATTTTGAGTGTTAAATTTTTTTTGGATTTTTTGGACCTATTTAAAGTTGATTTAGAGCCTTTTTAAGCTTTAAATCAAAAGAAATAGAATTAAGATGAGATTTTACTTACAGAAGTTCAAAAAAAACAAAATGAAACATTCAAAATGGAACTGATGAAGTACTTAATATATGGTGACTGGCATGGGCGGATCTTGGGGGGGGGGGGGGGGGATCCCTGGGCCCCGGGCCACCCTCAAAATATTTTTTTTTAATTTTTTCTAAGGTAAAAACAAATTATATGTTTTTTTTTAAAAGGAAAAAAGTAGTTTGGCTAGGGGAAAAAAGTTTTGGGCTAAAATTAATAGAGCCGGCTGGCTACACTATTGGTGACTGGTGAGACCTAAGCTTGAATTAACAAGGACCTATTATGTTTCTTATTTTAAGATTTGTCGTTATTGATTATGAAGATTAAACAAAATTCGTTTTTACATAGCAATTATTCTCTTAATGTTTTCCTTTTTAGGTCATACGTTGGAAGATAAATTTATTGTTATGGAACTAATTTTCTTTTAAGAAAAAACGATGAAGTTTTCGTGTTTTGTACTTTTGTGAGATGACTTAAAAATAGTAAAAAAATGGATGAGAAGAAATGTTAAAATGTATCAAACTACTCTACATTCTAGACTACGACAAAGTAATACAGAACATAATTTAATTTTACTTTGTGAGTAAGTCAAGATGCAAGAATAATTTCAGTTTTTTTATTCAAATTAAAAAATAAGAATATTTTTTTAATTTGGAAATCATAGAACGTCTTGAATTTCTTTTTATTTCAAATTACGTTTGGTGATAAACTAAAAGATAAACTATAAAATCTACCACCAAAATCTACTCTAATTACCCAAAAAAAAAAAAAACACTATTATCATTATTGGTAATTAGAAATACTCCTTTGAAGGATTTCCAAATACAACCATCGATAGATGTAATTTGTAAAATGCCACGGGGCATGGCTCAACTGGTATAGGACATGGGTAATGCGATATCCGCTTCGCTGGCACCCACAGCGTGGAGGTTCGAATTCGTCTAGTAACAGGTTGGAGGAGGATTTCTTGTGTGGTGACTGGTGACTTAGTCTAAAGTAGCTTAGGACTCTGGTTCGTTGAGGATATCCCGCGATTCACCTCCTCTACGAAACTCTAAGAGCGAGGCAGTGGGGACACTCAGGGATGGAATTCATCTTTTTTGTAAAATGAAAAAATAAATATGAAGGGTTATTTATGGGTTTACAAATTAAATGATTTCTTTTGTAAAAAGCTCAAATCTCAGGGATATTTTTTAAAATTCAGTCAAAAATAAATGAACTGTATTGACTGTAAAAAGGGTCGTTGTTATCCAGCCGCGTTAACTAATATAGCTTTTAGGACCACACTAGAACGATTAACAAGTCAAATTAATGTTAATCACGTATAATTTATTTTTTATTTTTTATTTTTTAATGAATATATGCATTTTTAGGCGTGGGTAATTATAATGGAGGTTTGCTCAAAAGGTTAAGCTAATAATACAAGAATTAGTTAACTAATTAAGTTGATTCCAGCTACAAGTTAATCACACCTCAAATCATTCCTATGTTTTTATCTACCCAGCATTAGAGAAGATTCTCGTATTCTACCTATATAGGAACACCGACAACGTTAATAACTATTTCTGGTTAAAAATAAAAATAGCTTCATAATTAGCCAAGGAAAGAGAATTGAAATTTTAATATCTATAGTGTGTACCCATTAATTTAATTATTTAAATTGAAATAATGCTTTAACCAATATATGTCCAAACTAATCACCTTTTTCAAAAAAAAAATTTAGTTAGCAACAAATGTAATAAATGTTTGTTAATTAATAATTACCACAACAACCTTATAATATCTTAGAATATTAAGAGAAAGCAATAAAAAAGTTAAGAATTAGTAGTATTTGTTTTATATTCAATGCCAAATCTCTATTATATATCCTTGAATTTTTTTTCTTGTACACAAGATATGGGTCATCACCTACTTGATTTCATTACATAGAATATAAACTTTACGGCTTAAAAATTTAACTTATCCACTTGCAGTTGCATATAAATTAATTCACTTACATATAATTATTCTTCAACATATCATGTATTTTATTATAAAAAAATACATTATAATCAGAAAATAATTAATTATCGGCAATTGCTATTTAAAATTTGGGAAAATTTGACTTGTTTGTTGCATTATTGATTTTATGTGATTCTTCGTACGTGCGCATGTCATACCTAACGTATTTAATGCAGTGGCAGATCCAGGATTTTGAAAATGGGGTGCGATAGATATTAAAAAAATGTGCATGTAAATATTGTTTAATATTTAAAGCACAAAATATTGTTTAAAATTTCGTAAAAGTTGATCATGTAACGGTACATGAAAAATTAATACAAATATATAAAAGAAATAATTAGAGCAATTAAGAAAACAAGAGACAACAAAACATAGTTTTGGTAACATTATTTATATTATTAGATAATTTTTATGATAATTTTAGTTTTGTAGGTTTTGACTTTTGCCATGATTTATTTATTCAAGTTGTTAATTCAATCTTTTAATTTTTGAAATTTTATTGTGGGGATTTGTTTTGTTTTATTTCGAATTTTTTTTTTTTTGGTAAAAATAGGGGTACAAATTTATCATTATTTTTTTTTTACTAAAAGATATTATTGGATTATTCTAATTTGGGGGTACAACTATACCCCCAAATTTGTACATAGATCCGCCAGTGATTTAATGACGGACTTTTTTGTCTGTTGCTGACGTATTGTCGATGTGTTAAATAAAGACGAAAGTCATACGTACCTAAGTTGTTGCTATAATTTTTAGTGACGGATAAATCTGTCACTATTTGGCGATTAAACAAAGGGATGGTAAAATCCCCGCGGGGAACCATCCCCATTAGTACCCGAAAAAATTGGGATGGAGAATCTCCGATCAATTCAGGGATGGGAGCAGGGATGGGGATTCTCCGCTTTTCTGAAATCGGGGATGGGACAGGGATGATATTTATATCCCATGTCTCATCCTCGTCCCTGTCCCCGCCTCTGATTAGATGAAACGGGGACAAAAGATTAGCTAGTTATTCATGATATTTGATCTATTTTAAGTAAAAAAAATATGTTTTTATTAATAAATACAAAACGGGGACCTCGAATCCCCGTCGGGGATCCCATTCCTCGAATGGGTATTCCCTATCCCCGTACCAGATGCCCAAAAAGGAAATGGTACGGGGATGGTATTTGAAATGGGATTCAGGGACGGGGATGGTATGTCCCATACCAACCCCGTCCCCGCCCATTGGCATCCATAGGCTATTTTCTTGTAGTGAGACTCGTTCAACACTCATATAGTATTGAAATATATTCATGCATGTTTTACTATATTATTATCGACTGCTTGGAAAACCTAAACTTGAAAAGCTCTCAAACCTGCCAATATAAATTAAAAATCGCACAACACTCATATAGTATTGAAATATTTTCATGCATATTTACTATATTATCTTCATACTTAGTACATTCTAACTGCTTGAAAAATTTAAATTTAAAAAACTCTCAAAGCCCGTCGATTTGAATTAAAAATTACCCAACACTCATATAATAGTGTAGTATATTCATGCATATTTATTATATTATTATTGTATATTTACTAATGTTTAGTACATGCATTTTTTCTACTTGGAAAAGCTAAACTTGAAAACTCTCAAACCTGCTAATTTGAATTAAAAACCGCTCAGCACACCTTTCCATAATCGAATATGGAAAAAAATTGCTCCATAAAATCGTGGGGGTTGAAATTACTGTTTTGTTATTCTTGTCTTATCTAGAACCATAAAAATTTACTAGATTACATCTAATGCCAATCAACACCTCCTAGAATCAAGGATAAAATCTAAGCCATTATTTTTTTTCTCCCAATGGCTTAGATCGTCTCCACGTTCTCACCTCACCCCATGATATGAGTCATATTTGATCCAAATATATATATATATATATATATATATATATATATATATCACAAAAACTCATGTCAGACCGTCTAACGGGTACTTGTTAGATGGATTTGACCCACGGACCCGATGGTATTTTCGTAATATTAGCAGTGGTGTTTTAGTAGTTTTCAGGGACCACCGGTATTAACAGTTCTTCTGAAAAGTATTAGTCGTCATTCTAAAAAGTATTAGCAGTTCTTCTGAAATGTATTAGTAGTTCCCTGAAGAGTATTTTAGTATTTCTCCTGAATATACTCTCAAAATGTATTTAACAGTCTCTCAAAAAAGTATTAGTAGTTCCTCGAAAAAGTATTTGTAGTTCCCTGGAGAGTATTTTAGTAGTTTCCTGAATATAATTAAATTTCTCTCCCAAAATGTATTAACAGTCATTCTGAAAAGTATTAGCCGTCCTTCTAAAAAGTATTAACAGTTCTTCTGAAATGTATTAGTAGTTCCCTGAAGAGTATTTTAGTATTTCTTATGAACTAGCAGTCCACCCGTGCGATGCACGGATTATATATTAAATAAAGATAATTTTAATATTTTTTAGTTATTTTAATAGATTAAATTTAATAAATTATTTAATTATAAAACCAAATAACGGTAGATTAAAAAATAAATAATTATATTGTAATGGAAATTTAAAAAATTATTTAACTTGAAAAACCAAATAACAATGGATTAAAAATAAATGATTATATAGTAATGGAAAATTACAAAACAATATATATATAATAAAATAAAAAATTAAATAGTTAAGATGTAAAGACAAATAAAGATAAATTAAAGAATAGAACAATAAATCATAAAAGCATGCTAAAAAACTTATTAGCGAAATTTTTAAGTAAAATATTTGACCAACTTTCTAAGATCTTTGGGATTTGTAACTCTGGACACATCAATATACAATTAAATGTGACAAAAAACAGACTTTCATAGAAACTCTTACATTAGACAAAAAATAGACAT
>CM071927.1:86560308-86862080 GCA_016081115.2 Rehmannia glutinosa | reverse complement strand
GAATTAAATCTAGCTTTGTCTTGTCTCCACATTCTCTTTGACTCATAATAAGATCATCCAATGATTTGGATGCCTTAGTGAATGAGGCTATCACATTTTGAGGTCATTCTCTCTCTTTTCTATAGCGGGTTATCTCTGTTTATTAACTTAAGCATTTTCGACCTTTAGACTTTTATTCTCATCGGCTATTTGACTTAGAGTACTCGGCTCCTTAGTCATTTGTGAGTTTTGCTCTTAAGTAGGCTGTTTTCCTCATTTTTGTCTTGTGTGTGAGGATTTAATGTGTTCAAAATCTTTCATCATTTTGCCTAATGAATCATAAAGATCAGTGGGTGATGAAGTGTGTGTGTCACAATCACTATCACTAGTATTTGAGTATGATGAGTTAGAGTGTACCTCATCTTCTTGGTCGAGGTTGGTTTTGTTCTTTAGCCATTAGACGGATCAATGCTTCTTCTTCGAGTCACTTGAGTAGTCACTTCACTACTCTCCAAGTCATTTGTGTCTTTTGACATGTATCAATAGTCTCTGCGACCAACATTGCCTTTCTCTTTTCCTGTCTTCTTTCCAAGAAGACTTTTCTTTCCTCTTCATTCCTGTATTTGTTGACTACAGGATATGGGCATTCAATGGCATAGTGACCGGGTTGCTGCAGTTCAGATAGATTTTCAACTTTTTGATTATTCTTTCCATCCTTGGATTGTCTGCTCTTTGATATTCAATTTTTGATTTCTGCTCTCTTGGGTGTTCTTTCTTCCTTGACTTGGAGGAGGAGCCGAGTGTCTTCTCGGAGGATTCACCTTTGCTTTTTTTGTAATTCTTATTGAAGAACTTGTTAAGCCTTTTAACCATCAAAGTGCAATTTCTTGGTCAATGATTTTTTGACCTCGGATCTCTTGCCATCCTTAACAATTAAAGCATTTGTTTTGGGCACAATCAATTTTTTTCCTCTTGGTCTTTTCTTCTCGGCTCAAATTCGTAGGCTTTGAGATCCGAGAATAGCTCATGGTTGGATGTCTTCGATAGGTCCATGGAATGTCTCATGGCCATGACTTTCATATCCCACTCGGTTGGGAGACTTTTAGAATCTTCATACACATTTTCTTTCGTGTATATTCATTTCCAAGTGCAGATAGTTCATTGGTAATTTCGTGAACCGAGCATCCACCGATCCAAGGTTTCTCCCCGCAAGCATCTTAAAGTTTTCAAATTTTTGTACAACAACATATAGTTTATTTTCTTTGATTTGCTCTGAGCCTTCGCAAATCAAGGTTAGCTTGTCCCATATTTCTTTTGCCGTTTTGCATGATTTGACTTTGTTGAACATGGCTTTGTCCAAAGTTTTGTAAAAAATGTCCTTGGCCACATTGTCCAAGTTATATCTTTTCCTATCATCATTTTCCATTCAGCTCTTGGTTTTTCAACCATCGATGGGAGCAGATCATCTTCTCCTTCCCAATTACGTGCAACTCTTCTTGCAAATTTGTGTTCACTTTTAAGATTTGGAGTGGCCCATCTTCTATCACTATCCACATCTCATCGTGTAATGTTGATAGATGAGCCTGCATACGAATTTTCCAATCATCAAATTCTTCAATTGTGAACATAGGGATGCGTGTCAAATTTGCTTCCATGATAATAACTTTCTTTGAATAAAAAATGTTTTGAAAGATTAAGTACTAAAATCATGCTTTGAAAAATTTGGAGATCTAGTTCAAGAACTGAGTGCGGAAGGCTCAATGAACCAACCGCTCTGATACCACTTGTAGGTCCCAAGGGGTGTGAGTGTAAGGTTTAGAAGGGGGGTTGAATAAACCTTACCAACTTTTCGATTTAGTCCTTTTTAAAATGTTCAGAGTTAATACTTCACAGCTGAGTCCTTGATGGACAACTAAGTTAGTTAATCAAGTAGAGTTAGTCATTCAAAGACTGACCGAGCCATTGATAGAATAACTCATTTGTTTTGACTAAAGACTTAACTCGATTGTGATATGTTTTCAGTGAGGAAGACTTAATACCCTTGAATTTGGTTAAGTTTGTTTTAATATTTGGTTTTAGCACTTGGTTGATTATCAATTGGATAACAAATTTATCAAAGATATATAAAAGTAATATGCGAGAAATTAAAATCTTTGAAATGTAAATGACACAATAAGTTTTTATAGAGGTTTGAAGATGGGGTAATTCTTCTACTCCTCTCTTCTCCAACTCCTAGAGAATCCACTAAGTATTGATCAATATACGAGTGGTTATGATACCCGATACAAGTCTTGATCACATAGCCGACTTGATCCTTGGGACTCGATCGGAGATGCCTTGGTCACACACGGTGGCTTCTCGTGACGACTCGGCTTTTTCACAAGGCATTTTGCTTTGCTACTTCTGACCCACTTGCTCAAGCTTCTTGGATTTGATCACGAAGCCCTCCAAAACTTGAGACTGGTTCGACCTTGAACCTTCCTACAATCCTTCGTGGAATGTAGACCCCTTGATTCTTCAAATGTTTCCTCTTCAGCGATAGAAGTTGTCTTTCCTTCACGGGTGAGTGTTGGATTGATTTCCTTCGTAATGTAGGCTTGAGGATTGAATTTGAATGACTTGAGAATATTTTTGGTTACGATTCAAATGTTAGCTTGAATGTTCATGGGTTCGGAGTAACCTTCTCTTAGAGTGATTCCTCGGCCTTTTATAGTGATCTTTCAAAAATTTGCCCGTTGAAGAGATAGGCTTATTTTTAAAAGACACTTGTGGTCGTTGGCTTGTCTTGTTGCAGTCCTTGGAATTGCCACTTCCTTGTATGAATGATTCTTTAGCTTTTCAGAGTTCTGACACAGGTGCAGTGCTTCCCATTAGTTTATTCCTTTTCACGCTTTTGGGGTCGAGCACTTCAAGAAAGGCGTATGGAGGTATTACTTGTTTAAGTAATTCTCTTGACTTCGGCAACGGATCTCTTTCGATTATCTCGTCTTAATCGCATTTTCTTAACTTTCCCGATTGACTTGAGTCGAACTTCCAATCATGGATGACCTGTCATTTCAACTTGAGACTTGGTTTGTCTTGAGTTGACTTGACCGATACTTCACCTACCAGATCTCGGTGCACCTTCATCGAGTTCTGTCTTCTCTTCCTTGCCACACTCACCGTGCCTTGCATGAGTCTTCCTTCTAGTCTCTAGTTGTCTTCTTGCATGTTCGGGTATAGCCGACTTTCGGATTTCGACCAGCCCTATCTATTACAATGCAATTTACAACAGAAAAATGGGGTGCCAATTTTCTATTTTAAGTTTTACATGGCATTCATCAAAATCTAAAAATTAATTTCCAACAAACATAAATAACAAAATGGCATTAGCGTTATCATTACATGGGTCTTAATTTTTTAAATACTACAGGCTTTGTGCTTGACTTCTGTCATTATATGGGGGCTTCTAATAGAGACAAACTAATCGCAATTTCATAGCCCATTGAGATTTGATCATATTAATATCCATGATTAATGTCATCATCGGTTGCAGTTGTCTTGTATGTGTTTGAAAAATTGACATAATTATTTTCTCAGGAGAAATCACGTATTTTTTAGCAAAGAGTATGGTAAAAAATATGATTGATAACTCATATTTATAGGTGGAGTGTTGAGAATATTTAAAAAAATCAATTATTGTAATCTTTTACCAAGTTTTGTTGTGTTATTTTAGTATTTAAATTTTTTATATTTATTACGATATAACTCATCCGTTATAAATGTCTAAATAATTCGTATTTGGTTACCAATATAGTTTGGTAATATAATATCCTCTTAGCCGAAGACTTCCATAAATTCAATTTTTTTTAATTTTTTGTAAAGATTTGTATCTTAAGTTTTTATTAATTGGAAATTGAATTTCACTTTTTGACCTGGATATAATTTCGAAAATTAAGAATGATATGTATCTTATATTTAGAATATAATTCCAAAAAATTGGTACAATCAATAATTTCTGATATTTTCTCCAGATATTGTGAAATTTTAATAATGATATGTATCTTTTATTTTTGGACTGTTTGTATATTCAAATAATATAATTCCAAAAATATTGGCAGAATTGAATCAATAATAGAGCTATTCTTGGTAGTATTTGTGGCCATAACTTTGATTGCAGTCAATCGATAGTCAAACATACATAAAAAAAACTTAAAATTAACCTTAATAAAAAATCTTCAACAAAAGCTATAATTAATAATTAAGATTGTTCCATAAATAATTGCTTTAGAATTCATAGAGATTACAATTCTCGATAAAGTGCCAAGAGATTCAATGGAATAATTACAAATTTAACTCTAAATTCATAAACGTGTTTACTAATTTCAGAAAGTTCATTTAGGCGAAAATATTTTCGGACTACTATTTATAAGTAACTCTCTTATTATATTTATATATATAAATAGTTATATAGATTATCATTATGCACATTCAGAGTATTTCTTAATTGTAGTTATTTTGTATAGAATCATATTATATATATAAATATAAAATAAAATTGAAATATAAAATTCAAAAGTATGTGTATATTTTTTCGCATGAGGAAAATATAATTAAAATATTAATATTATAATATTACATATGTAAATAAATTTAAACTAAAACAATAGATTATATTATATGTTAAAAATAATTTTTAAAATTTGTATATATATATATTAAATTCTTCAAGATATTTTTCTTCTTATTCGTTTTTTAAATATATTCTATTAATTTTTAGTATTTTTTATGCATACAAATACTAAAATGGAACTTGAATTATACAAAAAACGTTGCAATGATAATTGAAATATATATTAGATATATACTTACATATGTTGTAAGGACTAATTTAACATAATTGTCAAAGTATTTTATATATATATATATATATATATATATATATATATATATATATATTGAAACAAAATCATGCAAATAAGTTTTTTTTATATTTCTACGTATTTCATTTTCATTTTAAATATATAAAAATTTCATGTAATAAATTGAAATTAAATAAATTTATTTAATAAATCATTGCATTTAAATTTTCATATAGAGTAACCCGTCTATCAAAATTATTTTATATATATTAATTTTAAAAAACAGTAATTCATTATTTTCCGTTCATCAAGCCAAATAAATTTATATACATATGTGGAAGGTTAAATAATTTTGATTTCCTAATAATCAAGAAATCATGATGTCAAATAAATTTTTTGTTAAAGAATTTTGATTTTAATAAGTAAAATAATTTTTTTATAAAATAAATTTTATATATGGTCAACAAAAATCTCTAATATATATTTAAATAACTTTGATAACCGAAAAATCAGGAAAATATTATTATATCCGAAAAGTTAATTTATTAATTCCGAAAATGGGTGGGAAAATGTTTTAATTACCAGTTGTAATTGCATAAAGTTCATGAATTATTGTGCATTTATTATATATTTCAGCAATATATTTTAATTATTTTGGAATATTTTTTATTGTAGCCAAAAAAAAAAAGATGTTCCAAATTTAAACAATTTGATTAAATTTGCACAACATTGTAAATTGATTA
This sequence comes from Rehmannia glutinosa, assembly GCA_016081115.2. Classification (NCBI taxonomy): domain Eukaryota; kingdom Viridiplantae; phylum Streptophyta; class Magnoliopsida; order Lamiales; family Orobanchaceae; genus Rehmannia; species Rehmannia glutinosa. The sequence continues at coordinate 86,856,517 of CM071927.1, read as the reverse complement.
GATCTCTTTTAATTAGAACCGGTTTAAAGCATTTAATTGTGATTGCCATAAATAATTACAATGTATATTAATATGAAAATATAAGCTAAATTTTATTGTGATTACTTATGTCTAGGATTTTTTTTTTGTAATTGGAATGAATATTAGTACGGAAAAATAATTATTTATTTATGATTATAATTATGTTATGGTCTTGATTTCATCATGCATACCAAAATTAAAAGTCAAGCATGTTTAAGATTTTTTTTAATTAAGCGGATGGGAAAATCAGTACATGGAAAGTCGTTAATTAAATAAAATTTTTTAGAATCTACGCATTTCAAGATTATGACAGAAAAAAAACAATTAAATCAATCAAAAAATATGGATTCCAAAAAGAGGTTATCTCATATTAATGAGATAATTAAAAAAATACATTAGGATTTATAATAATTAATTAATAACTTTCGGAAATTGTTTTTAGCAAGTGCGTTTAGGCGGGAAAACAAAAATAGCAAAAGCTTTGTTTATATATATATATATATATATATATATATATATATAGGTATGTCTTGCTCATTTTGTAACAAGCCAAAATAATTTGAGAAGAATAATCTATATAAGCAAATATTCTTCCACCAAAGCTCTCTTTTATTTCTTATTCTTAGCCTAAATAGCCTTATCTTCCTACCAAGAAAATAATCTCTCTTCCAACTTCCAATTTCTATGTAACTCTTTTTTAAGAAAATTGAGATAACCCTTGTTTAACAAGGGCGCCAAATTTATGTATCGCGCCGAGTTTTAAAAATTACAGGACCAACCCTGATTTAAGCCAATTTTGGCAACATATATTTAAGCAATTAATGCAGAGAAATCTTCATAATATTTAATCGGGTCATATCGGAGCTTGAGGATTGAAGATTAATCGAGAGATTATCCATTTCCCTAAGTTTTCTCATTCTTTGTGCTTTAATCTTTTATTTTAGCTTGTCATGAATATGAACAATTTGTCTATGAGTTGTTTATTTGTAATGAGTAACTAAACTTGTGATTTCCGGGTTTTGGAAGTAGATTAATTGAATTCTTGTTGAATGTTTTAATCTTAGTTGAAGTTATTATCTTGAGCCTATTTGAGTACTTTGTTCTTATTATTGTTTTATCATTTGGCCAATGATTTAGCATGTTTGATATATTGATTCATAATTCGAGAGATGAGCTTCAATATTAGATCTTGAGTACTTGACATGAATATTTGCATGAATCGAGAGATTTGTAGATATTTGTGAGGATATTTGATCTTTGGTGCATTTAGGAGTTATATATCTATTGTTGAGTAGAGATGCTAGCATAGATATTTCAATCTACGTTTATATACATCTCGAGAGGGGTATAAAACATATGCGTGATCGTCTTATAGGTATATTGATAATAACTTTGGCTTGGATTAATTTGGACAACAAGAGGGATATTGATTGAAACCATAACCCAGGAATCCATTTCATTCCCTTGATAATTCCATTATTATTTTCATCTTGTGTTTTTGTGGTTATTCTTGTCTTTACCTCCACAACAATCATCCAACTACGATCATCTAAATAAAAATAAGACTATTTTGGTTCAATACTTAGCGCATAAATTTATTAGTCTCCGTGGATACGACCTTGCTTACCCTATTCTATAAACTACACCGTACACTTTGCGGTGAAGCTAAAAAACGCGAACACTCACATGCAACGAAAGCGGATATCCATATCTTCCAGCGATGTGGTATCACTTGTTCCTCGAGTCTCCGAGCTAGAAGTCTGCAAATGAATCGGGCCACTGCCTGTAACACAATAAGTCATTAGAGTGCCTAGTTTGTCTGGACGAAGATCCTCCAATGCTTAAGTCAGATCACAGAGCCAAAGAATAATAAAAATTCTCAAAGCTAGATGTTTAAAAATGTAAATTTATACCTTGGAAATGAAATGAGATGGGGTATTTATAACATAAAATTTTGGTTAATATTCGGTGTTGCGTGGTGCACAGACCATGTTGGTCTTGTTAAGCCCACTAGTAATATCTCTTGTTGGACTCCATTATTATATTTGGCCATTGGGCTTTTATTATTTGAGCTTATATAGATTATAATTAAAATTATATTTAATTAGCCCATCATCCACGATTACATGATTCATCATTTAATGAATTGAAGTTGTGAGCTTGTATATATTTAATTTGTCATGAGTAACATGTTTTAAGGTAGTATGATTTCCTATCAAAATTGCACAGTAAGTTGGTTTTAGTGCATTCATAATTCAAAGAGAATCTTAATATTTGCAAGCTTTGCTTATTGTGGTTTAATTTATTATTTATAATTTAATAAATTAGGTTTTGAGTTTATTTGTGAATAAACTCTCCATACCCTATTAAATTCTCAGTATAAGTATTGCTGCAATCTTTTTTGCATATTTGCATCGAAAGAATGTTGTCTATTAATTTCTTGAGCTATATAATAAAAGTAGTTCGTATTTTATTTCAATTTTTTGGTCGAGTTAAAATATTGTTTGAAATCAGTTTTTTGTTGTGTTAACTTTTGTGCTTTATTTGACTAGTATTAGTACTTATTTGTTGGTCCTTTGCATATTTGTATTGCTCACTACAAGAAAACAATCAAATTCCAACGAAATAAAATCTGTTGAAATTTTTGAAATTCCAACGGAAATTTCAATGCTACATTATACCATTGAAATATTCCAATGAAAATTCCAACGGTAAAAAAAAAAAAACAGTTGGTATAAAATGTTGGAATTCATGTTGGAATTTAAAATTCCAATGGAAATTCTAACACCACAACTAACCGTTGAAAAATTCCAACAGTGATTCCAACATTAATAATAAACCATTGGAAATCCTATTGGAATTTTAAAAATCCCAACAGATATTCCATCGCTAAAACATACCATTGGAAAATTCCAACAAAAATTCCAATGGTAAACCAAATTAATGTTGGAATTAATCGTTGGAATTTCTGTTGGAGTTTTTAAAATTCCAACGGAAATTCCAATGGCACAACATGCTGTTGGAAAATTTCCATTGGAAATCCAATACCATTGGAAAGTTTCAATAGGGGTTAAATGATTTATAGTATAATTCATATCAATAAAATATATATTCTCTTATGGAGTCAATCATATTGAAACTACATGGCTAAATGTGTTTGACTTGGGACAAATTGATGATTAGTGACCTACTATAAAGTTAAAGATATTATATAATGATATAAATTGATTGAATATTCTAACGGATATATACCATTGGACTAAATTCCAATAGTATAATGCTGTTGGAATAACTGTTGGAGGTTTGTTCCAACGATTAAATATATTCCAATGGTATAACTCTACTGGAATTAGTGTTGGAAAAAATGTTGGAGTTCTTTCCAACAGTTATATATTCCAATGTATAAATAACGTTGGAAATTCCGTTGGAATATTTTTCTGTTCGAATTTCTATTGGAATTTCGCCATTCCAACGGCCATTTTACTAACGATGCCTTTTATGCTGGAATTTCCGTTGGAATCACTAATTCCAACGGTAATTGGCCAGATTCCAACATATTTTTCCCATTGTACGTATTTCCTTATTTTCTTGTAGTGTCTTAAGAAAGAAAAACTTAATAAATGATCGGTTGTAATTACAATATTGAGGATGAGTTCACCTATGGCACACAAGACGATTCATATTTAATAATATTATTTTAAATTTCTTTGTAAGCAGTTTTTAAAGAAAATAAGTAAAATACGTGGTTTTCCTAGTAACAAGAGTAAATATTGTGAGTCCATATAAAACTACATTAAAATATATCAATTTTGACAACTATTTATGGGATGATTTAATAACCGTAGCAACCATACATACAAAAAGGTACGACATCGTTATTAGTTAGTCAATAAAACGAATGTCGTGCACTATTTAATTATGTTGCTTGCAATTAGAATAAGATCAGTAAATTCCCTAAAAAGAAATATGAACAGTAAAATACACAATATTTAATAAAGACTAATTATTGGATAATAGTTAATTATCTCTTAATTAGCGCCAGACACAAATATTTACAACGTAACTAATTTCATATCTATGAATGTATTTACATGTTAATTATTATCAAATTTTGCAGATCGAATGCTTGTTCTGTGAAAGAAGAATATAAACAACTTGTATTTGCATGTTATACAGGTAGAGAACGATCACATGTAGAATATGACATAATGTCATTAGTTAGTTAATAGCACGGATGTTAGTTACCATTTAATTTGTCTTGTAATTAGAATTTGTTAAATCGCTTATTTACAATAAAGACCAATTATTGGATAATAGTTAAAACTTTCTTTTTTAATCAGTGTCTGCCACAATTGTTTACAACATAACTAATTTTATCTGTGAGGTCCCGAATTTTAACAACATGAGATACGGTGTTATGTAGTGATTATTTATTCGGCTATGTATCACAAACCTATTATTAATAAAACGCTACTCTACTTTTATTTATTTCTTCCAACGTCAATCACGCATTTCACATTTTTGGAGCTTAGCAATTTTATATTTTTCTCTAGTATTAATGCTTGATCGAATTACTACGACTTTAGAAATATTAGACCCTCGAAATTTAGGAGTACATTTCGATCCTTATCCAAATATTTCATCTTATTCTATAATTCATCCCAACCAACTTCCAATTTATTTTTCGATTACACATTTCTTATTTCACATCTTTGTTTTAAATTTTTAAATATTTAATTATGGATATTTATACATTTTATTTTATTTTATTTTTCCTTCAATTTTATAAAGAAAAGAAACCAAATATTTTTTTTTTTTTTTTCCCTAATTTTCGAAATTACCACTTTAAATAGGGAAAATAACTCAATTTTTCTTCTATCACTATTTTATTATTTTGTATCTCCCAATTAAATTATTATTGGACAAAATTTTTTTGATAATTTCATTTTTATTTTATTTTTTGTCTTCCAAGCCTACAACAAAAAACCTTCCTACAAATCCCACTAACCCCTTAGTCAAACAAATGAATTTTAAATTTCCCTCTAAAACCTAGCTTTTGGCTTCATGTCCCTAATAAAGAAAGCTAGTTATTTTTTTTACCCTAACCCCTAATTATTCCCATTAACTATCATTAATCTCCCAAGCAAAAAAATCCTCTCTTCTCTCTAAACAACACACAAATTTCTTCATATCAAATTCTTCAAATCTTCAAACAATCTTCATATCTTCAAAACACACATTCTTCAAATCTTCAAACAATCTTCATATCTTCAAACACACATTCTTCAATCTTCAAACAATCTTCATATCTTCAAAACACACATTCTTCAAATCTTCAAACAATCTTCATATCTTCAAAACACACATTCTTCAAATCTTCAAACAATCTCCATATCTTCAAAACACACATTCTTCATATCTTCATATCTTCAAACATTTCTTCATATCTTCAAACACACCTCCTTCATATCTTCAAACACACCTCCCTCATATCTTCAAACACTTTCTTTATATCTTCAAGAATAATTTCTTCATATTCTCAAACACTTTCTTCTTTCTTCAAACACTTAACAAAAACACAAGAACTCTTCTTACTTCTTTATTTTCGAAACTATCACTACTACAATGTAAGAAATTTTCTTCTTCAATCCATTTTGATATTTCTAGCTCATCCTCTTCACTTCTTAACCTAAGTTTGATTTTTGGTTTGAGGTACACTTAGAAGACAACTTGAAGATAATAGAAACTTGGAACCATCTTGACTAGACCTCAAGAAATTGTGAAAGAATTTGGACTAGAAGGTAAGAAATGAGATTTTTAGTACATTTTCTTCTTCTCTTCTATTTTCCAAAAATTTGATACTCCATTTTCATTTTTGGACTTTTAGGGGCTGACCTTAAGATTTGTTTTAAGAGTGAGCAAAGGGACTCATTTTGAGACATCTACTAGTCTCATTTCATCTACTACACAAGGTAAGTATAGTTTTACCAATATTCTTCACCTCTTTCTTCTTTCCTTAAATTTTTAACCTCACTTCCTAACTCCTACATTTTTTTTGGTATTCCTTGACCTAGGGGGCTGACCTAAGTCACTTCTCCTTCAAGAGTGATATATTTGATCTTTCACCAACAAGTTCATTTTTAAGGTGGGTGGAAAAATCCTTTCAACTTCTAGGTGTTTTACTTAAAAATACATGTAGTATTTTGATATTGAGCACTTGAGATATATATTATGTATTGCATGCTATTTTCTTGTATCAAGTTGGAAAAATTCTCAAGTGTTGCTCAAAAATGCGATTTATCGAAAAATAGTGCATAAATGCACACTTTATTGTTATGCTTGATGAAATTTTGTATGAGAATGATATGTATGTGTATGACTCTTGAAACCTATGTTTTGAATGATTTATAACCTGGACAAGTCGAGCATAATTGATTAAATTTCAACTTTTGGATTTAAAATGCAAAAATGGAAAGTTGGTGGACTTAATTGCAAGAAAATAAAACTTAAGGGATCCCTCTGTAATTTTCGATTTTTGGGACTGAACTCAGGTTCAAAAATTATGTTTTGACATTTTAATAAAGTTTTAAGAGCTTTTAGATAAATAAAATCAACCCTTAAAAGCCCAAGGACTAGATTGTAAAATTTTAGAAGTTTAAGGACTATTTTGAAATTTTCGAAACTGTACCATACCCTAATTTTAAATTTTGAAATTTTAACTCTTAAGGACTGGAAATAACATATTTTAAGTGTATTCCAAAAATCCAAGTGTTTAGAGCTTGGAAAGTAATTTTATAAAAATTGAGGGACCAAATTGTAAAAGATTAAACTTGAGGACCAAAATACAATTTCCAAGACTTATGCAGTCCATGCACCTGGAAATACTAATTTAACTATAACATAATTATACCTTGGACCCAAGGTTCAAATTTCATAACAATTGGACCCCTAAAAGCCTTAAAGGCAATTATTTCAAAATGGGACAAAAATTAGATTTTCAAAAGTTAAGGGACCTATACTTACTTCTTTTTAAAACTGATTTTGTCCCAATATCCCACTGACCTTAGTGATATTTTACAACTGGAATCACATTAAAATCCCTTTCGGTTTGTGAGTTTCAATTATTTTAAACTTAGAGCCCGAAATGACAATTTTAACAAATTTGGGGCCAATGTGAGAATTTTATAAAAAATCGACCTCAAAACTTTAAAAACCTAAATCTCTGAACAATTTAGAAAATTTAGGAACTGACCTCATAATTGTTCAAGATCGGGACATTTATTTATTCAATTTTTAACCCCAAAAGAATTGGTTTTTACAAAATGGGGCTAATTGAAAATTTTCTTTTTACAAGGACCTAACTCGAATTATTTTTATTTTAAAGAAACAGCCCTGGACCCTCTGACTTTACTTATTGATTAAAATATTTTATTTTCTCAAAAATCCCTTGATTTATCGGATCGTCTTGACCGATTAATACGCGATCGTGGGGCGACTTCCTCGTCTTGCGATTTCGAATTTATAACGGACTTATGTTCCACCTAATCTTTCAAGATATCGAAGATTGCTTATCCTCCCGATAATCATCTTCATCCAAATAACTCCACCAACGCCATAAGTGCCTTGCGCAAATTTTCGAAAACTTTCCTAAAATGCTTCCCTGAATCAATAATACTCATTGCCTGGTTGACTACCCGAACGTGTACTTACTTTCGCCCGAGTCAACTTGGTGCGTCGAGCTCACAAATCGGAATGGATACGTCGGGGATGGAAGGCAGCTCGGTTGCTATTCCACTCTTCGGCCCCATCGCCCTAATCCCCATGGCGAGGGATGGAGTTTGTCGAGGAAGCGGGTCGTAGTACTTGAGGTATAATCATGATTATGATAAATCCGAGCCTTGCTAGCTCCACTGTGGATTTTGTCTTTGTCTATGGAGCAATAAGGTGACAGGTCTTGGACCATCTTGCTCGGGGAGTTACAAGGAAGAACGAAGGAATCACTGTTTGATCCACATGATTTTGGAGTTAATCGGACCCGTTTGGTTGGCGCTACAAATCCGTACGCAACCGCTACTTGTATTGCATAGGTTGGCGCTACAAATCCGTATGCAACCGCTACTTGTCTTGCATAGGATCGGCATTACAAATCCGTACGCAATCCTCCTCTCTGCTTGGACCATAGTGCCTGCTTGACCATGAACTGTTTTCTTAACTGTATAAGTATATTACTTAAATATATTTATCACGACGATTGTGGACTGTGTGTGAAATCATGCATCATCTCTCACGCGTTTTCATACAACTGTTTTCTCGTATTAACTATATACATCGCCATACTCTCACACGATCACCCCATCCACTGAGATTTCTGTCTCATCCCCTTCTGTTTTCTAACTTTTAGATGAGGAGTACGTTGAAGACATTGAACTACCACGGATGAATCCCGTGCTCACTTTGTCGATCTTGGTTCCTATAATCATTGATGTCGAGCGACATTTTCTTTTGCTTTTGTTATTGTTGAACTCCTTCATTCTGTTTTAGTTTGGACTGTAAGTTTAAATTCAGATATTTAGATGGATTGTATCCGGATATTGTCAGATCTTGAGATGTAACTCGTACTTGTGTATCTTTATTCCGCTGCATTAGACTCTATTTCACTTGGAGTTTGTATCATTGGTTTAGACTGTTGAATTATTTCTGTTTAAGTGATTGATCGTCGTCGCGTCGCGTTTGGGGCGTGACATTATCTGTATGTATTTGTATGTTTATGATTATTACATTATGCGGGTGCAAATTCGACGACTGAATAATATAACTGACTCATACTTGCATGTCCTGCACGTTGAGAAAGGACATTCGTTAAGCACCAATTAACTATGTTTCTGTAATCAGAATAAGATAACTAATTTCAAATTATTGTATATTTTTAATTAAGACTAATTATTGGATAATTGTTAACTAAATATTATTTTTTAATTTTTGATATGCATATATTTACAACATAACTAATTTCTTCTTTATGTATTTACACATTTATAATTATCAAATTATGTGGATGCCAATTATGTGAATGAAGAACATAAATGACTCACACTTGCATGTCCTACACGTGGAGAACGATTGTATATAAGACGATTCATGATCCATATGCCACTACTTAATTAATAACATGAATGTTAAACATCATTTAATTATGTTTCTCGTAATTAATAAGATAATTAAACTGCACAGTTTCAAGAAAAATCGATTGTTAAATACAGTTATTGGTTTTTCCAGTACCTGACCTATAGGCACTTTGCTGGTTTGGTATCTGACATTTCGGAGCTACCAATTTAGTAACCGTAATTCATATTATTTTTATAAATTGGTAGCTATTCACTTTTAAGGATGAAAATATCCCCAAGTTTATTTTTTGATTTTCGTTAAAAAAATAAGTTTTAGTTAGAATTATTAATTTTGAATAGGCGGGTTTGGCCAAATTAAGAGTAAGACCGGGACCCGCCCGCCCGCCTTTCTAGACCCCATAGATTAGCCAAATATATTTTTTAATTTATAATAATTTATATTTTTCTATTTATGGCCAATTTTTCAAAAGTAATCAAATGCCAATAGGTTAAAAAATAAATAAATATAATTATGCAACTTATTATAACTATTTTTTAGAATTGGCTACTATTAAGATTTATTTTAAAAACAAATACTATTATACTACATAGTACTCAACTAATACTTAAAATAAATATTCAAAGTAGAATATTACAAGATATTATATTAGTAAATTAAACTTTAAAAGTAAATAATATTATATTAGTACTCAACTAATATTTTTAAACATATAATACTCAAATTTTAAAGTAAATAATGCAAAAATATTTTAATATATATTTAAAAATTTAATAAAAATTAACATATAGGACCGGGACCCCCGGACAGGCGGGTTTGTAACCTTGGACCCAAGACCCGCCCGGGACCCATTTGTAAAGAATTGGGGCGGGTTTTGCGGGCGGGTTTTGAATTATTAATTTTGAAAAATAAATATAATTAAGAAATAACTTATTATTATTTAAATTAAATTGTTAAATTCTTAATTGTAAAAAATAAAATAAAATAAATATTTTTTTTAAAAATTTGATTAAAAAACTAATTAAAATTAATTTATTAATAAAAAAATTGTTATAATTTTCTTATTTAATATCTTAATTTTAATTTTAAATTATTTAATTTTAATTTTAATTTTTAAAATCAGTTAACTAAACTAATGTTTCTTTTCGATTAATTAACTTTTAATTTATTTATTAATTTACTAATTTAATGTAATTATTTTTATACTTTCTAAAAATTCATCGATTTTTTTAGAAACTTCTTTTTATTTTTTATTAATTAAATTAATTAAAATTTTAATTGATTTTATAATTTAAATAAGTATACTCAAAAATTTATTTTGAATATACTTATGTTTCTTGGGGGCATTTTCGTCCTTAAAATAGAATAGGTACCAATTTATAAAATAATGTGAAATATGGGTACTAAATTGGTAACTTGAAATTTCAGGTACCAAACCAGCAAAGTGCCTATAGGTCAGGTACTAAAAAATCAATAATCCTATTAAATAATAGTTAAAACTTTATTTTTAATTAGCGTCCGACACAATTATTATAACATAACTAATTTAATCTCTATATATATTTACACATTTATGATTATCAAATTATATATGCGGATGCCAATTCTATGACTCAAGAATTAATTGACTCGTACTTTCATGTCCTACACGTGGAGAATGATTACCCATAGGATGATCAATGATCACTATTTCATTAGTTACTTAATAGCACGAATGTTAAGCATCACTTAAATATGTTTCGTGTAATTAGATTAAGATAATTAAATCGCACATTTTCAATGAAAACTAATTATTGGATTTAGTTAAAACTTTCTATGTTACTCAATAACTGATACAAATAATTGCATCATAACTAACTCCATGTCTATTTATATTTACACGTTTATGGTTATCAAATTATGCAGAGGCCGATATAAAAGACTTGTATTGCATGTCATACACGTGGAGAACAATTACATGTAGGACAATCAAAGATCACTACGTCATTAGTTTGTTAATAGCACAAATGTTAAGCATAATTTTGCAATCAGATTAAGATAATAAAATCACATTTTTCAACAAAGACCAAACAATTACATGTAGGACAATCAAAGATCACTACGTCATTAGTTTGTTAATAGCACAAATGTTAAGCATAATTTTGTAATCAGATTAAGATAATAAAATCATACTTTTCAACAAAGACCAAACAACTACATGTAGGACAATCAAAGATCACTACGTCATTAGTTTGTTAATAGCACAAATGTTAAGCATAATTTTGTAATCAGATTAAGATAATAAAATCACACTTTTCAACAAAGACCAATTATCGGATAATAGTTAAAACTTTTTTTTAACCCATGATCGACACAAAATATTTACCATATAACTATCTCTGTCACGCCCCGAATTTTAGCAACGTGAGAAACGATATTGTGTAGTGATTTATCTATTTGACTATGTAACACGAACCCAATATTAATGAAACGTGGCTCGACTTTTACTTAATCTTCTAACATCAATTACGTCTTTCTCATTTTCGAGCTTAACGATTTTATATTCTCCTCTAGTATTATTATTCGATCGATTGACTACGACTTTAGAAATATTAGACCCTCGATAAGTTAGAAGTAAATTTCAACCCTTATCCAAATATTTCTTCTTATTCCATAATTCATCCCAACCAACTTTCAATTTATTTTCAAAATACACATTTCTTATTTCACATCTTTAAATTTAAAGTTCTAAATATTTAATTATGGATATTTATACATTTATTTTTCCTCAATTTTATAAAGAAAAGAAACCAAATATTTTTTTCTTTTTCCCCTAATTTTCGAAATTACTACTTTAAATGGGGAAAATAACTCAATTTTTCTTCTACCACTATTTTTATCATTTTGTATCTCCCAACTAGTCAATTATTGGACAAAAAAAAATTAATAAAATTTTGATAAATTCATTTCTATTTTATATCATATCTTGCAAGCCTACAATTTAAAAGTTTCTCTACAAATCCCACTACATCTTGGTCAAACAAAACAAAATGATTTCCCTAAAACCTAGCTTTTGGCCAATTGTCCCTAAGAAAGTAACCTAGCTATTAATTTATGTCCTAATTTCTCCATTTATTATCCTAACTCATCATTTAACCAAAACAAAACAAAAATCTTCCTCCAACTCTTACACAAAAATCGGTTCTTACAAGATTAAGGAAGAAAAATTCATCTCATGCTCTTACAACTCTCAAACTCTTCCAACGCAATTTTACTCTAACATTTAAACACAAGAACACAAAAATCCTCTTCATTTTGCTCTCATAGAATCAAAAACCAACAACTAAGGTAAGAAATTCTTCTCTTCCATTTTCATTTTATCTTCTTGAAACTTCCAACATCTACCTCCAATTCCTAACATAATGAATTCTTCTTGTGAGGTACTCCTAGAAGGTTATTCTTGAAGAATTAAGAGTCTTAGACTTGACTACAAGCTTGAAGAGGAAATTCAAGACTACACATTTTTAAGGTGAGGAAATTATGGTTTAGTATTTTTCTCTTGACAACATGAAGAATTAAATTTTGACTTAAGGATATGAATTTTTGGAGCTTAAGGGCTGACCTACACCATCTCAAGTTGAGGTTAGAAGCTTGAAGGAAAAATTTCCAATTTTAGAGACTACTTGAAGACATTAAGGTAAGTAGTAGCCATTTGGTCCTAGTATATTTTCTTTGGACTTGAGACTTTAATTTTAACACCAAAATATGGTTTGGATATCATTTAGGGACTGACCTTCAAGAGCTTAAGTCAAGAAGTTGATACAAGAAAGAAGACTCCATTTTTAAACCAACCCGAGAAAGACTACTACGAGGTGGGTGAAAAATCTTTCAAAAATAATCAAATAATTTTCACAAAATGCATATAGTACATGAAAATATTTAAATTGATATATATATATATATATATATATATATATATATTACATGTGTTTTTTATAAGTATCAAGTTCAAGAAATTTCATAAAAATGAGCATGATTTTGATTTCTTTCACAATAGGGACATATTTGCATATATATTTTAATTTTTTGTTCAACTCTTGATTAATGTGTAAAGGAATGTGTTATATGCTCAAAACCATATTCTATACTTGATATATATTCTGGAAAATATGACCTTGTGCTCGAATTTTAACAAATATGCCATTTATGCAATTTTTGTAAAGTTGAGGAGTAAACCGTAATTTCGAAAATTGTCCAAGGACCAATCTGTAAATTTTGAAATTTTGGACTGTATTGATTGTGCAATTTATATTTTAAGTTAATAATAATAGTTTAAAGGTTTTGAGAGAAGAAAACCCATCCTTGAAATTTTAGAGACTCAAATGTGGAAACTTGAAAGTTTAAGTGGCAAAAATGAATTTTTAAAACTGTTCAAGGACCCCTCTGAAAATTTCAAAAATTTGACTTTCTCAAACTGAAAAACTTATATTTTGAGAAATTTTTAAAGGATAAATTGGTTTGGGTTGACAAAACCGATTTGTTAAACTTTAAGTAATAAAGTGTAAAAATTCCAATTCAAAGGACCAAAATGAAATTTCAGAAAAGAAAAGTACGTCTCGGACACCTGAGAATTTACATAACATTATTTTTATAATATTTTGAACTCATGGTTCAATTTTCATAACAAACGAACATCAAATAAACCCTTAAGGGCAAAACCAAATTTTTGGACTAGAAATCAAATTTGTAAAAATTAAGGGACTTAAACCGACCATATTTCAAAACTTATTTTGTCCCAACATCCTACTGTTATACATGATATTTTAAAATTAGAATCACACCGGTTTGTGAGATCCAAATGTTTTATGTTCGGAACCGAAAATTACGTTTTTGACAAAATAAGGGACCAAACTGAAATTTTCCAAAATCTCGACCCAAACCCTTTGAAAACTAAATCTTTGAACAATTTTAAGAATTTAGAATCTGACCTTACATTTTTCCGAGGTCGATACTATTACTTATTCAATTTTTGACTCGAAAAGTATTTTTTCCAAGAAATGGGACTATTTACAAAATTTTCCTTTTATCAAGGACCCCAAAATAAAATATTTTCTTCTATACAGTCCTAAAACTGATTTAATTATGATTTAATTATGCTTCCATATTTTTCTTAAAAATTCCCGGACTATACGCACTACGCGTGGCGACTTCCTCGCCTTTGGACAAATTTAAACTTAGCTTGTTTTTTTTTAGCAAGATCATTTAACTTGTTGATATCTTGTATTGCTTTTTATATGTATCATCATGCTTTTTACTCGACTACGTAGTTGACATTCCATACTTGTAATTATTTTCCTGCTTGAGTCAACTTGGTGTGTCGAGCTCACAATCGGAATGGATACGTCGGGGATGGAACCGAGTAGCTCGACTGCTATTCCACTCTCCAGTCCCATCGTCCTAATCCCGCAACTGAGGGATGAAGTTTTTCCAATGGAAGCGGGTCGTAGTACTTGAGGTATAATCATGATTATGACAATCCGGATCTTGCTAGCTCTATTGTGGTGACAGGTCTTGGACTATCTTTCTTGGGAAGTTACAAGGAAGAACGAAGGAATCGCTGTCTGATCCACACGATTCTGGAGTTACTCGGACCGTTTGGTTGGCGTCACACTCCGTGTGCAACCACTACTTGCTTGGGTTAGCGTTACACTCCGTACGCAACCACTACTTGAATTACTTGCTTGGGTTGGCGTTACACTCCGTACGCAACTACTACTTGAACTATTTGCAACGCATTCATAGTGCTTGAATGATCATGAACTATTTTCATCAAATTATATAAAACTATATTATTTTGAATACCATGTTGCTTGTGAATCGCGTGTGACGCACGCATCATGAATCATGCATTCTTCATATAACTTTTTTCATGCATTTATATAAGCCACACTTACACACGATCACCCATCCACTGAGAATTTTTATCTCACCCCCACTTTTTTCAACGGCCATCTGATGATCCACCATATTATGAAGACGTCAACAAAGACGACCAAGCGACAAATTAATCCGTAGACTTAGTTCATCGATCTAGCCTTAATTATTTGTTTATGAACAATTGTTATGTTGTATGTAATAGAGGCGTAAGACCTCTTTCGCTTACACAAATGGATTGTAATAGTATTTTCCGTTGCTATTGACTCTGTTTCGAGGGGTTATGAAGAACAATGTCTATTCGATAATTAATATCGCTCAAATACTTGGTGGATTATATTTTAGAACAGAGAACTGGCATAAGTCAACGTTGGGTAGCGGTTCCAAATTCCTGGGGCGTTACAATCTCAATTTCTATGTATTTACAATTTTGTGTATCAAATTATGTGGCCATTTCTATGAATGAAGAATATAAATGACCTAGTAGTTGCATGTGCTACACGTGGAGACCGTTTAATTACTATTTCATCAGGTTCTGAAATTCGGGCAAAATCATTCCAAAACAAGCGAGAAATTCCAAGGTTTTAAATACTTTAAGAAAGAAAAGGTCTAAAATTATCATCGTCAAAGTATTTCAGTTAACCAGACCACAAATAAAGTTTAGTACATCCAATCAATATATGAGCAAATTCTTTCTCAGAAGAGCTAATGGATGGAAAATTGTTTTCCTTAGTTATTAAATGTTCTTGTACATTTTACGTCGGTGCTATAATATTAGGTTAATTTTGAAATTTCTCTGATTATTTTGGATAAACTGCCATATAGGTATAAGAAAATCATGCACTCTTCCTTAGCCCTGTTTCAATTCCTTACTTTATTACATGTGTATTTGACTGGTGCTTTAGTTGATCACCATGCCTATAACCATTCAAGTCATGAAATAGTACTTTCTAACTATAGTAATGCTGACGAGTACTAAATTTTCTATTAAAAATTAGCCAATGTTTGATTATGTTTAATGATTCATCTTTAATTAAAATTATATAATTTGTATCATTTCCATGATAACTGTTAATTTTTTTCTGCTTGAGGACTTTTGATGATCTTAAGATGGAGGCTAGTTGGTAACTTTTTATAGATTAAAGGAATAAAAATGACTAATTCTGTAAAATTTATCAAACATTTGCTCATATTATAAATTACTGAAATAGGAAATTAATCTTAATTAAGTTATAATAAGTAGCCAGTTAATTGGGGGTTTAGTTTGTGGAATGGTTGTTTTTTTTTTAAATTGTCTGGTGTTTTATCGTGTTTGTTGCATTCATTTCGATTTTGTTGTTGTCTAGGATGTTTCTGTGTTATGGTTTTGATGATTATTAGGTCTTAGTGTCATCCATTTTCATGTCTTTGAAAGATGTGGAGTAGAGTGTTGTTTTCCTTTGAATAAGAATGTCTCAAAAGTTGAATCCCTGAGTCTCATCCTGATCATAGACATATGTTCTTCCAGGACCGCGTCCACGCCCCTCTGGTTGCTAGTGCTTGCTCCGACATGATCATATGCTCCCACATCACCGTGTCCACGCCCGCATGGTTGCTAGTGTTAGCCCCAACATGACCATATGCTCCCGTATCATTAGGGTTGCTAAAATTGTGTGGGAGCATGGCATTGGAGCTACTACGAGCGGCCCGATAATCAGTGAGAGATCAAAGTTTCCGACCATCGGATCTAATGGATCAAAGTATTCAAATTCGGGGTTAGTAGTAACCACATCGGAAAAAATGTTTCATTAGGGTTAATTTCCCTGGATTGGTTGGAATTGCAACATTTGAGTTACTACTACCTCCAAAGTCAAACATAGTTGGATCTATGGATCCACCAAGAACAAATGAAGCATTGTATGTGAGCATGCCTTCATTGTTGCCATAAAGAGCCAATTGGCCATTGAGCCCTTGGATGTTTGGATCCATTGTGAAACCAGCAGCGGGCCTAGTCGGTGCTGGAACAAGGAGGCCCTCACCCATCCCATCAGCGGGATTATGATTATGCACGTGGACGTACAAATTAGCGAAACTCATGGCTTCTTGCAATGCGTTTGAACTTGTGCTTGTAATTCACAAGAGACTTGAGATCATCAAGGCATTTGTTGAAAGTTGAGCTCGTCGTATTTAGGTGGGCCCTGACTCTAGCTTTGGTTCACGTTTTTCATCATCTTGCGCTCTTGTTTGCGTTTTTTTGCAAGCACCAGCTGGCTCTCCAAGTTAGTTATCTCCTGGCAACATTGCGCATGGTGATTTGGGTCGTTGTGAGCTGCGAACGCTCAGTCATTATCGTTGGGGAGGCCATGTTGGTTGAGGAACTTATCGGCTATTGCGTCGGCTCTAGGGTTGCTGTACGACTAAACTTTGTCACCGGGGAGAAAATAACGATAGCACTCTCAAAGACCACAGAGTCTTGAGCCGAGCTCGCTTCCTTCCTTGAATAAAGAAGTGCCGCTTGGATAATGTGACCTGTAAGTTGGTCTCATTCTCAATCTTTGCCATTGTGATCTGTTAGAATAGATTTCATACCATCACACCTGAATATTTCTCTCCAAGATCTATGGATCTACTGCCATTTGTCACTCATCTGGTGTCCTATGATGCATCAATCATTTGATGATCATTGACAACTATTCTGTCATCACCACTGTCATTTTTGTTAGCATATTCCTTAGCTAACAAATGGGATGATAGAAAGTGTTTCATTCTGGATTCTTCCTAATCTTATAAATACTATAATCGTGCTCTGTGATTAGTACACTAAATAGAATGAATTGCTCTGTTGCATATTCACTTCTTTACACTTTAATGGCTACTCTTATTTTCTCATATCTAACATGGTATTAGAGCAGGACTTGATCCTGGCTCTAGTACATTTACCTTACTATTTTCAGCCTTGCTACAATGGCCCTCTCATCTACAAGATCGACCACCTCCGCAACTACATCACCTTCACCGGGTCAAATAATTCAACCTCAGAATCAACTTATAATCACCAAACTCACTGAGCATAACTATCTAAAATGGAAACAACAAGTTCTTTCTGCAGTGAGAGGCTATGGACTTGAAGGTTTTCTTAATAGTGAAACCACACCACCAAAGAAATTCATTACTAGTCCAGATACTCAATGCAATGTGATAAACCCAGAATATGCAACTTTTCAGAGACAAGATCAGCTGCTAGTCTCATGGCTATTGTCCTCTCTTTTCGATAGCATTCTAGTTCTTATGGCAAAGACTAGAATCAAGCGATGAGATGTGGCATACCACGGAAACTAATTTCTCCAGTCGGTCACAAGCTAAACAAATGCAATACAAGCTTCAACTATCCACCATGAAGAAAGGTAATCAGTCTATGAGAGAGTTTAATAATAAAGTGAAACTTTGTTGTGATGCTTTGTGTGCTGCTGGTCACAAAGTTAAAGAAGATGATCAAGTTCTACACATTCGTGTTGGTTTAACAAATGAATATGACCCTATTGTGTGTGTATTACTTCCAGAAATGAACCATTAAGCCTCAATGATGCTAGTGATCTTTTATTAAGTTTTGAGGCTAGGATGGAAACTCATAATCCCTCTGATTTTGATGAAAACAATAGCTTATTGGCCAACGTTGCCATTCAAGGCAACAGGAAAGAAGGAAATAACTCTGGTAATTCTAGTTTCAGAGGCAGGGGTTGTTTCACCTAGAAAAGGTAGGTTTGGAAGAAACAATTACAGGGGGGAAAAATTCCAAGGACATGGCGTGGTTGTTTCCATCTTTTTTTTTATGTTTTCGCGCATTGGATTAAAAAGTGAATTGTGTTTTTTTATTCATATTGTTTTTATAATATTTTTAATTTGTTTGATTTTAATATGTGTTGTTTTATGTGTATATTTCTTGATTTTTTTATAAGACTTTGAGTATAAAATGGATTATTTAACGAGTGCAAAATTTATTTTTTCACTGAAATTTTATTGAAAGTAACATTTTGAAACAATCTTGAAACAACAGCGTAAAAAAGTCCGAAAATTTTGGCGGGAGCATAAATATGTTCAAAATAAGTATTGGAAAGCATAAAAGGTTGTCATTGTCTGCAAAAAATAGGGCAGTCATGTCAAAAACCCTAAAAAGTTCTATCATCTAACGATACCCCCGAACATTTCTATATAAAATGGCAGAATAACATCTTGGCCCATATTAATTTAAAATTTAGGGATAAGGATACTATTGCCCTCATATTCCAGAAAAAAAAAACACAGATTTTTATGCTCTCAGGCATTTTTTGGGCAAATTTATGCCCCGCCAAATTTTCTGGACTTTTTTAGATTGTTATTTGAAGATTGTTTCGAACATGTTTCATCTAATAAATTTTTAGTAAAAAAATAAATTTTTCCTCGTTAAATAATCAATTTTATGCTCGAAATCGTATAAAAAATCAAGAAATATACACATAAAACAACACATATTACAACCAAATAAATTGAAAATAATATAGAAATAACATGAATGAAAAAATACAATTCAATTTTTAATTCAATTCATGAAAACTTAAAAAAACATGGAAACAACCAGGAAACAATATAGAAACAAACTAGAAACAATATAGAAAACACCATATGAAACAAAAGAACTTAAAAACAGGTAAAAATTGTATCGAAATTACATCGAAAACTACGTGAAATAAACAGTTCGGAAACAACCCAGAAACAACGTGAACAATATTAAAAACACCACATGAATAAAAAAAGCCTAAAAAATAGGTGAAAAAAATGTATTTACACATTGAAAACAACATGGAAACAACAACAAAAGATTATTAAATAATATAAAAAAAATATTATAGAATAACACAGAAACAATAGAAACAATGTACAAAACAATACATGAATAACAAATAACGTAAAAAATAGGTAAAAGTTGTTTTGATATATCGAAATAACAAAGAAACAACATAGAAACAATCAAGAAACAAATTTAAACAACATCGAAACAACATATATAACATTCGAAAAAATGAAATATATATATATATATATATATATATATATGAAGAAAGCATAAAAAAAAGAGTATAAAAGTGATATGAACGTATAAACAATGTTTTTTTTCACCTAGAAAAGGTAGGTTTGGAAGAAGCAATTACAGGGGGGAAGATTCCAAGGACATGGCGTGGTTGTTTCCATTTTTTTTTATGTTTTCGCGCATTGGATTAAAAAGTGAATTGTTTTTTTTTATTCATATTGTTTTTATAATATTTTTAATTTGTTTGATTTTAATATGTGTTGTTTTATGTGTATATTTCTTGATTTTTTATAAGACTTTGAGTATAAAATGGATTATTTAACGAGTGCAAAATTTATTTTTTTACTGAAATTTTATTGAAAGTAACATTTTGAAACAATCTTGAAACAACAGCATAAAAAAGTCCGAAAATTTTGGCGGGAGCATAAATATGTTCAAAATAAGTATTGGAAAGCATAAAAGGTTGTCATTGTCTGCAAAAAGTAGGACAGTCGTGTCAAAAACCTTAAAAAGTTCTATCATCTAACGATACCCCCGAACTCTATATAAAATGGCAGAATAACATCTTGACCCATATTAATTTAAAATTTAGGGATAAGGATACTATTACCCTCACATTCCAGAAAAAAAGACAGATTTTTATGCTCTCAGGCATTTTTTGGGCAAATTTATGCCCCGCCAAATTTTATGGACTTTTTTAGATTGTTATTTCAAGATTGTTTCGAACATGTTTCATCTAATAAATTTTTAGTAAAAAAATAAATTTTGCCCTCGTTAAATAATCAATTTTATGCTCGAAATCGTATAAAAAATCAAGAAATATACACATAAAACAACACATATTACAACCAAAAAAATTGAAAATAATATAGAAATAACATGAATGAAAAAATACAATTTAATTTTTAATTCAATTCATGAAAACATAAAAAACATGGAAACAACCAGGAAACAATATAGAAACAAACTAGAAACAATATAGAAAACACCATATGAAACAAAAAAACTTAAAAACCGGTAAAAATTGTATCGAAATTACATCGAAAATTACGTGGAAATAAACAGTTCGGAAACAACCCAGAAACAACGTAAACAATATTAAAAACACCACATGAATAAGAAAAGCTTAAAAAATAGGTGAAAAAAATGTATTTATACATTGAAAACTACATGGAAATAACAACAAAAGATTATTAACACCGAAACAATAGAAACAATGTACAAAACAATACATGAATAACAAATAACGTAAAAAATAGGTAAAAGTTGTTTTGATATATCCAAATAACAAAGAAACAACATAGAAACAAATTTAAACAACATCGAAACAACATATATAACATATAAATCAATACATGAACAAAAAATCGAAAAAATGAAATATATATATATATATATATATATATATATAAAGAAGCATAAAAAAAAAAAGTACAAAAGTGATATGAACGTATAAACAATGTTTTTTTTTAAAAGTTGATGTATTTCCTGTAATTTATCTAAATAGTCGCAAGCTGGAGTCTGTAGAATTAATTCAAAGGCCCATCTTTAATATCCAACCACTTTGGCCCATTTAAGCTTTTGACCAACAAAAATGATTTAGGCAGTACAATTATCGCTGCTTAGCGAAGTGAAACTTTAATTAAAAGCAACTTTACTGATTTTGATTTCGTTGGATGAAATGGATGTTATCAGCTAAGTGGGTAGCATCGAGTAATCCCACTCACCAGTCGGAAAATATAACGTGGGAGACAGAAGGGATAAGGAAGAGTGATAAGAGATAATTTAAATAGAATAAAATGTCATTAATTTAAAAAAAAAATTTGAAAGAAAGAAGAAGGAATTTTCATTTTTTTTTAGTTGAATGTTCTTACGTATAATTGAATTGATTGATGATTAAATTGAGTTTTCTTGCCAAAATCCGTTAATCTCGAGACTCGAGCCAATTAAATCAATTGTTCGACCAATCTAATGGAAATTAGCTGTACTTTTGTTATGTTACGTAGAATCATAATATAATAAAATAATTTTGTTTTAATAAGTTGAGAGTAGTGGTTAGAAGGAAGGAGATAAATTTCAAAGAAACTAAAAGATACAGGGTTCGAAACCTGGGCAATACCCTTACAAAGAGTGAGCGACACTACTTGAGTTACAAGTTCGTGGTCTAATATAATAAACTAATTGTTATGTAATGCAATTAAAAATATATATACCACGATAAAACATATGTAAATACTAAATTCGAATAAACACATACACACATTGACACACACACACAAATATATATATATATATATATATATATATATTTATATATAATAACATACCAAGTTTAAGGTTTTAATAAATTATTTTTAAATGATCAATCTTGTGCTATAGTATTAGAAACTTGTGCTTTTTGGGCGTAGGTCCACACTAAATCATGTCTGACTATCTGAGTGCGTGTATTCCCTCTCTGATGTACCCCTAAAAGATTTATTTAAAAAAATATTAAAAAATCATCAGTTTGACCTATTCAATAAGTTTTGGTCAATTTGTACCGATTTTACCTGAAAATAATTTTATAAGAGTAATCGAATCTATCAATTAACTTACCCCACATAGTGGGATATGTTAGAGTAGAGTGCCCTACACTTAGGGACGTCAATGGTCGGGTACGGGTCGGGTACGCCTGGACCCGAGACACGACCCATTAAGATTTCATAGGACCCAGATCCGTCCCAGACCCGCCTCCTCCAAACCCGAGACGCACCCCAACTCAGACCCGTGTTTAGTGGGTAAGACCTGCCAGACCCATTAGACCCGCCTATATCATCTATTTTAATTTTTTTTTTCATTATATTGCTATCAAGAATAATTTCAAATGCTAAAATCATACAGTTTTATAGATATATTGTACCAAAAAAGCATGATTAAGAATGATAATCAGAGCCGTTCACAGGGGCGCAGGCGTGTGACGCACGGCCCCCCAGGGCGAGGGCCGGTAATGGGAAATGTTTTTATTTAATTTAAATGTTTAGTATATTAGATATGTATAGTAAATCCTGGCCTTCTTAACGAAGTAATTTGCCAAAGCCCACAGGTGTTCTCTTGTTTTGTTTCTTTGAGGTCATGATATCGATACTTTCTTTGGCACCCGGATTCTTTTGTTTTTACTTAAAACAAGTATGCAAGCTTTATTAAAAAAAAAAAATAAAATTAGTGTAGTGGTTATAGACTATAGTCATATAGTGCTCCTTCTTGTTCATTGAAGTTCTTGACCCATTTTTTATTTTTTTTTGAGTCGAATTGAAGTTGTTGACTTGCTGATTCCTTTAGTAGCATAATTCCTAGTTTATTTTGTTTAGTGTTTTATTATCTTGATAAAGTATATTATATTTATTTAGAGTTTTTCTTTTCCTAAAAAAATTTAAGATATATGTAGATTTATTTGTTTGATTTCACCATTAACATGAATTTATCTATATTTATTTACAGGGCCCATTTTTTATCTCGCACTAGGCCCTTTAAAACATAGGAACGGCCCTGATGATAATGCAATTCCATATTAACTAGTTGGGTTCTTCAAAAGAGAAATAAAGAGACATAGGAGTTTTAATAATACAAGTTCTTTAACAAAAGTACAAAATATCAATAAGTACTGAACATCAATGGAGAAAATACAACAAAATTAAATTAACTAGTGTTGGAAATTTTGGTTTTGATAAAGAGGGTATCGACCCGACTTTGACCAATTTTTCGGTGGCTAAATATTTAATTCTGGAGGAATTAAATTATATATTATTAATCTACGTTCCGAGTTGTTCGTAGTATATTTTATTTCTCAAAACCGAATTTCGGTGAGTGAGAAATTAATACGAAGGTAGCCACATAAATGGGCATTATGTAAAGATTATTTAAAGGGAGATGAAAGGCTTATGCCTTATCCCACATGGAATATAAATCATAGTTTATCCTAGTTTATTTACTAGAAGGTGTTATTTGTTGTATAAACTATAACACAAGTGAATGATCACAAGTGGGCCACACGCGCGCCGGCTCGGCCTCGGCCTCGGCCTCGGCTCGGCCTGGGGCTGGGGATCGGGCGCCCGGCCTATTGGGCGGGTCCAGGTCCACTAAAGTTTTGCCACTCGAAAATGGGCTTGGCGATTCGAGTGACTGATGGAGCTGTTGGAGCCAATGAATCGGGACATTGTAGGTGTCGGATTCGTGTGATTGTTGGAGTTGTAACAAATGCTGTGGTGGTCATCATCGAAGTTAGCCCACTACCCATTTTGTTATGCGGTAGTGGGGTGTAACACCTTGGTTGTTACAAATGATTAATGCCCACTACCCAGTTTTTCTCCCTGGTGGAATGGTTGGCTATTTATACATGTTTGTGCATTGCGATTTGATACACATAATTCATACTCCATCAAAAGCATACAATCATTTTCGATTCTCGCACTAAGTCCGTAACCCGGTCTTCAACACATTTCTAGTTCGAAGGTGCTTACGTGTTAGTGGTGCTACTACCACGTAAGACGTAAGTCGCTTCATCTTTGGAAGCAATACGTCAAACCGTGAGCACTAGGCGGGACGTAATTGCTTTGCGGAAAGAGATTCGTCTCGACTAAAGCCACGAAAGTTCTATCTTTTGTAATAGCTAGTTGATTTCTTGTAATCTTGTTTTTCGTAATTTGCTATTTGAAGGGATTCCGATCCTGTAACTTTGTAATCAACAATCGCAAAGCAATTATCGAACTTCACGATGGCAAGCTCAGCGAGAACCCCAATCATCCCTCCCGCCTGGTAAGAAACCCGAAAAATTCATGGGTATCGACTTCAAGAGGTGGCAAAGCAAAAAATGTTGTTTTACCCGACTACTCCGAGTGCGGGCGAAATATCGACCGAGGACGCTCTGTTGTTGCTTTGAAAATGGAACGAATGCTAAAAAACGCGCAGCTGCGTTTGATGCATGGGGCAGGGGAGTGATTTCTGTGTGCCGTAACTATGTCCTAAACGGACTTAGTGATGCACTTTACAGATGTGTATTGTCTTTGTGAAATCCTCCAAAGAATTGTGGGATTCTTTGGAGAAGAAGTACTAAAAACCGAGGATCTTTGGCACAAAGAAATTTGTTGTCGGTAAGTTCTTGGATTTTGTGATGGTTGATTCTAAAACCGTGATGGAACAAGTTGAAGTTCGATTAATCCTACATGAAATCTCTGCCGAGGAATGGCTTTGCGGAAGCATTCAAGTGGCCGCCTTGATTGAGAAATTGCCCCAAGTTGGAGGGATTTCAAGAATTATCTCAAACATAAGCGAAAGGAGATGGGACTAGAGGATCGATTGTCAAACTCGAATTGAGGAAGACAATAGGAGGATTGACTCTAAGTCCAAGCTTGTCCCTATGGAGTCAAAAAGCCAACTTGATGGAGCACGGCTCGTCAAGTAACTCAAGAAAAGACCTAACGATAAAGGTAAGAAACCGGGTGGAAAATTCGGGAGCTTGCTACAAGCGTGGCAAACCGAACCATATGGCAAAAGATCGCGTCGCCCAAAGAAAAAGAAAACCAAACCGCACCCAATGCCAATGTGGTTGAAGAAAGGGAGGCGAGAAGTTGACATGTCGGCGGTGGTGTTTGAAGCCAATTTGGTGGATAACCCGAAAGAATGGTTTGTGGATCCGGTGCCACTTGCCATGTCCGTTTCTAATAAGGATGCATTCTCTTCTTACATCCCATCGGGGAAGGAAGCTCCATATGGGGAATCACGCCTCTTCGATGTTCTTTGGCGTTGGAACGCGGTGGTGCTAAAGCCGACCGGAAAGGAGTTGAAGGTCGAGGAAGGATGTCTTTGCATGTCCCGGACATCCGCAAAAATCTGGTTTCGGGTTCGGTTTATTTGGTCAACCATGGGTTTAGACTAGTTTTTGAGTCTGAAAAATTTGTACTTAGCAAATTTGGACAGTTCCTTAGTAGGGAGTTATCTAGACAAAGGACCTATTCAAAATGAATGTAATGATTTATCGCCGTTTTGGCGAGAATATGAATAAGAATGAATCTTCTTGTTTATATTCTTTGAGTGCTCTAATTTATGGCATATTAGATTAGGACATGTAAATCGAATGCTATAAAAAGATTGGTAAATTTAGAATTGATTAATTTACGAAGTAAACTCACAAACAAAATGTGAAGTTTGTGTTGAAGCTAAAATGGCTAAATTACCGTTTCATTCGGTTGAAAGGAGCACTTCACCTTTAGAGTTGATACACCGATGTGTGTGATCTAAAATTCGTGCAAACTAAAGGTGGTAAAAATATTTCATCACATTTATTGATGATTGCACAAGATATTGCTACTTATACTTGTTAAGAAGCAAAGATGAAGCATTAGAGGCTTTAAGAATTATAAAAATGAAGTTGAAAATCAACTTGGCGCCGGATTAAAATAATTCGGAGTGATAGAGGTGGCGAATATGTTGCACCATTTGAAGAACTATGTACCGATCGGGCATAATTCATCAAACAACAAAGCACCATATTCACCGCGATCTAATGGTGTTCTTGAACTTAAAAACCGGACTCTAAAAGAGATGATGAATGCCATGTTGATAAGTTCCGGATTACCCTGAGAATATGTGGGGAAGCTGTTTTAACAGGCAACCACATATTGAATAAAATACCACTTAAAGGAAAGATAAGACACCTTACGAATTGTGGAAAAATCGTAAGCTTCTTATAAATACCTTAAAGTGTGGGGTGTGTTGGCTAAGATAGCAATACGAACCAAAACAAGTTAAAATTGGACCAAAGACAGTTGATTGTGTCTTTGTGGGATATGCATACCAAAGTAGTGCATATAGGTTTATGATACATAAGTCAGAAAATCCGGAAATGGGAAGGTACCATAATCGAATCAAGGAATCTTTGTATTCTTTGAGGATGTCTACCCTTGTAGAGAAAAATTAGAAGTAAGTACTAATAAAAAGAACTCACGAAGCGCAAGTGGTTCAACACCAATTAGTGAAGAACCGAGAGCGCGATAAGAAGAGGTCTAAAGACGGCTAAGTCTTTTGGGCCGATTACATAACATTTATGTTAGATGGTGAGCCAAACTCGATTAAAGAGGCTCTAAGCGATCCGGATGCTCGCTGCGGCAAGAAGCTATCAATAGTGAAATCGAGTCCATTCTCCGCGAGAACCATACTTGGGAGTTGGTTGATCTCCTGTTGGTCATAAACCTTTAGGATGTAAATGGATCCTAAAGAAGAAGTATAAAGCGAGATGGAACTATTGATAAGTATAAAGCACGGCTTGTAGCCAAAGGCTTTAAACAAAAAGAAGGATATGACTTCTTTGACACATATTCTCCGATTCGAGGATTGCGTCTATTCGGGTACTTCTTGCGATTCTTTGCTTTGCACAATCTAGAGATTCATCGATGGACGTCAAGACGGCGTTTCGAATGGAGAGATAGATCTTTGAAATATACATGGAACAACTGAAGGGTTTGTTGCACCGGTCAAGAAAAGAAGGTGTGCAAGTTAATAAGATCCATATGCGGTGAAACAAGCTCCAAAACAATGGCATCTTAAGTTTGACAATACGATGTTGTCAAATGGATTCAAAATCAACGAGTGTGATAAATGCGTATATGTCAAAGGGACATCGAGAAGCATTTGTCATAGTTTGTCTATCGTAGAGCGATTTGTTAATCATGGGCGTAGTCATGATACTATCACGGAGACCAAAAAGAATGTTAAGAGGAACTTTGACATGAAGGATATGGGGACTCTTGATGTAATCCTTGGGATAAAAATCGTGAGAACTCTAATGGAATTATCTTGTCACAATCCCACTATGTGGAGAAAGTGCTCAAGAAATTCAATGCTTTTGATGATTCATCGTCAAAGACGCCCATTGATTTAAGTATAAATCTGGTTGCTAATAAAAGCAGAACTGGCTCGAGATGGAATACTCACGTATAATAGGCGATCGATGTACATCACAAATTGTACACGTCCGGACTTGGCCTACCTGTAAATATGTTGAGTAGGTTCACGAGCAATCCAAGCCATGAGCATTGGAAAGCGTTAACAGGGGGTGTTAAAATACTTGAAGTATACCTTGGATTATGGGCTATACTACTCAAGATATCCATCCGCACTTGATGGATATAGTGATGCTAGTTGGATTTGATTCGAAAGATTCTTATTCAACTAGTGGATACATATTCACCATTGGAGGTGGTGCGGTATCGTGAAGTCCACGAAGCAAACGTGTATAGCTCGGTCCACCATGGAATCTCGAGTTTATAGCTTTGGATAAAGCTGGTGAAGAAAGAGTGGCTTGAAATTTTCTCGGAAGATATTCCATGTTGGAGGAAGCCTGTGCCTTCTGTGATGATTCTTTGTGATAGCCAAGCGGCTATAGGAAAACAGAGCAATATGTATAACGGTAAGTCTAGACATATTCGCCGGAGACACAATACCGTTAGACAATTGATCTCAAATGGTGTGATGTCAATTGACTACGTAAAGTCAAAAGACAATTTTGCGAGATCCTTTGACAAAAGGATCGCATCGAGATCAATTGGGTAAATTGCTAGAGGGAATGGGCTTGAAGTCCACAAAGTAAAAATAACTATCATAGTGGTAACCCAACCATGATGATTTGGAGATCCCAAGAACTTGGTTCAATGGGAAAACTAAACTATGAAGGTTATGTTGTAACACTTGGAAACAATGTTATAACCCATCCCTGAAAGCAATACCAAGTGTTGAAACACCTGCAAAGTTGTGGTGAGGCTAAGTCATTTGACTTTTAATGATTCCTACACCTCGTTGAGGTTGAGTATGGCAGGATACTCGGATAGGAGATCACCTATATAAGTGAGAAGTGCGGGCGCTTCAAAGCAACACTTATGAATCCAAAGTGGTGTCCATGGCGAAACGGACACAAAGCGTGAGAACAGAAGGTGTTGAGACCTTATTGTGTTATATTGTTGACTCGGTATACACCGTGGAGGAATAGTTCAAGGCATTGCGTCCACTAAGCCGCGGTGTACCCGATGGTATTGACTACGGAAGGTTCAAAGCCATAAGCTACCTTTCCGAATGCAATATTGTCTCTTGAGGACTGGTTTGCGGTTCGCATTCATGCATACATTAATTTCCACTCATGTGGGGGATTGTTGGAAATTTTGGTTTTGATAAAGAGGGTATCGACCCAACTTTGACCAATTTTTCGGTGGCTAAATATTTAATTCTGGAGGAATTAAATTATATATTATTAATCTACGTTCGAGTAGATGTTTGTAGTATTTTTATTTCTCAAAACCGAATTTCGGTGAGTGAGAAATTAATACACAAAGGTAGCCACATAAATGGGCATTATGTAAAGATTATTTAAAGGGAGATGAAAGGCTTATGCCTTATCCCACATGGAATATAAATCATAGTTTATCCTAGTTTATTTACTAGAAGGTGTTATTTGTTGTATAAACTATAACACAAGTGGATGATCACAAGTGAGCCACACGCGCGGCGTCCCACTTGGGCCGGCCTCGGCACGGGCTCGAGGCTGGGCTTGGGCTTGGGCATGGGCATGGGGCCAGAGGGGGCTTGGGCTTGGGGCGGCCGCCCTATCGGGTCCAGGTCCACTAAAGTTTTGCCACTCGAAAATGGGCTTGGCCCGATTCGAGTGAGCGATAGGCTGATTGGAGCCCAATGAATGCGGACATTGTAGGTGTCAGATTCGTGTATCTATTGGAGTTGTAACTCCTACAGTGGTGGTCATCGAAGTTAGCCCACTACCCGATTATGCGGTAGTGGGGTGTAACACCTTGGTTGTTACAAATGATTAATGCCCACCACCAGTGTTTTCTCCTGCGGAGGTGGAATGGTTGGCTATTTATACATGTTTGTGCATTGCGATTTGATACACGAGAATTCATACTCCATCAAAAAGCATACAATCATTTTCGCATTCTCGCACTAAGTCCAAAACGATCTTCAACACATTTCTAGTTGAAGGTGCTTACGTGTTAGTGGTGCTACTACGGAAGACGTAAGCCGTTTCATCTTTGGAAGCAATACGTCAAACCGTGAGCACTAGCCGGGCGTAATTGCTTTGCGGAAAGAGATTCGTCTCGACTCGGCTTCTGAAAGTTCTATCTTTTGTAATAGCTAGTTCAGTTTCTTGTAATCTTCTGTTTTCTGTAATTTGCCATTTGAAGGGATTCCCGATCCTGTAACTTTGTAATCAACAACTAGTTGCTAAGTCACTAGCACATTCCTGTTAATCATCTTCTTCCTCATCAAGTATGGCAGGACAAGTTGAAAAACCACTAACAGTTGAACAAGTACCTGCAAGAGTAGACCAAAAATCATATTTTGCTAAAATAAACCAAAATCCCTTCCATAACCTATTGTTCTCCCTTCTCAGCCACATTATCCATACAGCCACATTATCCATAAATCACTAATTAACACTCAACAATCGTACACACACAAACACACTCACCTCACCAGTCACCATTGAACACACACACTATGGCATATACTGATACACACACATACCACAAACACACAAATACCACAAACACACACACACACACACATACATTACGACACACACACATCCACCACAAATACACACACACACACACTCTCTACCCATTACGGCACACACACCACAAACACACACAGACACGAACACACACAAATACCACGAATTAGTTTGATGAAGTTTAATTGTTTAAGATTTAGCAAAAAGAGTTGTTGAGAGCAGGGTTATGATTTATGAACGAGAGAAGAATTACATTTGACAGAGAAGATGAAATGAAAACTTACCTGATGAACTTAGAACTTGGCAACGACAAAAGAAAATGGGAAAGTGGAAACCCTAATGTGTATTTTATATATACTAATTAAATGGGTTGGGTGTGGGTCGGGTCTGTCTGGACCCGTTGCTCGACCCATACCCGCCCGGTCTAAAAACATGTACCCATTACCTGCCCCATGCCCATTTACTTGTCCCATACCTGCCCCAAATAAGGCGGGTCTGGGTCGGGTCTGGGTCTTACCCGGACCCATTGACATCCCTACCTACACTCCAATTAGAATTGGATTTATCCTACTTGTAAAAATAATTTTATTGGGAATTATATTAATATACAAGCATTTTTCTTTATCTTATGTTTTGCATTTATTATTTAATTACTCATAGATAAAGTCCTTGGATCATTTTAAGCTATGGGGCATGGTTGCGCATTTGGTGGCGATCATTAAATATGTCTCTAAGGCTTTGATATTAAAATAGTTCCAAGTCAATGGATTTTTTAAGATAGGACATTGAATAACCCCGTAAGACTTGTGTATATGATGCATGCTCGTGAGTCGAGAATGTTAAATTCCATTAACATTAGCGTTGAGACGCAAATGCATATATGTGGGTGCTTGTTGGTGAACAAGTTCACTGAACATGACCCAATGAAAATTCTTATATGGAAACTTTGTTTGTTGAATAAGAATTTTCATATTACAATAGTACATGATTAATCCTCGTACTTGAGGCACGACAGTAGCCTTGTGCAAAGGTGGATACAAGGGTTGGGCCAACCTGGGCCATGGCCCAACCCTTTTTTTTTAAACAAATTAGTGAGAATTTTAAAAAAAAAATATAGTTATAATTTGTATTATTTTTTCTTGGATTTTCTATCCGGCCCACCCCATTTCCGTGTATCAGCCCACCCTACTAAAGTGTCCTGGCTCCGCCCTTGGCCTTGTGTCTATCCTGCAATATTTTGATTTATCTTTTTGATTACTTGACAATCACAAAGGGGTATTTTGGGTATTGCACTGATGTACATGGAAGCTTGTCTGTGGCCAACATATAAGTCGACACTTGCCTTTTGACAAGAGAATTTCATGTGTTTTTATAGTTTGTGATTCAAAGACCTTGGCCAAGACACGATGAATTTGATTCATAAAAGAATCACTAGAACTTGAAATGGAATCACAGTTATTAAATCAATTGGGTTTCGATAAATCCATGCCCAAGATTTAATCGGAAAATTAGTTGTCGAAAGGATTGTACATGTATGCAATTACAATTGAAATAGGTTTACTCGCTATTTCACCTAATACTAGGTGATCATGCTACTTGCTAGATCTTACCATGACTTATAGGTTCTTGAAATTAAAGAATTAATTTCAAGTATATTAATTAATATGATTGATTAGTGAAAGTTACAAGAGTTGTAAGTCTACTGCTAGTGTTAGTTGTGAACCTAAAAGGATCACACATAATTTTGGTTGTTGACATTTCGAAATTGATAAATTCAATAGTTGGATGCAATTAATTAATATAGATTAATTAATTGTAATTTTAATTTAATTCAATAGTTGAATATTAAATATTTAATTAAATAATATGATTATCTAATTAAATCTAATTTGATTAGAAGACTCAATGAAAGGAATATAATAAATTAATCAATCAATTAGATTGACTAATTTGGGTTTTGGGTATTAATTATTTGAATTAATTAATTATATTTTAAAGTCCAAACTCATACCATAATCTAGTAGTCCTAATTGTAGAAGCTCACTAGATATTGAAGATATATATATATATAGGGAGGGGATCTTGTGAGACCACCCTCCTAGGTTAGTCCATAGGACTAAATCTACACCATCCAAATAGTAAATCAATGGTCAAGATATATTACAATATATACAACATTTCATAAGTAAGTATACAACAGAAGGGATAAAATAGGAATTCAGGAAATTAAATATAGTAATCGCTTCCTAAAAATTAGGGACGTGATTTTGTATTGATCACGTTCCCATAATCAAGCGATTCACCTTTCCTTTCTCTCTCTTCCTATTCGAACCCGCAAATTATTCATATATGGCAACAAAACCGTGCAACAATTAATGAAAAGTATACAATTATACTAAACTAACTATACATTAAAATATTACTAAGTATACATAAACAATTAGCTAAGTATACAATTATACTAAACTACCTGTACATTAAAACTTTACTTAGTATACAGAAATATTTAACTAAGTATACAATTACATTGAACTAACTATACATTAAAAATAATACTATGTATACAGAGACATTTAACTAAGTATACAATTACATTGAATTACTTATATAACTAAGTATACAATTCCATTACTAAGTATACAAATCCACAGAACTAAGTATACAAATTCACCAAACTACTAATATAACTAAGAATATGATTCCACTGAACCAAGTATATAAATCCACTGAACTAAATATACAATAAAACATGACTAAGTATACAAGTACACTGAACTAAGTATACAAAAAAACGACTGTTCACAAATATGGCGGAAAGAAGTTGATGATTTTTCCTCTCTAAAAATCGGGTAACTGAAAATGTAAGATTATGTTTCCTTAAAAATAGCTAATAACCATCCAATTAACATAACTAATTAAATATAAAAGTACAATTATACCCTTACATGCCTAAATTAACTAAAATGATCTACACCATCCAAAATTTTAAATCAAGAGTGCACAAGTGTTCTTATGGACTAACCTAAAGAGATTGGTATCATTTGAACCAATCCATATATATATATATATATATATATATATATATATATATAGGGGGAGGATCAAGTGAGACCATGTCTCTAGGTGAGACACAATGGACTAATCTCAACCATCCCTCACTATTAATCAATGGGTATGATTTAATGGATAAAAAATATATTAAAATATTAATTTAATCAATATAAGGATAGTAGGGTAAAATAACATAACAAGTTAGTTACAAAAATGGAATCAAATCTTTTTCTCTCTCATACATCTCCAATTTTTCAAATCTCACGTCTCTCTCTCTCTCTCTCTCTCTCTCATTCCTCCATTAACGCAAATAAAGAAAACTGTGAAGAACTCGAAAATTACAGAAAAAAACAAGAAAAATCGGTGTAATATTACAGAGAAATAACGAACAGTGAGTTCGAAAACTAAATATGCAACAAAACTCAACTAAATATGCATTATCGGAAAACTATCTATGCATTATCGGAAAACTATCTATGCAACGTAGAAAAACTAATATGTAGTACAATATATCCAATTATGCAAGACGTCATGAACTATGCAACAAAATCAACTAATTATGTATTATCTAGAAATTATCTATGCATTGTGGAATAACTAAATATGCGAGACGTTATGTAACATCTCATTTTTATAATTTCCAAAAGCAACATCCCATTTTTATAACTAAATGTACATTATATTGAACTTATTTATGCAGTGTAGTATAACTACATATGCAGTAAGTTATATTCATCTATGTCTTGTTTTCGTAAAACAGTGCCAACAAAATAACTAAATATGCATTATTTGATGTCTAATTATGCAGTAGAAGAACTCTAACTATGCTGTAAAATAAAAATATTTGGAAAGAAAACAGGTTCCTTAAAATCCGCCACAAAATCCGGCAGTGTCTATTTCAGCCCATAAAATCCGCTGGGACCACTAATTTGAATTACAAAATTACAATCTTACCCTTAAAATCAGCGAAAATTAGAAAATAATTAAAAAAACTGAATTAATCACATCCCTTTATTTTTTAAGATCAATGGGTAAGATGAGTCCACACTGTCTCACCTAGGGAGGGTGGTCTCATTTGAACCAAATCCTATATATATATATATATATATATATAAAATGATATATAGGGGATGGTTCAAATGGGACACCCCACTTATATGAGAGAATGGGGATCCATCCAAATCGTTGATATATTCCAATTGAGAGTCCATATTTAATGGCTGAAATTTAAATTAATAATCATTAATAAAAATTTAGTAGGGGTATAATTGACTATTTAAATAAAAGATCATCCATGCAATCACACGTCCCGTAATTGTAGGAGGTGATATGTACCAAATATTGGCAACAAAAATCTTTCCAAACTAATAGCAATCAAAACCCAACTTCTCCCAAAAATCAGTCGATCCATCTCAATTAAAAGAAACTCATATCGAAACTAAATACACTGTATATTTAACTAAAAGAAACTAAGTCGATCCCTTAATTGTAGGAGGTGATATGCACTAAATGCACTATATATTTAGCTATGTTGTATTGTTATGGATAATATTATTTAATTGTTTACATATAAAAACCTAGAACACCTTCCATGATACTTTAAACATACGCTATTAACAAAAAACTGCATATTTAGTTATATTTAATGTGCGTATAATGTCATTTCACTGTATAGTATATATATATATATATTAAATATTTAAATGTATTGTATTGTATATTTAGCTATGTTGTAGTGTATGGATAGTATTAGTTAGTTGTTTTCTAAAAACCTAGAACACGTCCCATGAGACATTGAACATACATTATTAACAATAAACTGCATATTTAGTTATATTTTAATGTACATATAATGTCATTTAACTGTATATATAAAAGGGATAAAGATTGTTAACACCTCAAACTATTCAGGTTTTTACACTTTGCCACCCGAACTTTGAAACGTTACAGTTTGCAACCTCAACTTTACAAAATTTTGCACTTTAGTTTACCCCTAGTTCTATGAAAGCTAGTTTGCAGTTTACCCTCTGAACTTTAAAGTTGTTGCACTTTGCAACCTAGACGATAAATTTTATTGCATTTCTACATTTACTCCCCAAGGTCTTGCGATCCTCGAAAATTGTATCAGAGTCTAGGTTTATTAAGAACTTTTAGTAATATTTATTATATTTATGTAATTAACAATTGGTGAGGAGAATTTCTCCGAGAATATGAATCTGGACAATTCTCCAAGATGTACACCTTACAGGACATATCGTCAAATTCTGACGATGTATGCACAAGATCTTCAGGACAAGATAGCATATTGGAACAACCAATATGTTGAAAAAGAACGCACATGACTTGATAGGGAAACCTTGAAACACTGCGAGAGACAAACGTCATATTATATGGGTTTCTTCACAGTAAACCAAATATTATATGTCGATCTAATGAATCGTCAGGAAGCAGTCCATGAGAATGCTCATCAAAATCATGATTCCTGATGGAGTACCAGAATGGAGAGAGATACTTCCAGACACATCTAAGATCTCAAAAGATATTAGGAAAGTCCAGAAGATGGTACAGAATTATGGTAACCGCCATATTCATTTACCTACACAAGTTCATCAGATCCAAAACCAAATGAAGACAATGGTGAAATATTAGATGGAAACTCTTGAAATCCTTCATCATATTCAAAAACGAGTAAAGAGCTTGGAGGTCAAATCGAGTTCTTCCGAAGAAAAGAAACGTATCAATTTCGGGACAGTATCCTATTTACACCAAAAGGGAAAACCAACTGAAGTGGTATGAAAATGACGAACGATGAAAAGCTCATTGTTATTGTTGGGATTTGGTCCAACATCCTGTCTGCAATGGGCTTTAAAAGAGGCGCGAGGCGCGGACCGCGATTCGAACTCGTGAGCGTTGGATTGCATAATTAAAGGATAGCTTAAATGATATGATTTGGACTACCTATACCAACAGATGCATCTTCTTTTCTGGTGCCCATTTCATAGAAACTCTAAGGTTAAACGTGCTTGTCCTGGAGTATACATGGGATGGGTGACCCCCTGGGAAGTTTTCCAGGGTGCGCGTGAGTGAGGACAAAGAGCGCTAGAAAAGACTCGTGTTGGTTTGTGGGGACAGTTGTTAATCCGAGTCGCTAGAGGTCCACCAACTGGTATTAGAGCAGGTCACGAGTTTGAATTCCCTTGGAAGCATGCTGCAGTGAGGTTGCCAAGAGCAAGAGTGGGCGAGATCTTTGGCCAATGAGGTAAACATAGACGTAATCTGAAGATAGGTTGCGAGGCGGAATCGAGGTAAACATAGATCGAATCAAGGTGTAGGTTTTGGGTGGAGGAATCAAGGATATGTTGTTAGGTATTTCGGAAACAGATTTGGAATTGAAGGTGTAGGTTCTTTGGGTGGACTAGAATCGGAAGGGTAGGTTGCAGTGTTTGGAACTCGAGGTAAAAATTTCGGAATCAAGGTGTAGGTTGCTAGGTGGACTTAATTGAAGGGTAGGTTGCCAGGTGGCCGGAACTAAGATAACATGATCGAACCGAAGGTCCAGTTCTTGGATGGTCGGAATCGAGAGGTCAGGCGTGACGACGCTTGAATCAAGAAATTGGCGTTAGAATCGGGAAGTTTGGCGGACCGGCGGAGGTTGCCAAGCACCGGAGTGAGAAGATGGAAAGGTCTTTGGGAGGGGATTGTTGGGATTTGGTCCAGCATCCTGTCTGCAATGGACTTTAAAAGAGACGCGAGGCGTGGCTCGCGATTCGAACTTGTGAGCGCTGGATTGCATAGTTAAAGGATAGCTTAAAGGATTGGACTACCTATACCAACAGATGCATCTTCTTTTCTGGTGCCCATTACATAGAAACTATGAGGTTAAGCGTGCTTGGCCTGGAGTAGACATGGGATGAGTGACCCCCTGGGAAGTTTTCCAGGGTGCGCATGAGTGATGACAAAGCGCGCTAGAAAAGACTTGTGTTGGTTTGTGGGGACAGTTGTCAATTCGAGTAGCGCTAGAGGTCCAACAGCTATCATCAAAGAAAAATCCATCATAAACTAAGAGTGATGGATATGGAAAAGATCATTCTTAAAGATCTACATGACCTGGTAGAATCCTTTGCGGGATTAGGTATTGTAGACTTAAAGATGAACACAGGAGATGGATCAGCTTTGGTTACCTATGACCCACAAGGTAGACCAATTCCACCATCACCACTAGTAAATTCCAACGTCACAGAAAGTGTGGGTTCAAATCATGGAGTCCAGGACGAGAGAATGCATCATGTTGGAGATTTTACCACATGAAGTGAACCACTTTCAGGAACAGAAGCTCGACCACCTCTTGCAGGAACTCGACTACCTTCTAGAAGGCCAAATATTTATCAGATGCCCTATGGAAGATCGCATCTCGATCTGATACATCCATATGGATTGATGCTAAATCTGGATATCCCAGATTTCAAAAATTGAGAAGTCCTTATTGATGAATGGGCATCAGCTATGAGGATTGCAGCAGGTACCCTTGATCTTACGAAAGAAGGATTCATTTTACTTGTAGAAATGAGTCTTGAAGGATCTGTAAGAATTTCATGGGATATGACAGAAGCACATATGAAAAGCGCGGTCACTGCTGGAGAGTCATTAAAAGGAATTGTCGATGATATGGCCAAATTATTCAAAATCCATTTTATCGGCACAGGCTATTTTGAGGGATTGGAAGAAGAAAAAAGAAAAAGATACAAATAAGCCCTCTACAGCCTCGAGTTACATGATATTTGTCATATTGACGAATATATCAAATTGTTCATAGGAAGTCTATTGAAAATCCAAGATTGGAGATAAAGAAGCTTCTGACTATTCTTTGCAAAAATTAAGGTCCTTTGAGAGAAATGCTTATTAGGGAATACAATGCAGCTAATTTGGATACAATGGCTAGAAGAATGTCTTTCCTAAAAGCCAAGCTATCCGAATGGTGCTATCAGGTGGCACTATATCGAAATTACAAGAGATTACAAGGAATTAACAAAGTCGTTCCTCTATGTTGCGTAGACAATGATATCCCAATAGTTGTGGGAAGTCAACCACGGCGGCATAAGAAGAAGAAGGAGAGAAGCCATCCATACAGCCATGGAAGCAGCAACAAAAAGAGTAGGTCAACAAAATGCCCAGTTACAAATCAGGGGCAATGACCAGCACCAAGCAGGAGTAGAGCCTCTTCATCAGGTTCTAACCAGGGAAGCACCAGCAGAACTCCAGGACGAAGAACTTTTAGGTGAGCTCACACTAGAGCTAATGAAAGTTTTAAAGACTGTAATTGCTGGACATGCGGAGCGAGAGGGCATATCTCAACGGATTGCCCAAAGAATCAGAAACAAGGAGTCAGACAGTTCGAAGCTACACCAGAATTCGAAAAAGCTGTCTGTTATCAAGATTTGATCCAGGTGTATCAATTTGAGGATCTACCATCAGATGAAAGCATATACGAAGAAGAAATTTATTCTGACGATGGAACTAAATCCAGTTCAGATTCAAAGTAAAGAAGAATTTTTTTAATAGACGGTCAGGGAGGATATGTCAAGATTTCTCTCTCACACCACGGTTTCTCATAAGACTCTTATGAGAATTATGAAGGAAGATCCAAAACTTCAAATTTATGACGGATTTACAATTGGAGCTATGGAAAAGGCTTTGGACAAGATTGGGTTTCGTAATAGAAGACAGCAAATTATCCATAGAGTAACTACTGGGAGAATTTGCCATCCCGATGGAATTCCTTTGGTAACTTTGATCGAGATGCAATTGATCCCTTATAAAGAAATTCGGGAGAACTAAAATACGATCCAAAAGAGATGTTGCCAACACACTCTCATGGATTCATATAGGAGCCATAAGAGTTATTATCAAGGTGACATTCAAGGAAGGGATATATTCGCCACTCAATCTTGCTATCTTTGACAAGCGAATCTCAAATCTCAATGATTCATGCCTTGGAGCGGTTATGGGAAATTTGTATGCAGGAAAACTGGCATTTAATGTCTACCCTAGAATTGCATACAATTTGGGAGATCGAGATTTCAATAGAGTTCTAACCCTTCATCAGGATTTCAAAAGAAATTATTTGATGAAAGAAGGGAATAGAACTTACTCGATCACATACAAAATTTCCTATGCTCTATCGAATACACATCATTCAGAAATATTCTTGAGAAAGAAATTTATTGAAGTTCTAAGAATCTTTGAGGACTTTGCAGGGTGGTTCTACCAGAGATTATTGAGTCTCCTACTATAAAGGAGATCGATATGAAAATTCAAGATCAACCAGTCTTCAACAAAAGACGAAGCCTTAGAGTTGAGCCAAGAATGATGTCTTTCCAACAAGACAGAATGATAAGCAGTAGCCGTTGGGAAGAAAAGAGACCGATTACAGTTCAGTGAATCCCAGATGTCTTCAAAACACCAGGAGAGTTGAAATGTCCAGAAGGATGGAGAGAAGTTGAAGTAATATTCCACATCACTCAAAAGGATAATATTTTTCCTTGTGATATTCTATATTATCTACAATAGCCTATAGTTGGAAGGTATCAAGGAAGCTTAAAAATGGGTGAAATTGAGCTAACTATAACATGAATGACAGGAAAAATCCCAGAGCAATTAATACTGGGAATTGAATTCCTTGAGGATCATAAACCTTGAATGGAGTTCACAGTGGCTGACAAAAGATATAGAATCAGATGACCACTAGTCCATTCTCCATATACATTTCCATCGGAATGTTATATGCTGAATACAAGGGCGAATATTCGCCGCTTATATTGATTCAGGTGCTGAAATATGTACTGCAAAGCCGGATATTTTTCCTAAAACAATTGGAGAAGATTTACCAGCTATTTCAGGAAGAGATTTCTCTAAAAGGAATCTTATCCTTAATCGAGGAATTAAACAAGCATAAATTATGATCGGAGGTGCAGGCGGTACCCCATGGTACAAAGTGAAGACGCCACCAATCTATTTCCATGATACAGAAGCAGATGTTTTGCTAGGAAACAATTTCCTACAAACATTTAAGCGATTTAAACAGGAGAATGAGACAAGAAGATTTATTTTCACAACATTATATGATCATAAAATTATTGTCCAGAGACTGTGGGAAGCATTTTACAGAAAAATGCCTATTAATTTTTGCAGCAAGCGTGGCGATTAAGCCAAACTTCGAAAACCAAAAATGACGGATAAAAGAAGATTTGGTGATGCCTTATTATCCTTTCGATAATATGGATCGAAGCAAAAAGATACAAAATGATAGGACAATGACTTGTATTCATTCAGAATACAAGTAGAAGAACGAGTACCTCCAGAGGCTATTGCATAATTGATGATGAGTCTAATGGAGAAGTCACAGAGTGATGTTACCATAGAAGATCAAATATCACTCGAGGATATCAAGAAGAAGATCCAAAGAAATTATAATGAAAATCCTTTGGCATGGTGGGACAAGAACGAGCTCAAAGCATCCTTAAAGGTTAAACCAGGAAAGGAGTATGAGTTCGTGAGATTCAAACCAATCCTTATGAATAAGGAGGATAGTAAGGATATGCAGAAGATACTTAAGAAACATCTTGACCTTAAGTTGATTTCACCAGGAGTTTCTCCATATAGCAGTCCGGGATTCCTAGTAAGGAATCATGGAGAGATCAAAAGAGGAAAGCTAAGGCTTGTTATTAATTACAAAGGGATTAATAACATTTTGGAGTTTGACAAATACTATATCCCAAGCAGAGAACATTTGGTTAACTATATCAAAGGTGCCGAGATATTCTCAAAGTTCGATTGCAAGTCTGTATTTTACCAGATTAAGATGGAGGAAGAAAGTAAGAAGTTTACAACTTTCTCCACACCACAAGGACATTATATTTGGAACGTGATGCCTATGGGATTGGCTAACGCACCCCAGATATATCAAAGGAAGATGGATAATCTCTTCAAGGATTATTTCAGTTTCATGCGTGTATATCGATGATATTCTTATCGCTTCAAAGAACTGAAAGAGCATCTCAAACACTTGGAAATATTTTCAGATGTTTGCCACAAGAAAGGATTAGTGATTTCTGAGAAGAAGGCAGTAATTGCTACAAGACATAATGAATTCCTCGGAATTGAAATCGATGAATCTGAAATCGTCCTATAAAGCCATATAGTAGAAAAGATACAAGGATTTCCAGATACGCGGAAAGACAAAAAACAACTTTTAAGTTTTCTTGGAGTTGTTAATTTTGCTGGAATGTTCATAAACAATCTGACCCATTACAGGAAAGTGTTTAGCCCATTACTAAAAAAAGGATGCTATATTCAAATGGGAAGATGAACATTAAGACGGGATAAAGCAACTCAAGGAAGTTTGTAAAAAGCTTCCAAAACTTGCAATTCCACAAGACGATGATGAACTGGTTCTATATACAGATGCCAGTGATGATTGGTGGAAATCCTTACAAAGGCCACACCAAATAAAGAAGTGTCATGCAGAATCTTTGCGGTGTTTTATTCACACCAAGTGAAGCAAATCGGTGGCATATCAACGAGAATGAATTCTTTGCAATCAGAAAGGCTTTCAAAAAATGGCCTTTATTTTTTGGCTAAAAAGTTTACTTTAAAAATTGATAATTCAAGTGTCAAGGCTTTTCGAAAAATAAAATTAAATCAAAACCGAGAAAATGCTTGATTACTTAGATGGCAAGCTAAATGTCAATATTATGATTATGATATTGTCATTATAAAATCCCATGAAAATGTTCTTGCAGATTTTTTGACACGAGATGGAAGGACGCGTTGCTGACGAGGTCCTTAAATGAGTAAGACATCTCAGGGAAAACCGGAGAGTATAGAACGAGATTTTGGGACGTTATGTCTCTCAATGCGGATTTGCCGGACGACTTCAA
Source organism: Rehmannia glutinosa (assembly GCA_016081115.2). Lineage (NCBI taxonomy): Eukaryota > Viridiplantae > Streptophyta > Magnoliopsida > Lamiales > Orobanchaceae > Rehmannia > Rehmannia glutinosa. The sequence continues at coordinate 86,813,877 of CM071927.1, read as the reverse complement.
CAGGTTGACCAAAAATCCATTTCTAGTCAAATACAAGCATGTCAGTTCGCTCAAGGACAATTGTTTTTAGCGCTGCAAGGGCCTCTCCTCCAGGCTGCATCTCCTACTATGCAAAAAGGGGCGAATAGAGAACGGGGCTCTAGTCCGGAGGTTATGGATTCAAGTACCATAATCACAAGTCCGGAGGGTGTACAAACTGTAACAAATGTTGAAGCTCCGGTTTTACAACCCGAGTCTTCAAGTCAACCCAGCACCTCTGGAGTAAAAGAGGGAGAGTTGAATCTTAGGCCACAGACAGGCAAATTTAAGGTTCAAACAGACGAGATTAAGATTTCTCCAATGCAAATATATCAACGACAATGGGAGAAATTGGTTACAAGAAGAGGTATTGACCCAGAAAAAATAATGGTTGATATCTCAGGCAAGTATCCTAGAGTTCGGATGAAACCAGGAAGTCATCCTAATGAGGTACAAGAATGGTATACTTTTTGAGCTTTAGCTTCAATATATACGGAGTCACCCGGATTCCCAGAAATTTCAAAATTACCGAAATAGATTGGGAAAGCAGTTTACGAGACTTGGGTTAACAATCCACACTTGGCCAGAGGAGATATTTTGGCACTATATTTTATTAGTGCAACTCCCGAACCAGCAAAGAAAGACTTTAATGAAGCTTTTTATTTCATCAAGCTAAGAAGACCAGATGGAAATGCTTTAAAATATATTGTAATAACCACTTACTTATAATAATATTATCAATAGTATTTTAATATAAATAATAATTATATATATGTGTGTAGTATAATAAATTTTATTTTGTACATTTATTGTACAAATCAATCTCCTAATAAAAATGTATTGTTTTAGACGGTTATATTATTATTTCGTTAACTCAAAAGGAATCCTTAAGATAAATCCATATTACATTCATTAATTAAACTTAATTAAGATCTACGTTAGTTTAAACTTAGTTAGAACTTATTTAATTAAAAGAGCGTTATTAATAGATTAATTAATACCATACTTAATATTTATCTACATTAATACTTGCATTAATTCAACTCAACTAAATTAATTATCTAATAATATATATATATATATATATATATAACTTTATCCACGGGAAAAGTGTCATACAATTAAAAGATGAACATATGCATTGATTTTAGAGAGTGTGCGTATGTTCATTTATTCATATATATATATATATATATATATATATATATATATAAATATATATACATTTATATATATTTAAATATATTTTAATGTGTGTTGTTTGTATATATATATATATATATATATATATATATGTAAGTGTTGTATGTGTATGTGATATTGTGTGTCCGACGTGTGTTTAGTGAGGAGATATAACCCTAAGAGGAAACGACACATAATTTGCATTAAATGTTTTCTTCTATCTTAAGGTGGGGATATTTCTATTCAAGTATTGATTGTCATTATTAAATGCTTCATATATGTATTTTCGTTTATGTGCAATGTGACAGAGGAAATCATGTTAGTCAGGGGCCGTAAATAGGTTCGGGATCAAAAGTATCCTCGGGGTAGCCCGCAGTACTATGATCGTGAATATTATATTAGTCAGAGGAACTAGTCAGGGACCGTGAATAGGTCCGGGATCAGAGTTGATCTTCGGGTTAAGCCCGCCGTGCTAAATTTATTAACTGGCCATTCGGAGGAAAAATTACATGTTGAATATTTACGATTATGCTTATAGTTGTATTTAGTTTTGACAAACGTGTCCCCACTGAGCGAGTTGAAAAACTCACCCCATATTTATTAACACTTTTCAGGTTGAGGAGCCCGAGCGAGGGTTAGAGGCGGTGGATGCGAAGTCAACGATTTTTATTTAATTTAAAAATTTTGGAAAACTTTATTTTATTGATGATTTTGAAGTATTGTGATTGCAAATGTTTTATATATAGTGGACAAATAATTATGGATATAAAGTATTTTAATTTATTTAGATGCAAAAATTTTAATTATAGACTATATTTTATAAAAGATGCTCTTTTATAGCTCTTTTATTTAATTACTTGAATTTTTAAAAATCGGGTCGTTACAAGTGGTATCAGAGCGGGTCTACTTTCCTGAAGACTCGTTAAAAAAAATTAATATAAATTAATTTTCTTATAAATAAAGAAAATTTTAAAGAAATAGTTACCGCAAGTCGTCGACCTCTACCTCGCTCGCGACTCCAATAAGGTACGAGTTTCCGTAAATCTATATGTAATTCAATGATATGGAGTTGCCATTATATAATGATATGCAGTTGCCATTATATACATGACATCATAATTATCATACATGTTGTTTCATAATTATCATGATTTTACATAAATTTTTATTTCATACGAATTCACATTCTAAAACCTATAATATATGAGATGTTTGAGACAATAATACACAATTATCTAGAATGACTCACATTATAAGTTTTATGTCTTAGAAGCATATTCTTTCAATCGCTAGAAAGGATTGTAAAGGATGAGATCACATCTGAGTACTCTGAATATCTTAAACGAGCTTAGTAACTTAAATTTCGAGGACGAAATTTTTGTAAGTGGGAGAGTTTGTAATAACCACTTACTTATAATAATATTATCAATAGTATTTTAATATAAATAATAATTATATATATGTGTGTAGTATAATAAATTTTATTTTGTACATTTATTGTACAAATCAATCTCCTAATAAAAAGGTATTTTTTTTAGACGGTTATATTATTATTTCGTTAACTCAAAAGGAATCCTTAATTAAGATAAATCCATATTACATTCATTAATTAAACTTAATTAAGATCTACGTTAGTTTAAACTTAGTTAGAACTTATTTAATTAAAAGAGAATAGATTAATTAATACCATACTTAATATTTATCTACATTAATACTTGCATTAATTCAACTCAACTAAATTAATTATCTAATAATATATATATATATATATATATATAACTTTATCCACGGGAAAAGTGTCATACAATTAAAAGATGAACATATGCATTGATTTTAGAGAGTGTGCGTATGTTCCTTTATTCATATATATATATATATATATATATATATATAAATATATATACATTTATATATATTTAAATATATTATAATGTGTGTTGTTTGTATATATATATATATATGTAAGTGTTGTATGTGTATGTGATATTGTGTGTTCGACGTGTGTTTAGTGAGGAGATATAACCCTAAGAGGAAACAACACATAATTTGCATCAAATGTTTTCTTCTATCTTAAGGTGGGGATATTTCTATTCAAGTATTGTTTGTCATTATTAAATGCTTCATATATGTATTTTCGTTTATGTGCAATGTGACAGAGGAAATCATGTTAGTCAGAGGCCGTAAATAGGTCCGGGATCAAAAGTATCCTCGGGGTAGCCCGCAGTACTATGATCATGAATATTATATTAGTCAGAGGAACTAGTCAGGGACCGTGAATAGGTCCGGGATCAGAGTTGATTTTCGGGTTAAGCCCGCCGTGCTAAATTTATTAACTGGTCATTCAGAGGAAATATTTCAGAGGAAAAATTACCTGTTGAATATTTACGATTATGCTTATAGTTGTATTTAGTTTTGACAAACGTGTCCCCACTGAGCGAGTTGAAAAGCTCACCCCATATTTATTAACACTTTTCAGGTTGAGGAGCCCGAGCGAGAGTTAGAGGCGGTGGATGCGAAGTCAACGATTTTTATTTAATTTAAAAATTTTGGAAAACTTTATTTTATTGATGATTTTGAAGTATTGTGATTGCAAGTGTTTTATATTTAGTGGACAAATAATTCTGGATATAAAGTATTTTAATTTATTTAGATGCAAAAATTTTAATTATAGACTATATTTTATAAAAGATGCTCTTTTATAACTCTTTTATTTAATTACTTGAATTTTTAAAAGTCGGATCGTTACATATATTAAGGCAGCTTCACTAGAAGAAGTACCATTTTTAGTAGGAGCAATTTCCAAAGACGAAGCTTCTACGAGACGAGCATGGGGTCTTTGGGTTTGTCTAACAGAAATGGACAAAGTCAAATATCCATTCAAGTTCTTTTAGAATTCAACAAATAGATATTTCCTTCTGAATTCAATGACAGGATCAACAACATGATTTGCAGAGGAACTTTTCGAGACAAAGAGAAGAATTCTCTGGGAAAACAAGATTTTGGCTAGCAAAGAAACTTACCGGAAATTCTGTAACATGGCGCATGTTGGCCCTTGGATCGACCGAATTTGTCAAGCATGCCCCGAATAGAAAGTGCCTGAGTTTGGGAAAGGATTTCGACCCAAACCTGACCGACAAGACCATACAGCTTGAAAGGATAAGGGCCCAGCTCACAAGATGAGTTACCCTCGGGGATTCCCCGACAAACATCACATGTGCTGAGTCACGCGGAAGAAAAAGAAAAACAGTTGGTGAAGCAATAATTCAGGATATGACGTAAGCAGTGACGTCATAGATATCAACAAGATTTGGAGTCCGCCTTTTAAGTCCGGATTCAAATCTATAAAAGGCAAGAGTTGAAGGAAGTTGGGGACATCGAACATTTCCCTTAGTTTTCTTACAATAAAATCTCAGAGAAAATTTGTAATATTTTGAGTGTTTTAGTTTTAAGTTTTATGTATCCACAAGTGCAAGCCTCATATTTGAGAGGCTAAACAAGTATGCTCTTCCCAAAAGGAGATTACTAATGTAATAAATATTTCGATAAGTTCCTAATGAATAAAGGCTTTTTGTTCAACATGTGTTCATAATGTTCCATTAATTCATCCCTTTGAAGAATTACTTTATACGCCTGGAGTAGGAAACGAACCAAGGATGTGCTGAGCAGTTGCTGAAGGAGTCGGATAACTTGTAGATGATCTTCCCTGTTGGTTGAAGTTGAACAGTGTGAACTGTTCGTCAAACGGTCTAGGGGCATTGATTTTCCGACTGGTGGTGTTGCGAGCCATCTCGCCTGGTGCTGTTTCAGTCAAAGAAGTATGAATTTTAAGTGATTTATTAATTTTACTGAAGCATGTTGGGCCTGATATGGTCGTAATGGACTATTTTCATTTTCAGTCTTAAAGACCCAATTTGTATACTGATAAATACTTGAAATAAGATCTTGATAGAAGTATGTCTTGTTGAGTTTATAGTTGGAAACCTGACACGATCCATTTAAAACCTCTGAATAGAGACTGGATCTAAGTAGGTATAACAATGCCATGAACAAAACAAGTTGCAGAAAATAAGGGTTCTTATTTCTCGAAAAATCCGAAAAACAAATTGATTATGGAGTAAAATTTAATGTTTATTGAATATTGTAATAAATTTATTATTATATAGTAATTTGCCACAAATTAGAGTTTAGAGGGATAACTAGAACTATTGTTGTTAAAGAATAAAATCCTAGGGGTAAAATTGTCCATAGGGTGCAAAGTGTAATTATTTTCATAGTTCAGGGTGCAAAGTGTTACGAATCAAAGTCTAGGTTGTGAAGTGTAAAAAGGGGTAAAGTTGTAGTGGTTAAAAAATAATTATCTCTATATAAAATTGCATATTGCGCTGCATATTTATATATATTGTACTGTATATTTAGCTATGATGTAGTGTAAGAATAGTATTATTTAGTTGTTTTCTAAAAACCTAGAACACGACCACGAGACGTTGAATTCTTTGAACATATGTCATTAACATAAAACTGCATATTTAGATCTATTGTAATGTATATTGTGTATATATATATGTGTAGGGAATATGACTCCTATAGTGGATTCGATATTCGAGCAAGTACAAATTCGACTTTAGAAAAAAATTAGAAAAAATCCCTCTGATTATCCGTAAAGGATGCAATAGCTTCAACTACAATTCTGGGCGTAGTCCTAGTAATCAACATGGGAAAGGAATCCTTCACACTAGTCTTAACAACACGACTGCTCATTCTCATTTTCTTAGGCTAAACATTTGCATCCCCCCCAACAGCTCGTACCACCAATAGAAAGTTGCCTTTTTGGTTGTCTTTTGGTCATCTTCATCAAATTAACAAGTGCAATTAACAAGACAAAAAAATACATCGTCATTAAACAGGTGCAATAATAAGAACAGAAAATGATAAATACAATAAATTTATTCTAACACTCCGTACACAAAACTATGATGAAAAATACACTAAAACTATATTATATAACTACCATGGAAATTTAGCTATGTTAAAGACATACACAAAAGTGTATTAAAAATGCAACAAAACTGTATTAAATAAGCACTAAAACTAAACTAAGTATACAAGAAAATTATAATCCCAGAAATATAAAAGATCTTTTATTCTTCAATTATAAAACAATACAATAAATTTATTCTAATACTACACAAAACTATGATGAAAAATACAGTAAAACTATATTATACTACCATGGAAATTTAGCTATGTTGAAGACATACAAAAAACTGTGTTGACAAATACAAAAAACTGTATTAAATAAGCACTAAAACTAAACTATAATACAATTATATTCCCAGAAATATAAAAGATCTCTTATTCTTCAATTATACAACAAATCACATAATTCAAGAAACAATGCATATCTTTCAAGCAAACATTGCATCAGAAAATTGAGGAATTCTGAAAAATTATAGAATACTGGGAAATAATTTTAACCTATCAACGGCTTTTGTGGAATAATGGCAAAAATCGAAAACCTCCACGAGAACACAAAAAACACGACCCCGATCAAGAAATTTGTGGAGTTATAGAACTCGAAAACCTCCACAAAAACCCAAAAAACACAACCCAAATATTTTCAACACATCAAATCAAGAAAACACTAGATGTAAAACTTCCACAAATATTGAACATAACTACTACAACTCAAAAAATACCCAAAAATCGTAAGACAAAACCCTAGAATATACAAAAAATAAATTCTAAAAAAACTTCCAAGTACTGGGTTACAATTACATATCAATAAACTACAAAATTGTGTGAAAACTTACCAACAACTATGCGTTAATCTCTAACCCATAAAGAAATCTGTGAAAAATGAAGAACTCCTGCAAATTGGACGGTGGCTGCGCAGTGGAGAAGTGAGGAGACATGTTGTTTGAAATAGAGAGAATTTGCAAAGAGAGAAAATATCGAGAGAGAATAGGGAGAGAAGGAAAAGACGTGAACTTGAACTCTATCCGAAAACAGACATGTTGTTTGAATTCCCTCAAAAATAGCACGAATTAAATAAGGTAAATAATAACTTACCTTTTACACCCAATCAAAATGACAAAAATACCATACTAGAAAAATCAAAATATATAAAAAAAAATAGAATTTTTATTTTTTTCATTTAAATCAATTAACAACTTGCCTAAAATAATGGGATGAGTCTGAATCATCCAAAAATCAATCCAATGGCTACAATAAATCCTCATTGTCTCATATAAGAGAAAAACAAATTGCCACATTGTGTTAGGGATGACAATGGATCGGGGCGGGGCAGACATCTCAATACCCAGACCCGCCACGGTTCACGGGGCGCGGCGGGTCGCCCCGTGTTGATTTTTTTTTATATATATTTTTATCTTATATTTTATATTATTAATAATTTTTTAATGTTATATTTTATATTATAAATACATATTTTTTATAAAATATGTCATTATATATGTTTAAATATAATATTAAATACATAAAACTATATTATTTTATATAATATACATGTAAAATATATACTAAATATATTAAAAAATAAAAAAAATAGCACGGGGCAGGGTGGGTACCCACAGAGCGGAGGTGTTACCCAAACCCGTCCCGTCCCGCTACGGGTCGCGGGTGGGGCGGTTACCCATCGGGGAGGGTCATTTTGCCATCCCTACATTGTGGGGCATACACGGCCAAGAGACATGGCAGTTTTTCTTTCAGGAAATGCCATTAGGGCATTTATTAACTATTAAGAGAGTGAGTTGTTTTCTTAATGTTTTAAGTGAATAAAAGGTAAGTTTTTTTTTCTTTAAGAAAACACAATAAAAACGCCAACTTTTAGAATCAAAAACAGTGAGCAAGCCGTGTAAATTTGGTAGAAAACAATAGAAAGTGTTCTTGGTTTTTATCCCTCATTTTTCTCAAAACACTTATCTTCAATTTTTTTTAGATAAATGAAAATATATAAAAACAAAGAAAAAAGTCCTTATCACAAGCCGATAATAATTAATTGATAATTATTCATCCACCCAATTTATTCTTCAATTAATTGTTGATTGTGGAATTAATATTCTAGTCCATTATTAATTCGAAAATGGAATAAATTTTACTAGCGAAAGATTTATTCCGGTGTCTACAATCATAAGGTGGACTCGATTAGATGGGAGACGTTTAAATCACTATTGGCGAACATTTGGAGTTTTGGTGATTGCCACATATCCGGGAATTGATTCCCTCTCAATCTTCGCTAAAATGAGAAGACTCTACGAAGGTAATTTTCTTTTATCACTTACGAATCAAAATTTGTATTCTCGCATGATAATTAAAATATCGATTGTTACAATCGCTACATGAACCTGCGGGGTTAGCATTTATTGTGATGAATGCATTTGTTTTAATTAGATTAAAAATTTTAAATTTCATTTGCCACGAACCCAGTGTGGTATAGCGAACCCAACATGATGATATTTAGTTTGTTGTGTTGGAATTCAATCATAAAATTCACATAATCATCCTAGATGCGGAAAATTCTAGGATATAAATATCATACTTTAAATCATCAAAGATTTATGGAATGGTGAAATACCTGGATCCATAGTAAGATTTGTGTGTGAATACATCAATGAACAATCTATCCGGACACGAACAACTTGAGTGTACGAACACGAATAATTAAATCAGTATTATGATGTTCCTCAACTAAATCTTCGGATTCCTTATGGGACCTTCGTTTTCTTTTTTGATGGGGAGAATAGAAAATTGTGTGTGATTTAGTATATTGGGGACCATAACCATAAAGTTCTTTATATTGATATCAAATTAGGGTTCCCATAATCCCCTAAGTTGATTTCTATTAGGTATCTACTATTTGTTTCCATATCAAATTCAGTAGCCTTAGGACTCCACCAAACTTAGATCACTTAATTTGTCCAATAATAATTAAATGACAAATATAATTGTAATTAAATATATTAAATATGTGCCCATATATTAGGAATTAAATAATTCCTAACAATCTCCCACTTGGGCTACATATTGTTCCACAAACAATTATATTTCCTTATGTGCACAACTGCATGTCACTTATTCTTTGACTACTACCTGACAATCTAGTCCATCTCATATACTAGCAATGAGACTATCCAATTTTCGTCACATTCAATATCGTGACTCAACCAAGATAATCACCATACTAGTACACTCAATGACATAGATCAAATATGGAGAGCATGGAAACATCATGCAAGGTGATCTTAATCATGCTTATTTCTAACTGGTCCAACTTTAATCTTTAATGAGATCAATCCATATGCAATGTAAAACATCACAAGTATACAAATAAGTGAATTCAGAAATAATATAACCATCAACTTTATTCTGCAGAAAACTTAATGATCCAAAAGTTGAAATAAAATACATAGAACATAAACTCCCACTAAACTAAGGTAAAATCTGGAATAACACCCATATGAGCAGTATGCTCGTGAAAGACCTTAGGTGTTAATGCCTTAGTCAAAGGATCTGGTAGCATAACATTCGTCCTTATATGTTCTATGGAAATATGTTTATTTTGAACTCTCTCCTTAACAACAGAAAACTTGATGTCAATGAATTTTGATTTCATCGAACTTCTATTGTTATTGGAGTAAAGCACGGTTGAATTATTATCACAAAAAATCTTCAATGGCCTCTTAATGCCATCCACCACACGTAGTCCAGTGACAAAATTACATAGCCATATCCCATGGTTGGATGCTTCATAACATGCAATAAACTCCGCACCCATGGTGGAGGAAGCTATAAGTGTATGTTTGACAGACTTCCAAGAGATAGCTCCACCAGCCAATGTAAACACATATCCAGATGTGGAGTGCTTGCTATCTTGACATCCAGCAAAATCAGAGTCAGAGTACCCAATGATCTCCAAATTGACTGATCTCCGATAAGTTAGCATTAATCCGTTGTTCTCTTCAAATACCGCATCACGTGTTTGGCTGCTTTCAAATGTTGCTCGCCAGGGTTGCTCAATTATCTACCCAAAACTCCCACTATAAATGCCAAGTCAGGATGAGTACAAACTTGAGCGTACATAAGACTTCCCACGGCCGATGCATAATGAATCTTTGCATCTCTTTCCTTTCAAAGTCATTATCGGGGCACTGTTTGAGACTAAATTTGTCTCCTTTAGCCACAGGGGGTATCTGAAGGCATACACTCTTTCATGTTGAATCTCTCTAAAACTTTATTGATATAGCTCTTTTGTGATAACCCAAGAATACCTCGAGAGCGGTCTCTAAGTATTTGGATTCCTAATACAAAAGAGGTTTCACTTAGATCTTTTATTTCAAATTTCTTCGTCAGAAATCTCTTAGTTTCACACAATATCGCTACTGGCAAGAAGAATATCACCGACATATAAAACCAAGAAAATATATTTACTCCTACTAAACTTGTGATACACACAGTCATCAACGACATTCACTTCAAAACCATATGAACTGATCACTTGATGAACTTGTGATACCATTGTCGGAAAGCTTGCTTAAGCCCGTAGATGGATTTCTTTAATTTGCAAACCATAGACTTTGGATCTCTAGATACAAAGTTTTCTGGTTGCACCATATAGATTGTTTCTTCAATGTCTCTATTGAGAAACGCAGTCTTCACATCCATATGATGTAGCTCTAAATCAAAATGAGCTACCAGTGCCATAATAGTTCTAAAAGAGTCCTTTGAAGATACTGGAGAGAAGGCCTCTTTGTAGTTGATGCCCTCTTTTTGAGTGAAGCCTTTTGCGACTAGACGGGCCTTATATCTTTCGATATTGCCTTTCGAATCCCTTTTGGCTTTAGATATCCATTTACAACCAATGGGTTTCGTACCTTTAGGCAATTCAACAAGATCCCAAATGTCGTTATCGCTCATAGACTTCATCTCGTCTTTCATGGCATCAATCCACTTTTGAGAGTTAGGGGTGCGCATGGCTTGTCCAAAGGTGAGCCAAAGGTGACTGGATCATCCTCTATCAAACCAATGCCATCCTCATGTTCTTGGAGAAATACTATGTAATCGTCTGAAATTACACTCTTAATGGCACCTCTTAAGGTTGCTGAGTTTGTTCTTCAGCCAATGGAGGAAGAATCTCATTGTTGCCTTGATTTGGAATGATGTCAGGGGCATGGATCTGAACATCATTTTCAAATGTCGAAATCATTTCTTAAGCGATTGGTATGGAGACAAAAATTTGTCACGAATGATTCTTCCTCAAAGACAACATTCCTTATGATCTCTTCCTCCCAAACTCAACACCCTCAAGAAATCTAGCATTTCCCGTTTCAAAAACATTTCTTAATGTGGGATTGTAAAGGTTATACCCCTGAGAGTATTCAGGATAACCAACAAAATAACAGTTAACCGTTCTGGAGTCCAATCCACCCACATTCGATGGACGTGATGGCCCGACAACAATAGAAGCTTCTAATCTTGCAACAGGAGCAAAGGTTTCATCAAAATCTATTCCCTCTTCATGCGGCTTATAAGGTCGTGCCTCAGCTGGACAACCCCAAATGTGCAAGTGCCTAATACTAGGTTTCTTGCCCATCCAAAGTTCATAAGGGGTTTTGATAACTGCTTTGCTTGGCACCCTACTAAGAATATGTACTGCAGTCTTTACGGCTTCTCCCCAAAGTGACTATCGCAAGGATGAATGACTAATCATGCTCCTAACCATATCCTTAAGAGTCCGATTTCGTCGTTCAACAATACCATTCATGCTAGGTGTCCCCAGTATTGTGTATTGAGGAATGATTCCACACTCTTTGAGAAAAAGTGCGAAGGGTCCAGGACGTTGTTCACCTGATCCATCATATCGGTCGTAATATTCACCTCCACGGTCTGATCTGATGGCCTTAATTTTCTTTTGAAGTCGAAGTTCAAGTTCAGCTTTAAAAGACTTAAAAACATCCAAGGATTGGGATTTCTCATGAATCAAATATAGGTAGCCAAATCTAGAGTAATCGTCTATGAACGTAATGAAGTATCGTTTATTAGATAAATGTTTTTATCATGATTTTGATGATTATATTCGATTTTGTTCAAATATGTTTTTAAACCAAAACTATGTCCCTAAATGTTGTCTAAATACTTCCGATCAACTTAAAATATTTTTACTATTTTTCGGAGTATTTCTTGGAGTTTATTTTCAATAAAAAATTGGACAACACATTTGTTTCAGGCTCGACCGGTCGCCCTATGGGCAACCCGCACTGAGTCGAGTGAGAAACAGAAAATAGGGCGTAAGAAAAATAGGGCGGGCGGCCCGAGTCGGCCGACCAGGTGGGCGGACGGTGCGGTCGACCGTGGCGACTTGTACACGGGAGTTGGATTTTGTTCCGACTTCTCTGTTTCATAAATTCTTCAAGGGCAACCGGTCACGACTAAGGCGACCGATCGCACCCCTTCGACCGGTCCCCTGTGTAAAAATTCGCAGAATTTAATTTCAATCTTATCTCTGTGCGACCGGTCGAACCCATGTTTATCGACAAACTATCCGTTGCGTTTTGCATGACTTTTTCCTATTTTGAGGGATTGATTTCTAACAGCTATATTGATCATTTTAAATGGTTTCTTTTGCAGCAAATCACTCCCCAAGGAGGAGCCAATGTCTGGAAATGAAAGCCAAGACCTCTCCTATAAATAGAGGCTTCATTCAAGCAACAAAAAAACAACAACACAAGCAAACACACAACAAGAAATCTGCAAATTTCCAAGCTTTCATATTCAACACTCTTGTTGTATTTATAGCCTAAGTATTTCACTTTCACATCTTGAGGTCTAGGCTTTATTTCTTGATTACACTTGCACTCAAATTGTAATATTCATTAATTGAGTTGTAATCTTGATTTTTGTCATCATTCAACACAAGACATCCTTGTGAGTATTCTTGTGGAAAGAATACACTTGGGTGATCTAGGTGATAGGTGTTTCAAGAGTGTGGTGCTCTTGAGGTATTGAAGAATTTGGTATTCTTTAAGGTTGAAGATTGTGGTGATCTTCAAAGGTGCCGTTGAAGGAAGATTGCGGTAATCTTCAAAGGGAGATTGTGGTAATCTCCAAAGGTGGTGTTGAAGAAGAGTGTGGTGCTCTTCAAGGTGTTGTAAGTTGAATTTGTATTAATTGTGGTAATTAATAAAATTCTTTTTCTTTTTGAAATCCATCCCGGATATACTGGGGTGGTAGAGGATTAGGCCCTAGGTGGGTTGAACCTCTTTAAATCGACGCGTGTTGTTTACATTCCGCATCTTTATTATTGTCTTGGCGTAATTGTTTCGAAAAAGAGGGCATAATCAAAAAGATGGAGATAATCTATTCACCCCCCTCTAGATTATCGTAGCCGCTTGGACTTACAAGTGGTATCAAAGCCAAACTCTTTGGCAAGCTCGTTCCATATCGCGAGTAAAGAGGAACGATCATCGGCTACGAACGAAGTTTACCTTACCGGCGCCTCCACCACTAAGCCACCACTATTCGATTCCAAAAATTTTACATTTTGGAAAGAAAGAATGGAATGCTATCTACAAAGTTGCGGGTTCGATATTTGGAACACGGTCGTAAATGAAGAATCCATTCCGATGATGGACACACCACACACCTCCAAAGGCCTCAAAGAGCTCAATGATGAAGAAAAGAAAATCATCTCCTTAAATGGTAAAGCTCTTAATATTTTGTATTGTTCACTTACCATTTTGGAATACAATCATATTGTAGGAATTAAATCGGCACATGAAGTATGGAGAAAATTAGAAGAAGTATATGCAAATGAAAGGAGCCACTCAAAAGCATCTACTTCTCAAATGGATACAAACCCAACATGGGATGAGCTTCCTACAACTTCCGACGTCGATGAAAACGAACGATGTCTTATGGGCTTCGAAGAAGAAAACGAGGTAAGTTCAAAATCCTCCACTTCTTATGATGATGAATTACAAAATGATTATAGTGATTTGCAAAATGATTTTGATGAACTTCAAAATGAATTCCAAAGCTTACTTGATAAATACAAAAATTTGAAAAAGGAATTCAATATTTTGAAAATTGATAAGGACAATTTATTTTCCTCTTATGAATCACTTTCATGTGATCACACCACCACATTTGACAAGGTTAAAAACCTTGAAAAAGAAAATAGTACTCTTGTTGAGGATATTAATTACATGAAAAATGATTTATCAAAATCCAACTTGAGTACCGATAAAATGACCGATATTATTGATGTTCATAGTTGTGATAAATTGAAACAAGGACTTGATCATAAGCCTAGTGTTGTTAATTATGTGAAAAGAAATCAAGTCTCTATGCATGTTGGTCATTATGCTCCCAAAATTACTACTTGTTTTTATTGTGGTAAAACGGGTCACATGATTAATACTTGTCGGGCTAGAAATAGCTCTAATTATTATTGGAGACCTAAAAGTCTCAAAGCTAATTCAAAAGGACCCAAATACTTGAGGGTACCACAAAACAATGTCATATTAGGTACCCGGCGGAATAATAATCGAGGAAAATACATACCGCCAAGAAGACATCAAATGACCATCTCATTTGATCAAAGAAGAAGACACCACCAAAATAAATTTCCAAGAAGGAAATATTATCAACAAAGGAAAGGATATAATCCTTGGAGATGGAGTCGGAGAATCCACCATCAACATGAAGATTTTCAAAAGGGAAGATATCATCAACAATGGGAACGACACAACCCATGGAAATGGCGTAATTGGTAACCCGTATCTCCCCATTTAAATATGCATTTTATTTTGTTATTATGCATGTTTTTATTTGTGTCTTAATTGCAAATGAGTTTTCAAGTATTTATTTTTTAATTAAGGTCTTCAATATTTATTTGTGCTTTTAAAATATTTTTGAAAAAGAAGACCTTATATGATGTTTTTAAAAACAAAAACTCTTGTGCATTTTTTTTTGACTAAAATGTGTTATCATCTCTTATGAATTTTTATGGCATGAGCTTACTTGTGATATCTCTTAGTCTACACTTTTATCATTATGATTTGTGCTAGATTTGTTTTAAGAATAGTGTAGGATTTACATATTTTCACAAATGGCCATTTACGTCATTATTTGTCAAAAAAGGCATAAATTATCGAGGCACATTTACTTGTGTTATTCTTATTCTTATAGACTCGATATATGTATTGCCATGTGCCTATGTGATTGTTTTTCATAGTATTTCATACAAGTGCCATTAAAAGGATTTTTTGAAAGACAATATTCGATAATTGATTGCACATATTTGCTTTATCAACTCTTGTTCAAATACTTCTTTTAAATGAGGTCTCAACTATATGCTATTGGATTTTCAAATTTCAAAAGAAACCTTTTATAGCTTTCTTAAGCTTATTTGAACTTGCATGACTTATTACAATCTTAATGATATTCTAAATGCATAGTATGTGTTTCTTGCTTCAAGGTCTATATATATAGTGTCTACTCCTACTATGCTCTTTTGCAAGATATTTTGTGATTGATGATTGAGGCATGTTTTTACACTTGGGCTATTTTTTCTTGCTTATATAAGCGATGCCGTTAATGAGTTTGTTAAGTTGTGTAGATGAGAAATAAAGTACTCCAACTATTAGTTACCTCAAAATATTTGGATGTAAATATTCTACTATGAACACCTTAGATCAATTGGATGCCCTATGATGATAGTGATGAAGAAGACAAAAAGGGTATTCCGGAACAAACTCTATGACCAATGCAACATTGGTCGAACTAAGACGAGGTTAGTAGCTCGAAGGTATTTTCAAGAAGAAGGTAATTGATTTTGGTGTAACATTTGCTCTCATAGCACATTTTGTAGCTATTTGCATTTTACTTGCCCATTCTTGCTTTAAGAAAATTTCAAGCTTTACCAAATGGATGTTGAATCCAATTTTCAAAATGGTTTTATTCAAGTAGAAGTCTATCGGGGTTTAAATTTTTCTAGGCCAGATGATCTTTATAAAAGGCCTTGTATGGTTTCAAACAAGTACCCCATGTATGGTATGATAGACTTAGCTATTTTTGCTAAATGATTTTACAAAAGGTAAAGTTGATACTACTCTCCTTGTTTTTTGAAAAAGGGCAAGATTGTTTGCTTGTGCATATTTATGAGAATATTTTTGGTGCTACTAATGAATATTTTGTGCAAGAGATTCTCCTAAGTTGATGTAGGTGAACTTGAGATAAACATGGTATCACATGTTGGGGGAGATCAAATTTCATCATTTGACTTCAAGTTAATCAATGCCAAGTAGATGGTTATATTTCAAAAGAACTCTTGAAGGAGTTAGGCATTGAAGAAGGAAGAATCATCTCAAAACTCTATGGCTACCAATGAAGAGATTGACAAAGGTTGAGAAAGGTATATCGGCCGACAAATAAATTCAAGGTATGTTTTCTTCCCATAGACTCGAAATTTTATATGCCTTATGTCTATATGCTCGACTTCAAAAATTATCCCAATGAATCTCATTAAAGTCTGTTAAAAGAAATTTTCAAATATTTGAAAGGCACTTCTTCTTATGACTTGTATATCCATAGTTTTAAAACGTTCTTATTTTTTCGGGATAACAAGTTCGGTGTTTACATTTATCAAAATATGGTTCGTCATAATCGAACTAAACATATTGAGATTCGATATCTTTTTCTAAGGTATTGCATTTTTAACAAAAACTTGAGATGTGTTTAATTCCGTCTCAAGGATAACTCATGGACTTTTTAATCGTTTCGTAGTCTTTCACCTCATTTCGAGCTTGATTATGACATAATGTATATTGAATGAGGTCTATGTTTGCATTTTGCACGTTTTTAAAACTTAGGGGCGAAAAATCGGATTTTTGGATCAAACTTCGGATTTTTCAAACAGAACTCAAACAAATGGGTCGACGTGGCGGGGCAAGGCCGACCGTCGCCCATGCCATCGACCGTCGCCCGCCCGGATCCGTCGCCTTGATGATTTTCCTTGTTAAAAACGTTCATTTTCCGGACTTAGCCATTTTGGCTCTTTTGGTTCATTTTTCGTCCCCTTTGCCTAAATCACACAAATTTCACTTCAAATTTATTTTCTTGCATATGTTTTATATTTTGGACTTCATTAAGCTCGATTATCATCATCATTGCTCATCTTTACCGAATAAATGGTAAGAATTCTACTCCATTTGCTCAATTGGGTTGAACCCTTGAGTTTTCGAGTTTCTTGAAAATATTTGATGTAATTTTCGTATGATCATGATGAGCTTGGTTGTTATGTTGTTATGTATGATGATTGACTTGAATTGATGTTGAAAATTTTTGGCTTGAACCATTTACAAAGGTTATATACAACCTCTTTTATTTTTAACGCACACAAGGTGTTCGATGAAATGTCGCAATGACAATTTTCAACTTATACATGATTCTCTTGCTTTTAAAAGTTTTCTATACTTATTGAGATCATGTTTTGACAAACAAAACAAGCGTATGAACTCTTCATATTACATTTCTCCCATTTTCCTTGGATTATTATGCTTTAATTGCTCAACGGTTAATAAACCGTCCCTTTGGCGCACTTTGATATTATTGTATGGTGTTTTCACCATCCTAACATTCTTTTTGATGATTCCAAAGGGGGAGAAACAGGATATTGGCTCGTTAGCTCAAGAAAAGCTAATAAAAGCTCGCAATAAGTAACATTCTTTTTGATGATTCCAAAGGGGGAGAAACAGGATATTGGCTCGTTAGCTCAAGAAAAGCTAATAAAAGCTCGCAATAAGTATTGTGGACTCAAATACCTAGTCCATGGCTTGAATTTTGGACTCGGATGAAATTGATTATAAGTTTTGTGACAGGGGAGCTCCTTAGCTCATGATGCATTCTATATAAGCTTGTTATAGCTTGTGCTTCTTACTTATAATAATCGTTTGTTGATATGCTCATAAATAGGGGAGCTTTGTATGAAATACTTCTAACGGATAATTTACTCAGAAACTCGAAAATTTTATTTGGCTTTCAAATCGTCCTCATGAAAATTGTTTTGGTTTGTAATCATCAAAAGGGGAGTTTGTTAGATAAATGTTTTTATCATGATTTTGATGATTATGTTCGATTTTGTTCAAATATGTTTTTAAACCAAAACTATGTCCCTAAATGTTGTCTAAATACTTCCGATCAACTTAAAATGTTTTTACTATTTTTCGGAGTATTTCTTGGAGTTTATTTTCAATAAAAATTGGACAACACATTTGTTTCAGGCTCGACCGGTCGCCCTATAGGGCAACCCGTACCTGAGTCGGTGAGAAACAAAAAAGGGCGTAAGAAAAATAGGGCGGGCGACCGGTCGACCGAGGTGGGCGCCGTCGACCAGGTGGGCGGCAGTGCGAGTCGACGGTCGACCGTCGGCAGCGACTGTGCACTGGGAGTTGGATTTTTGTTCCAGACTTCTCTGTTTCGTAAATTCTTCAAGGGCAACCGGTCACTGACTAAGCGACGACCGGTCGCACCCCCCTTCGACCGGTCCCCCTGTGTAAAATTCGCAGAATTCAATTTCAATCTTATCTTTGTGCGACCAGTCGAACCCCATGTTTATCAGCAAACTATCCGTTGCGTTTTCAGACAGCTTTTCCCTATTTTGAGGGATTGATTTCTAACAGCTATATTGATCATTTTAAATGGTTTCTTTTGCAGCAAATCACTCCCCAATGAGGAGCCAATGTCTGGAAATGAAAGCCAAGACCTCTCCTATAAATAGAGGCTTCATTCAAGCAACAAAAAAACAACAACACAAGCAAACACACAACAAGAAATCTGCAAATTTCCAAGCTTTCATATTCAACACTCTTGTTGTATTTATAGCCTAAGTATTTCACTTTCACATCTTGAGGTCTAGGCTTTATTTCTTGATTACACTTGCACTCAAATTGTAATATTCATTAATTGAGTTGTAATCTTGATTTTTGTCATCATTCAACACAAGACATCCTTGTGAGTATTCTTGTGGAAAAAATACATTTGGGTGATCTAGGTGATAGGTGTTTCAAGAGTGTGGTGCTCTTGAGGTATTGAAGAATTTGGTATTCTTCAAGGTTGAAGATTGTGGTGATCTTCAAAGGTGCCGTTGAAGGAAGATTGTGGTAATCTTCAAAGGGAGATTGTGGTAATCTCCAAAGGTGGTGTTGAAGAAGAGTGTGGTGAATGGGCCACAAATGTCGGTGTGAATAAGTTCTAAGACAACCTTAGCTCTTTCGGGACCTAATTTCCTTATGCTTGTTCGTTTCCCCTTGATGCACTCAACACAGACTTGAAAATCTGTTAGATCTAGATGATCAAGGATTCCATCCAACACAAGCCTTTGCATTCTTTGCTTAGAGATATGCCCTAAACACTTGTGCCACATAATGGAAAACTCAACAAATTTTCTCTTTGTACCCTTTGAAGAAGTTTGCAGTATAATGTTATGGGAACTAACAACATCAAGCATATAAAGATTATCAATTAAGGAGCCAGTACCAATAAGATTTGAATTTTGAAAAAAAAAACTAACTTTATTATTTCCAAAAGAACAAGAAAAACCCAATTTATCCAAACAAGAAATAGAAACTAAATTTCGCCGAAAAGACAGTACAACAAATGTCTCAAATAAATCTAAATAAAAACGACTCCTAAATTGTAATCTAAAAGTTCCTATAGCCTCAACTGCAACTTTATTGTCGTCGCCCACATAGATGAATCTTTCAGCATCACTTGGCGGTCGGCTCCATAGGAAACCCTGCAAGGACAAACTTATGTGAGTAGTAGCATCAAAATCTACCCACCAAGTATTTTTAGGTACAAAGGCCAAATTAACCTCAGAACAAACTAAAGTTAGAAGTGTACCTTCTTTACACGCCAGTCGGCGTACTTGGGACAATCTTTCTTCATGTGTCCCGGCTTCTTGCAGAAATAGCAGCTTTTAGCCTCAATCTTCTGCTTTTTCTGCTGAGAAGACCCCTCTGCAGTACCCTTAGCTCTCTTTTTCTTCTTGTTTTGAGAGGTAGATGCCAAATGAGCACTTTCAGTCTTATCCCTTTGTTACCTCTTTTCTTCTTGCACACAGTGAGATATAAGCTCATTTAGGTTCCATTTATCCTTTTGAGTGTTATAACTCACTTTGACTTGCCCAAAGTGTGCAGGAGGCGAGATCAAAACCAAGTGCACAAGCAAGTCATCAGACACATCTAGCTTTAGTGCCTTCAGTTTTGATGCGAGATTAAACATCTCCATAATATACTCCCATATGTTCCCTTTGCCCTTGTACTTCATGGAAACGAGTGTGGCCAAAAGGCTACTCGCCTCCGATTTTTCATTCCTAACGAAGTATTGCTGAATGGACTCAAGGAACTTTTTGGCATTTTCACTCTCAACCATAGAGCCCCGAAATGCCTCCAGAATGGGGCGCTTCATGATCATTAAACTCATTCGATTCGATCGATCACGTTTCTCAATTTTGGCCTCATTAGGGTCATCCGAAGTAGCAATAGGTCAATCCAAACAAAGAGCCAAGTCCAAATCCATACAACCGAGAACAATCTCTACGGTTTCTTTCCAAATCTTAAAGTTCGTCCCACTTAGCATTGGGATATTGTTGACTTGAGCGGAAATATTAGTAGATGTAGCAATTGAAACTGAATGGAGAACAATTATTAACATGCTCATAAACATGCATGTCATAAAATAATTAAGACATGAATAAACAAATAAATTAAGGACTCATGAAAGGAACCGAGTATAACATTAACCTCCATCGAAGGACAAAAAATTAATTGCAAGTGGTATTCTTGTTGTAATGATCAAGCATTGATAACAAGTTCTGTCAAACAAAAGTCTATCGAAGGACGAACAAATGCTCACATGAAAATCTGTATAATTATCACATACTTATCATCACATGTGTGTTGTTATTCGGCCAAACTGTGTCAAACCGAAGGGCCGATCATAGTTCGCATAATTAACTCCACACCATCTATGTAATTTCAATAAGGTCGCTCTCTACAACAGATGTCACGAAGGTAACATGATGTTTCAATTAACTTAACTGAATATTACAAGACCAATCAAGCAAGGAACAATTAATAATTAACTTAATATAATTGTTGCTTAATTGAACAAAATTAAATGTCATCCCTAATTTAATTTTAATTAAAGTTTAGAAACCAAATTAAATTTTAATTAAACTGTATTTAGATTAAAGCCCCAAAAAAAAGACTAATTAGGCTAAAATCTAATATATATTGATTCAGTTTTAAAGAGAAACTAAGATTGGACTTTAAAAAAAGAGTAATCCATCACATCTAATTAAACCAAATTCGTAATTAATGAAGGCTGAAACCCTTTAAATGTATCAATCACTGAAATAACTCTCTCTCTCTCTCTCTCTCTCTCTCTCTCTCTCTCTCTCTACCAACAAAACCCTCAACCCTAGTTTTTCTCCCCTCCCTCCCCCAATCTCACAGCAGCCCCTATCTCTTCCCCCTCCCCTCTCTCCCTCCTCCTAAGTTGTTTTTTACCAATTTTTGAGGGCCAACAATGGTGGTCGTTGTTTTTGGGTGTATTTTTAGGTGGTTTGAGTCAAATTTTTTAGTGCCGTTTGAGAGTCGGGCGGGTCTTGGATGTCAAAATTAATCAAAAACGAGTGAAAAACGATGGGTTGGGAGGTAAAGAGATTTGGGTGAGGGAGAAATATTTTTTTATGTTTTTGTATTTTTTTCTCTCGTTTTTTTAGATATAGTTGTTGCTTTCTTATTTTGTTTGTATTTTCTTTTCCCGGTTGATTTGCGAAACTCGAAAGGCGAGATCATTTTTTTCGTTCGCGGGTATGTAGTGGTTGCTTGTGCCCGGGTTTGATTTTTTTAGTGTGTTACAATCTCTTTTAGGAGTCTTTAAAGTCTTCCGTGGAGTGGAGTGATTTTAGTTTGGGGTTGGTAGTTTTTTAGTCTATATTGTGAATCAATTGGTCTTACCAATTCCTCAAGCTCTTAGTTAGTCTTATGCTCTTAGCATTAACGGGTTGAATTTATAATTATAGTTGTAATTTTTTGTTTTTGAGTTATTATAATAAAATACTATCGTTCGGAAAAAAAAAAAAAAAAACTTTTAAATGTGAACCCATTAGAAACCAACCCAAATTACAGTTTACATGCAAGCAAGACTAATCTTAACATAAGTGGGCCCCAAACAAAGAATAATCACATAAATGGCTGCAAAGAAAACTTAATCGACAAGTAGACCTCAAACAAAACTTATTTCACATAATAGCTCCTGACAATGTATTATTATCAAAACAGCCCCTAATCTTAAAAAGTGGACAATTAAGCCATCTTTCCCAATAAATCAACCTGGAATCCGTCATTTATCTCCCATCTCCGATGGATTGGAGTTCGAAATCGAGAAGCGAGAAAAGTCCAGATTGAGTTTTTTTTTATCATTAAAAAATAAAAAACAAATAAAACTTTTTTTTTGAAAACAAATAAAACTTCAAAACCCCAATTCTTGATTTTGCAGATTCAAAGATCACGAACAGATGCACTAACTCAAGCAGAAAAAAATTCTCAAATTCTTAATATACCATGTTAATCACACAAGACAGTCTAAACCAAATTGAATTCTTCAAAAGACAAATTATGAAATCGCGCAAGAAACCCGGCCCGTTAAATCAAGAATTTGGATTTTTTGGATTGGGTGAGTTCCGTCGGAGAGGCAACCAGATTGTTGTTTTTTTTTTTTTTTTTTTTTTTGAGGAAGGCAACCAGATTGTTGAGGTGCAACAAGAAATAGGATAATAATAGAAAATAAAAAGAAAAAGAACCCAAGAATTCCTGAATCCAATTTTCCAGATTTGGTAACCACAAACACAAACGCCTCAAGAAAAATCTCAAATTTCTTGAATTCTCAATTAGTACGAAGTATACAGAGAAGGCGTCTTCCATAATTGAATTCTTACAATAAGCATGAATTCAAAACTCAATCCGTAAGGTTAATCTTCTAATATGCAGAAACATAACTTTCATGCATAAATCAATAATTCGAATATGAATCATAAAATTTCAAAAATAATAGATCCAAATAATTTCACGTGTATTCCACATATCCCAATGATTAAGCATTGATAACTGCTCTGATAACACTTGTTAGAATTCAATCATAAAATTCACATAATAATCCTAGATGCGGAAAATTCTAGGATATAAACATCATGTTTTAAATCATCAAAGATTTACGGAATGGTGAAAACCGGATCCATTTTAAGATTTTGTGTGAATACCTAATCAGTGGACAATTAAGCCATCTATCCCAATAAATCAACAGTGTACGAACCCGAATGGCGACGAACGGTTAAATCGGTATTATGAGCTTCCTCAACTAAATGAGTTTTTTTTTTATGGGACAAATTCGTTTTCTTTTTGATGGGAGAATAAAACTTCAAAACCCCAATTCTTGATTTAGTATTTGCAGATTCAAACATAATCGAACAGATCTTTATATAGATAATAGATATTTTGATTTGATGCACTAACTCAAGCAGAAAAATTTTCTCTTTGTTTAATATCAAATTAATCCACAAGGATTCCACCAAATTTAGATCACTTAATTAGTCCAATAATAATTAAATGACAAATATAATTATAATTAAATATATTAAATATGTTGCCCATTTATTAGGAATTAAATAAATCTGACATGTCTTTAGAGATGTTAAAAGGAAGGCAACCAGATTGTTGAGGTGCAACTTAAAATAGAAAAAAGAGGGTTAGAACCCACTTATTTTCCTGTTAAATCGGGGCCTTTTTTCCAGATTTAAATAACCACAAACACAAAGCCTCAAGAAAAATCGGGCAAATTTCTTGCTATTTTTATTTTTTAAAAAATAATTATGTTTCTAATATTTTATATCTACTTTTATTACCTACTATTACTAGTAAATTTATTTTTCAAATTCATATCTCCCTCATCTTTAAGTTTAACTTTATTAAACAAGCTATAAATTCTTGAAAAGCATCTTTTTTATTTGTTTTATTTATTACTTAATTTAGTTTTTCATTTTTATTCCGAATAAGAAAATGTCACGTAGTCTTATAAGATATAAATTATATTTCTAAAATGGTGCTAAATCTAATTTTATAATTTGTTAACGCAATGTAATTATAAACATGCATGACTTTTTTTAAGATTAACTTTAAATGTTAAACTTACATATTATATACGCTCAAGTTTGAAATTTTAGATTTAAATATCTTATTTTGAAAATTTTAAATTATAGTCATATGAGTAATTACAGAAAATAGTGTTAATTTTGGGTAGTTTTAGTTATTATTATTTTATTTTCAAAACTTAGATCATAAAATTTTAAAAAATTTGTTAATGCAATGTAATTAGAAACTTTACATGAATTTTATTTATGACGAATAGTTTAACTTAAAATGTTATATATATTCGAGTTTAAAATTTTATATTTAAATATATAATAATTTTAATTTTTGACTATACTCTTTGATATATCAATTTCAGTATCCTTAGGATTCCACCAAGGGTTAGATCACTTAATTTGTCCAATAATAATTAAATAACAAATATAATTATAATTAAATATATTAAATATGTTGCCCATTTATTAGGAATTAAATAAATCTGACATCTCTAATGTTTTAATCGAATCCGCCAATTCGACCTGATTTTTAAAACATGACTTACAGGAGTTATGGTTGCGTATTAGCTTTGTTTACTGACAAATGAATACAAATCAAATTCAAATCGATTGAATGATACGAAAGAGAAACCGAACTTTTCATGCAACTTTTACTTTTCTTGGTTCTCTGTCCACAAAAACACACCTCTTGTGGGGTCAATCAAGCACACACACATATATATATATATATATATATGATGTTCGAATAATATTATGTATCTCTGTCTAAACTCATGCAATATGTTTTTTTGCGTTTGAGTATCAGTACTTGTCTGTAAAATGTAAATAATTAATTTATTCGTTTGTAAATCAGTTTGTGTAATTAATAAGATAATATAAGGATAAATTAAATTCATATATCCTTTTTTCTTTTTTTTTTTAAGTTTAACATTATTTTTCCTTTGCTACCTGGTCGGCTTGTGATCATGATTTTTTTCTTTATTTTTATATATTTTCATTTATTCAAAAAAATAAGTTCATGTAATATGACTTATATTACATTTATATTATAAATAATAACAATGAAGTGAATAAGAGCATTTAGTTTCGATCAATTTCACATATTTCATTAGAGTACATTATTATTAATCATGATTGCACGAATTAACAAGAAAACAGAAACATCAGTTTTTCTGCTAAAAAAATAATAGAATAACTGAGTCAATATAATGTTAATATATGATATAAGTTACCGTCCTCATAAGGAAAGCTCATATAAAGTGTTACTTATTAGAAAAAATAAATTATAAATTTTTCCTTGGAAGGGAAAAATAACATTATATATGTAAATGATAATTGTGGTTAACAATTTTTTATGGCATGTGTCTTTTTCTTAGACATTTTTGTCAAAACTACTTAAAACTTACTACGATTTACTAAGCTCACCTAATTATACGAAATATCAATTCCGGTTGAAACTTCATATCATACGTCCATGTTATTATTATATATGATCAAGCTTATCAACTATCAACTCATAAACAATTGAGCTCACCTTAATTAACGGGACCAAACTTCTTTATCTACCCCAATTATTTCATATTCCACTTTGCTACAAGGGACGGATCTACCGACTTTTTACAATTGGGGCATAAAAGAAATGCAACTATAGGCACACTTTGTTTTTCTAAATCTTATTAATAGCTTTTAAAAATAAATAATAAATTATAAAAAACAACATTAAAAACAATTAGAAAGGCACATTTGTCTTTTTCCCTCTTTTAACATAGCTAATATACATATTTTTTAAATACTAAACATTAAAAAGACCAAAAAATAAAATTATGGGGGCACGTGCCTCCATTGTAGGTAATGTGCATCCATCTTTGTTTGCTACATAATATATATTCACGTCATTTATGCAAGTAATCTGTATATATTATGTACAACTATAACAACAATAGTAATAGATAAAATATCAAATATTGTGAATAAATTGAAAAATAAGATCTACAACATAAATAGCTAACGAGATAGTACAAATGACATTACACTTTTGAGTGCCCAGGTTTTTTACCACTTCCTCTAATGTTAAAATATTGTTTAGTTATTTTTTTTAAAACACATGTTTTTTAGTCATTTGATTACGTGAAAAACCCGATTTGCCCCTATGTCAATTTAATTGCACCAAGACACACACCCCTATCTAACTAGGCAAGCATAACTTGAGAGAAATAATTGACTACCATTGAACGAGCACCAATCGATTAATGACTTCGATTTCCAATGACTGAAGGAACGACAAAACATCTCCGAACTTCAATTCGATTAATTTTAGATTTTTTTTATTGAATTAGTTCATGTTTAAATATTTTAGGTTCAAATTGTTGATGTTGAAAAACCATATTGCATCGTTATTGGTGTTTCGGGTAAATGAGGAAGATGACAAAAGTTATAGTAGCTCATCACTCGATACTGTAGCTACAATAACTCGATACTATAGCTCGTAGCTCAATATTGTAGCTCGTGTAACTCAATATTGTAGATCGTAACTCGACATTGTAGCTTGTGTAATTCGATATTGTGGCTCGTAACTTGATATCGTAGCTCGTGTAACTCGATATTGTAGCTCGTAACTTGATGTCGAGCTATAGTAACTCAATGCCGAGTAACAAGCCTCTGTGTCCAAACTTCTGTATTTTTCTTTATCGTAAAATTGTATAGAAAAGTTTAATATCTATATGAAGTTACGATTAATAAATGAAATATCGAAAGAGCTAAATACTATTTTCGAGATACACGTAGGCGGACTGCCGTCAATATATGTTATTATCATAGAATTGACGTGTTTGACGTTATTGCTTTGTATTTTAGTTAGTACTTCTGTAAAACTAGAACTCCATCTATATATATCGCCCATTTATTCAATACCATACACATTGTCTTGAACATAACAAGATAAGCTAGTATTCTCTTTCAAAATATATATATACAAAAAATTATAATCTAGTATTCTGCTATATATCAGACTCAATCCCAGCCTCAGACATATTTCGAGCAAAATAATATGGGCAGTCTAGATCAGCCCGAAGAGCATCTGAAAAACATTCATGTTTTCATGGTCTCATTTCCAGGCCAAGGCCACGTAAACCCACTCCTCCGGCTCGGCAAGCGGCTCGCCGACTTCGGCTTGTTTATCACTTTCTCGGCTCCAGAAACCGCCGGCTTAAGCATCCGAAAAGCCAATAACATCGCCGACGACGAGCCGACCCCATTGGGCCGGGGCATGATCCGGTTCGAATTCTTCGACGACGGGTGGGACTTCAACAACCCAAACCGCAACGACCTCGAAGCCTACATGGCCCAGCTGGAGCTCGTGGGCCGCGAAAAACTCCCGCAGATGGTCCAAAAACAGTCGGCCCAAGGTCGGCCCGTTTCTTGCTTAATCAATAACCCGTTTATCCCATGGGTTTCTGATGTCGCCGAGAGTTTGGGAATCCCGAGTGCCATGCTTTGGGTTCAGTCTTGTGCTTGTTTTTCTGTTTATTACCATTTTTACCATAAAACCGTACCTTTTCCTAGTGAAAATGACCTAGAAATTGATGTTCAGTTGCCTTTTTTGCCTTTATTGAAGCACGATGAAATTCCAAGCTTTTTGCATCCAAAAAATCAGTACCATTTTTTGGGGAGAGCCATTTTAGGTCAGTTTAAAAATTTATCAAAGCCTTTTTGCATATTAATGGACACTTTCCAAGAATTGGAGCGTGAGATTATTGAATACATGTCCAAAATTTGTCGGCCCATTAAAACCATAGGCCCACTTTTCAAGGACCTCAAAAGTAGTACAAAAGAAAATGCAATTAGGGCAGATTTTTTTGCGGCGGAGAATTGCGTGGAGTGGCTGGACTCGAAACCGCCACAATCGGTGGTGTACGTTTCGTTTGGGAGTATTGTACATCTGAAACAGGAGCAAATTGACGAAATTGCCCACGGGCTTCTCCTCGCCGGGGTTTTGTTTCTGTGGGTTCTGAGGCCGCCGCAGCCGATGGATCCGAAAGCGGAGCCGCATGTTCTGCCGGAGGGCTTTTTGGGGAGAGTCGGGGATAAGGGGAAGATAGTGGGGTGGGCCCCGCAGGAGGAGGTGCTGGCCCACCCTTCCACCGGGTGTTTCGTGACCCACTGCGGCTGGAACTCGACGATGGAGGCGGTGGCGAGCGGCGTTCCGGTGGTGGCGTTCCCGCAGTGGGGGGATCAGGTGACGGACGCGAAGTTCTTGGTCGATGTTTTTAAGGTTGGGGTGAGATTGTGTAGGGGTGAGGCTGAGGGAAGGATTGTTCGGCGGGATGAGGTGGCGAGGTGCTTGACGGCGGCGATCGACGGACCGGAGGCGGCGGAGATGAGGGAGAATGCGTTGAAGTTGAAGAGAGCGGCGGAGGAGGCGGTGGCGGAGGGTGGTTCGTCTTATAGGAACATGGAGGAGTTTGTGCACGAGGTTGCACGGATTGGTGGTAATAAATAATGAGATGTATTTATTATTTTATTAGTCCTACTTTTCTAGATTTAGTTATTTGCTACTATGGTCACAATTTGTATGTTGTATCAGAACTATATATTTATTGTAGTTAACTAGTCAACATAAATATACTTTTTTTTAGGGGAAGATAGTAATGTTTTATTCAAAGGGTAATTTTTTAAGTACCTACTATGGATAGTGGGTACTCTTTTATACACACTAAGATAATAAAACTCTTTTCTACCCAAATTGACGAAATTGCCCCTCCTTTAAGTTAGTGTTTTTTGAATTTTGAAATTGAAGTCATCATTATACACATTAAAGTCGTGTGCCATTATACACACATATCGTGCCTCGTTCCGTGCCACATTTTGTGCCTATCGAAAAATGTCGGTATCTTGGAGCTGATCATGAATTCTCTATACGGTCCCTAACTCCCTATTTACAGATTGAAAAATAATTATAAAAACTCTATAGAACACACACTGTTCGAAGAAGAAAGAAGAAATAACAGCCTTTTCAAAAACAAACTAAGAAAATTGTCCAAAGGTGGCAGCTGGGAAATGTTTTTTGTATATTTATGTAGCTTGTAAAGACTGTTAAAAAAAAACATTGAGACACGATATAATTTTGCCTTAGGCGCGATATATCATGCCTAATTTTGCCTTAGGCACGATATATATCGTGCCTAATTTTGCCTTAGACACGATATATCGTACACAGTGCATCTTAGATTCAGAAAATTCACAAGAAATTTCACATATCTTGTAAATATATTGGTCTTGAATATTTTAAACAAGGTTAAATAAATAAGAGCAGAATCAACATCACCTTGTTAATTGATTTTTTGGTGCGATTTTGGTTACGAAAAACCAGAAAAAAAAACTTCTTCATATTTTGTGAAGAAGAAGAAGAGAGAGAAAATAAAGAGCAAATGGAGAAAGAATCGTAAACCCCAAAAGTGGGTAGAAAACTATGGCCTTGTATGGTTATGTTTCCATGGACCATTTCTAGTTTCTAGTGTTGGGAAATGAATTTTGAGAATTTATTGGTTTTCGTGTGAAATTGGAAATATGTTTGGATGAGTGAATGAAAATGAATTTTATGTAGGTTTGGAAATGAGATTGTGTTTGGTTGAGTAGTTTTGAAATATTATTTTATGTATATAATAATTTGATAAGTTGATAGTGGTTGAATATTTTAATTGGATATATAATATTATATTTGTAAGATTGTAAGGTGGTAGGTCCCATTAGGTAGAAATAATTAAAAAATAATAATATTTTAAGTGGATAGAGTTGGTAATGGTGGGTCCCATATGTAGATGAAAAGATGAGAATAGTGATTGATGAGTGATGTAGGGTAGTGTATAGGGTTGAGAATTGAAATTATAGGCTTGAGATGTAGTTGTATGTGAAAAATGGAATGTGAAAATGATGATTTCCATTGAAAAATTTATAAACAAACATGATTCCAGTTTTATGAATAGTTGGAAATTGGGAATAGGTTGTTGGAAACATAAACAAACAAGGCCTATGTTTTTTATCCTACATGTCAAATAAGTTTCTCTCTTATCCCAAGTGGGTAAATCCCACCATTTACTCTTTATTCAAACTAAATAAAAGTCCAACATTATAGCATCTTCAAACCATGAAGGAAAATCCCCAGCCGTCCAACAAAAAGATGGTTGGTTAAAAGAAACAAAATTAGCTAATTTATGAACAATCCTATTATCCGATCTTTGCATATGAAAGATGCTATGAATATTCATGTTCGCTAAACAATTACGAATTTCCACAATCCTTGTTCCCACATAACTAAGATCTTCATGTGTTGTAGTGACTGCTTGCACTACCAACACCGAACCAGAGGCCACTTGTAGAGGAAGAGTATTAACATTCTTAGCATATCCCAATCCAACCTTTAAAGCAGCCAACTCACCTCCAAAAACATTGCCTGGTCTATCATTACACTCACCAAATGCACACATCGCCCGTCCCCATTCATTTCGAATAACTCCATCAACAACATATCTATTCTCTTTAAAATTCACACATGCATCGACATCTAAACGCAATGTACCTGGCATAGGACATTTCCATGCATCGACATCTAAACGTAATGTACCTGGTATAGGACATTTCCAATGCGCCTCTGATGAGCTACTACCCCTTTACATGAGATAATCGATTTTATTCTTTTCTGAATCATGGATGTAACTTTGTTTTTCCTTCCAAATTCCCCAAGTGTAACTAGCAAAGGCACTAAAACGTGCCAACCCCACTTGATCTTTCATCCAAAGCCCAATATCCATGACATCAATTTCATCCCCCACAGCGAGATTTTTCAACTCTCGCCAGAAGCCCGATTTCTTCCATAAATGTCGTATTGTTGGGCAAAAAAATAGCGAATGAGTCGTGGTATCAAATTGATAGTGTCACAGATCGCACCCTCCCTCGGCTGGGACATGATGGATACGCAAATTAATTTTGGAAGCAATTAAATTGTGTGAAAGCTTTCCACCAAAATATTTTAATTTTTGGAGGTAATGACAGTGCCCATATAAATTTCCACCATCTTTCCGTCCCTCTACTCGAGCTATTCACTGGAGGAGGATCATACACGCCAATTGCCATTTTATATCCATCTTGAGTCGAATAATGACCCTTGTCATCAAACCTCCATTGCCTGACATCTTCTCTGTTACCCGCAACCAGGGGTACTTTTTTGATAGCTTCAACCTCAAAAGATAGGAAATTATCTTGTAGAATCCCATAATCCCATTGGCCTTTTGAAACTGGCTTTTCAACATAATCATCTTCATGAAGACTAGAGTTGGGCCTTCTTTCAAGTAAACCACTGAGGCTAGGTATCCATTTGTCCTTAAATATTTTCGTTTTTCTTCCATCACCAACACTCCACATTAAGCCCTTTCTCAACAGATCCCTGCTCCACATTAAGGATCTCCAAATATATGAAGGATTTGATCCCAAATTAGCCTCCACAATATCCATATGTTTAAAATATCTAGCTTTTAGGATTCGAGCAACAAGAGTCGATGGATTTGAATGATTCGCCACACTTGTTTAGCCAACAGTGATTAATTGAAGTCTTGTAGACTTCGAAAACCCATCCCCCCATGCACTTTGGTTTGCACAAATCACTCCATTTTTTCCATTGTAGCTTCTTCTTACCCCCTTCCATCCCCAACCAAAAATTCGCACAGTGCTTTCAATTTCCTAGCAAATCGAGTTTGGGATTCGAAAGCACGACATAGCATAAGTTGGGATAGCCTGTAAGACAACCTTGATCAATACTTCCTTACCTCCTTCCGAAAACATTTTCCGCTCCAACCACGTATTATGTTCACAATCCGTTCCTTTAAATACCCAAATTGGAGTTTTTTGCTTCTCATAGAAAAAGTTGGTAATCCCATGTATAAATCATGGCCTTGGACAACAAGAACTTTGAAAGCCGCTTTAAAGCCATTATTGTCATCCATTTTCATATTCGGGCTAAATGTAAGGCTGATTTCTCAAAATTTATAAGCTGCCCAGACGATGTCTCATATGTTCTTAGGATATTCGCTACTTTGTTACATTCGTCAATATCCGCCCTACAAAAAACTAGACTATCATCGACGAAGAAAAGATGCGATATAGAACTGCAATTAGTCGCAATTCTGATGCCATGTATCCACCGTCGTTCCAGATTATAAGCCAATGCAGTAGATAGCCCGTGTGCGCACAATACAAATAAATAAGGCGTGAGAGGGTCACCTTGTCGAAGTCCCCGGTGTGGAATAACTGAACCTGATACCTCCTGGTTAATGTTGAAAGAATATTTCACTGTTCGCACGCAATTGAGGATTAAATCAATCCAATTTCTCGCAAAACCCAACTTTAGCATCATTGCTTCTAAAAAATTCCACTCATCTATCATACGCCTTACTCATGTCAAGCTTCAATGCCGCATATCCCTGATTACTATTTCTATGATTTCTTATCCAGTGCATAGCCTCGAAACCCAGAATAACATTGTCAGTGATTAGTCTTCCCGGAACAAAAGCACTTTGAAATTCATCAATTAAAGTATAATAATAAATGAAGCTGTTTTTTCTATTTAAATGATTACAATTGAATAACAAACAACAAAAAGTTGATACTTAAAATATTACTAATTTTTATCATCCAAAAATCAGTACGGCGTCTAAGTTCAAATATAAAAAAATGAAGAAGCGTAAATTTAGAGAGAAAATAATTATTGAATAGTGATGATGTATTTTTGTTTCACTAGCCTCAAACATTTGTCCTCATAAACCCACCTACATCTAGAGCTGTCAAATAGACTAGGCCATTGGCCCGACCCCATCTTGGTGTTGACTGCTGGGCTGGAAAAAAAATCAGACTGAACTAAAATTCTTTTGAGCCGCTATTTTTGGAGTCCACTCAAGTGGTCAAACCATTCTTTTAAAAATACAAGTAAGTTGTATTAGGCCGACTGGGTCAACTTGGCTTTTGGGCCCAAATGGATTGGATCAAATAGGTTGGATTCCTTTCAGGCCAACCACCCCTATCATTGGGCTTAACTAGTTTTAACACCTCTACCTATGCCAAGAGGTCACTATGAGGGCCATTGTGTATTTGTGTTTGAGTTTGACGTCATTATGATTGATTGTTTTAAGCAGATTTGAGGTTATGCCCATTAGTAATTAATTTCTCTTAACATTTGAGTTTTAACTAATGATAATATGAGGAAATATTTACCATGGGTGGGGCAAACTCTTTATTCATAATTTATCTTGACTATATGATACCTATTACTACCATAGCAAAGAAAATAAACTGTGGAATAAATCATTAGCTTTTAAAGTTGTAATTGGGGTGATATTCGGGTTAGTTCAAAGAATATCTCGTTTACATAGAAAATTTTAAATCTTCAACTTACTCGAGCATATATAAATATAAAGGGTTAGTCTCCTGTCAGATGGTCTAACGGATCTTAATTCGTTAGACAGATCCAAATATCCGACCCGCCAACCCACCAACAGCCTGCACTAGTACCAATACCACATCCGCTGATCACTGCTAATACATTTTAGGAGAGTTGCTAATACATTTTAGGAGGACTAGAAACTAATATTTTCAGGGGTTCTAACAAATAGTTTTCAGGATGACTACTGATACTTTTTGGGGAAATAACTAATACTTTTATGGGGAACTACTAATACTTTTTATGAGGAAAACTATTACTTTTCAAGAAGAATACTAAAATACATTTAATCGGAAAACATAATACTTTTAAATAAGACTACTAATATGTTTTAGTAGGAATACTGATACTCTTGATGGAAAAAATAGATATTTTTCAAGAGGATTACTAAAAAAACTGTTCAAGTAGATTACTAATACATTTCATCGTTAGTACTAATACTTTTTTGAGGGGCTGTTAATACTTTTTGGGAGAAAAAGTTAGTTATATTGAGGAGAACTACCACTACAAGAAAACAAGGGAATTCCAACGAAAAAAATCCATTGGTATTTGGCCAATTTCCATTGGAATTATCGATTCCAACAAACATTCCAATGGAAAAGCACCATTGGTATAATGGCCGTTGGAATGACAAAATTCCAATAAAAATTCCAATGGAAAAAATATTCCAACAGTACAAAATAGTTTTGCTTATTGTTGGACTTTCTGTTGGAATTTTCCAATGGTATGCTGTAGCATTGAAATTTCCATTGGAATTTTGAAAATTCCAACAGTTTTTTATTTCATTGGAATTATTTCATTGGAATTTGATTGTTTTCTTGTAGTGTACTAAAATACTCTCCAGGGAACTATTAATACTTTTTCGAGGTACTGCTAATACTGTCCGGATGCACTGTCCCAAAATATTACAAACATATCAATGGTGCATGAAATTTCGAAAATACCCGAGTCGGGTTGGATCCGTCTAATGGAAAAGACCCGTTAGATGGTCTGACATGAGTTTTTGTGCAGTATAAAATATTTAACTAATCCACAATAATTAAACGTCAATAAAATATATTACTAATAAGAATATTAAAAATTTACAAAAAGAAACAAGAGCAATGTAATATTCGAAGTAAACTACCTTTATAAGTGTAGAAACACGGGTGACTTTTATCACTGTACTATTTAAGGAAGATATATATTCAGAAATATTATAGTATCCCACCCAAAAGTTACTACACAAGTAGTCAAGTACATAATCCTCATTTTCTACAATATTCTAAAAGCACATTTATCAATACAAGACAAAAGGAAAGAGAAAAAATGGAGTTGTAGGTTAGACAGGGGACCAACCTGGCATGTTTCCTTCTACAGAAATTATTTCCAACCAGAGACGTTCCAAAATGAAGCATTGGCTTTTTCATTTTTTTTTTTCATTTCTTTTTTATGCGGTTCAGTTTGATCCTTTTTTTTTTATGAAAATGTAAAAATTTCATTAAAAAAAATGGGAAAAAATTACAAATTAAAAGAGGCATACCCCAATTTTGGATCAGAGTGTTAAATGAACAGGCCCATATACACTACAAACTTGCCAGCTAGAAAGCAGAACGAATCCTATAACAACCTCAACAGAGGTTAACTAAAAACAACATAAGATCCCCAACCAATTAATTGAGGACAAAAGGGAGTAGGCGGTGTTTGATACATGTTTTTATCTTAATTTTGATGATTTTATTTTTACACCAAAACAATGTTTTTAATTATTGTCCAAATACTCCTAAATGATTTAAAATGGTTTTAATATTTTCCGGAGTATTTCTTCAAGTTTTACTTTAGATAAAATTGGACAACACTTTTAATGATTTTATGTTTATAAGTTTTTACTTCAAAACAAGGTTCTTAAATGTTGTCTAAATACTCCCGATTGGTTTAAAATGTTTTTATTAAATTTTCGGAGTATTTCTTGAGTTTTATTTTCGACAAATATTGGACAACATTTCTGTCTCTTGGTCGACCGGTCGCCTTATAGGGCAACCCGTACTTGAAGATGATTTTTGGAAACAAAAAATGAGACGGAAGAAAAATCAAGCAGGTCGACCGGTTGCCCTGGGCGTCGACCGTCCGGTCGACGCCAGAGTCGCCGGTACACTGCAAGTTTGGTTTTTGAAAGAACTTGATTTTATCTAAAACCATTAAGGGGACGGTTGATGATAGGGACGACCGGTCGAGGTACACGTCGGCCGGTCGCCCGCCCATGTAAAAATTGCTGTGTTTCGTTTCAAACTTCTATTTCTGTGCGACCGGTCGCCCTGTGCTTTGACAACAAAAATATGACCGTTTGACAGCAGACAAATTTCCTTAAAATGTGGGGTTGATTTCCAACAACTATATTCTTGATTTTAATTGTATTTTTCTGTAGATTTTCAATCCCCAAGAGGAGCCTATGCTTGATCAATCATCTCCTATAAATAGAGGAAGTTTTGGAGCAACCAAAACAACAATTGAGATACAACACAACAAGATACACTTCAACCAAATATTTGTTCTTCATTGTTATTATTCTTGTTGTAATTTTGCCTAGCTTATCACTTTCACATCCTTGAGGTCTAGGCTATTCTTGATTCGACTTTGCACTCAAATTGTAATATTCATTATTGAGTTGTAATCTTGATTTTTGGTTATCATTCAACACAAGATATCCTTGTGAGTGTTCTTGTGGTAAGAACACACTTGGATGATCTAGGTGATAGGTGCAAGAAGATTGTGGTGATCTTCTTATTGAGGTATTGAAGAATTTGGTATTCTTCAAAATTGAAGATTGTGGTAATCTTCAAATCTAAGGAACAAGCCTCTTACAACTTCCAACTATGAAGAAGTTGAATATTGTTTTATGAGCATCGAAGAAGAAAAAGATGTATGTCTTAAACCTTCTACTTCTTATGATATTATCATTCAAAATGATTATAGTAATTTACAAAATGATTTTGATGATCTTCAAAATGAATTCCAAAATTTACTTGTTAAGTACAAAAATTTGAAAAAGGAATTCAATGTGTTGAAAAATGAAAAGGATAACTTATTTATTTCCTATGAATCACTATCATGTGCTCACACCACCACACTTGACAAGGTTAGAAACTTTGAGAAACAAAATAGTATTCTTGTTGAGGATATTAATTACATGAAAAAGGATTTATCTAAATCCAACTTGAGTACCGATGAAATTGTTGATTATTGTGATAATTCGAAACTAGAACTTGATCATAAGCTTAATGATGTTAATCATATGAAAAAGAATCAAGTCTCTAAGCATGTTGGTCATTATGCTCCTAGAATCATTACTTGCTTTTATTGCGGTAAAAGGGTCATACGGTAAATACTTGTTGGGCTAGAAATAGCTCTAATTATTGTTGGAGACCTAAAAGTCTCAAGACTAATCCCAAAGGACCCAAGCACTTAAGGGTACCACAAAACAATGTCATTTTAGGTACCCGGCGGATTAATAATCAAAGAAAATTCATGCCGCCAAGGAGACATCAAATGAACATCTCATTTGATCATAGAAGGAGAAAACATTTCCAACAAAGCCAATTTCCAAGAAGATGATATAATCATAAATGGGAAGAACACAATCCTTGGAAATGGCAAAGACATCATCAACAAGATGATTTTCAAAGAAGAAGAAACCATCAACAATGGGAAGGTAACAAACCTTGGAAATGGAGTAATCAAAGAAGCCATCATCAACAAAGTGACTTCTCAAGGGGAAGATATCATCAACAATGGGAAAGACACAACCCATGGAAACGGCGTAATTGGTAAACCGTATCTCCCTAGTTAAAAATGCATTTTATTTTGTTATTATGCATGCTTTTATTTGTGTCTAAATTGCAAAACGAGTTTTCAAATATTTATTTTTTAATTAAGGTCTTCAATATATATTTGTGCTTTTAAAACTTTTTTTTTAAAAAAAAAAGAAGACCTTGCATGATGTCTCTAAAACTCTTGTGCATTTAATTAGATTTATGTGGTTTATTATCTCTTATGTATTTTTATAGCATAAACATTTTTCTTGATATCTCCTATTACTTGCCTACACTTGTGCTATTGTGCAAATTTTGTTTAAGAATTGTGTAGGATATATATCTCATATTCATTGGCTATTTCGTCATCAAGTTTCTTAAACTATCGAGGTATGTTCACTCGTATTTCTCTTAGAACTTGATATTATGGTCATACACATATCTTTCAAGATATTTCATTTCAACCCCTTAAGTGCCTCTAAATGATTTTGCAAATTTTTCTTAAAAGGGCACTACTCGTTAAGTCTCGATTTTCTCGAATATATGTTTTCCCGAAACCCGTATTTGTTGGACTTGGTCCAAAATTATCTTTTTACAAAGTTTTAAAACTTTTGGGGTGAAAAATTGAATCTTGGAATTTCTGGAAATGAAATTGCACTGAAACTGGTACCCAGGAGCAGTATGGTCGAGGTCGACGGTCGACCGCACCGATCGACAGCCCCGTCGATCGGTCGACAGGGTTATTTTAGATGGGCAGTAAGTTTATATGAAACATGGGGGTTATTTTAGACGTGCACTCGTATGGTTCGATTTTTAGCATTTCATGATGAATTTCCGGAAATTAGGGCTTATTTTGAAATTCAAGATTGGGTTTCATTATGGGATAATCCGTGTTTGCATTATGATGACGAGCTTATAAAACTTTTCTATGCAAATATGTGGATTGTTGATGCTACGGTAGATAATCCGTTGGAACTTCACACATTTGTTAATGGTAGGCATTTTTCATGGACATTGGCCGATATTTGCAATCATTTTAATGTAGAATGATGGAGTGGTTAATGTGGATTGCACTCATTGGGATGATAATATTTTCGGTGTTTCACTAAATGAGGTGAAAACCTTTTTAGGAGTGTATCCCGAAGTGACATACTCGGCAATGCCGCCAAATTATCGGATTATATCTATTATTTGCTCTTATTGTGTTTGCGGAAAGGAAATAAAAGCATTTCAGCTTTTAACATTCAACTGATCTGTTTTTTATTCTTTAAAAATTAAAATAAATATTTTCTGTGCAAAACTAGGCCCAGTCCAGTCGGGACATGGACACGGACACGGACACGGCCGAGCCCTCGGCCCTGGCCCCAGCCCCAGCGCCGGGCCAGGCGGGCACGCGCGCGTGTGGCCTTGCCCACCACACCTCACATGTGTATAGTTATTTCATCTTGCACACTCTTATAAACCCACTTACTTATATATTGAATAAAATTAACATTTTATTCCCATGTGGGATGGTGTCTTTTCACCTTCCCATCATCCATTATCCCATTTCCAAGTGACTAACTTGTGGATTTTATTTCTCACTCACCACTAAATGGTTTTGAGAAGTTAAATATACCACACTCATCTACTCGAAACGTAGAATTTTATTTTAATATTTAATTCCTCTGAAATTAAAGAATTAGTCACTAAAAAAATTGTTCAAAGTTAGGTATCAAACCATTACTTCTCAAACCAATTTCCAACAATCCCCCACATGAGTGGAAATCAAATGCACATGAAAATGCAGACTCTTGTACTCAGTTTAATTGAAACCATATTGTATCAGGACAGGTAGTTTGCGACTTTAAACCTTTCTTTGTAAAT
Organism: Rehmannia glutinosa; assembly: GCA_016081115.2. Classification (NCBI taxonomy): domain Eukaryota; kingdom Viridiplantae; phylum Streptophyta; class Magnoliopsida; order Lamiales; family Orobanchaceae; genus Rehmannia; species Rehmannia glutinosa. Next base: position 86,774,315 of record CM071927.1, on the reverse strand, counting down.
ATCATCTTATATACCGGCGGCCTAGTGGACGCAATGCCTTGAACTATTCCTCATCCGTGTACACCTAGTCAATGACATTTACACAATATGACTTCTGTCACATTCCGTTCTTCAGTTGTGTCCTTTTTGGCCATGGACAACATCTTTGGATTCATAAGTGTTACATTGAAGTGGCCCTCACTTCTCACTTATATAGGTGATCTCTCTTGACCGAGTCAATTTATCATTAAAAGTCCTTATGACTTAACCTTACCACAACCAACAAGTTTATTGCACTTGTTTTGTCTTCTAGGGATGGGTTACCTGATTTACAAGTGCTTAACTGAACTTTTAAAACTTAGTTTTCCAATTGAACCAAGTTCTTGGTTCCTTCAGATGTTTTGCCAATTTTAATTCCGAGAATCATATCAGCAATTCCCATGTCTTTCATGTTAATTTTTTTTAACATCTTCTTAGTGTCTATGATTATATCATGACTACTACCAATTATTAACATATCGTCTACGTATAGACAAACTATGACAAACACATTTGATGTGCCTTTAACATAAACACACTTGTCACATTCATTGATTTTAAAGCCATTTGACAACATCATTGTGTCAAATTTTAGATGCCACTGTTTCGGGGCTTGTTTAAGTCCATACAATGATCTTATCAATTTGCACACCTTTTTCTCTTGACCAGGTGCTACAAATCATTCAGGTTGTTTCATATATATTTCTTCTTCTAATTCACCATTTAAAAACGCAGTTTTTACATCCATTTGGTGAATCTCGAGATTATGCAAAGCAACAATCGCAATAAGCACTCGAATGTATGCAATTCTTGTTACAGGTGAATATGTATCAAAGAAATCACTTCCTTCCTTTTTGTTTGAAGCCTTTTGCCACTCCTGGCTTTATATTTATCAATAGTTCCATCTGCCTTATATTTCTTTTTTAATATCCATTTACACCCTAAAGGTTTACTACCTGTAGGGAGATCAACCAACTCCCAGGTATGATTTTGTAAAATGGATTCTATTTCACTATTGATGGCTTCTTTCCAGAGCGGAGCATCTGGACTGGACAAGGCCTCTTTAACTATACTTGGCTCACCTTCTAACAAGCAAGTGACAAAATCAGGACCAAATGATGTAGCAGTTTTAGTCCTTTTACTTCGTCTTGGTTCTTCACTCCCTTGTGAAGAACTACTTGTTTTCTCATAAGTTCTTTTGTTAGAACTTATTTCAATCCTTTCTTTACAAGGTTATAAATTTTCAAGAAATATCGCATTTCTTGATTCAATTATGGTATCTACAGAAATTTCTGGATTTTCTGATTTATGTACCAAGAACCGATATGCACTACTGTTGTATGCATATCCTATAAAAATACAATCAACCGTTTTTGGGCCAATTTTGACTTGTTTAGGTTCAGGTATTGCTACCTTAGCCAAACACCCCCACACTTTAAGGTATTTATAAAATGGCTTATGATTTTTCCATAATTCATAAGGTGTCTTATTTTTTCCTTTAAGTGGGATTTTATTTAAAATGTGGTTTGCTGTTAAAACAGCTTCCCCCCCACATGTTCTGAGGTAGTCCAGAACTAATCAACATGGCATTCATCATTTCTTTCAAAGTTCAATTTTAAGTTCAGCAATGCCATTAGATTGTGGTGAATATGGTGCAGTAGTTTGATGAATTATTCCCCACTGGTTACATAGTTCTTCAAAAGGTGCAACATATTCTCCACCTCTATCACTCCGAATTATTTTAATTCGGCTGCCAAGTTGATTTTCAACCTCATTTTTATAATTTTTGAAGGTTTCCAATGCTTAATCTTTGCTTCTTAATAAATATAAGTAGCAAAATCTTGTGCAATCGTCAATAAAAGTGATGAAATATTTTTTACCACCTCTAGTTTGCACAAATTTCAGATCACATATATCAATATGTATCAATTCTAGAAGTACTGTATTTCTTTCCACAGAATGAAAAGGTAACTTAGCCATTTTAGCTTCAATACAAATTTCACATCTCTTTTGAGAATCAATTTTTGAAGTTGGAAGTAAATCCAAGTTCATTAATCTTTTTATAGCATTTAGATTAACATGCCCTAATCTAACATGCCACAAATCAGAATACTCAAGCATATAAATAGAAGTAGGCTCAATTTTATTGTTGCTTGAATCGGTTACACGGCAATCTGCCATTACATTCATTTTGAACAATCCATTATACATATAACCTTTTCCTAGGAACTATCCAAACTTAGTTAAAATAAAATTTTCAGCCTCAAACATAAGTCTAAAACCATGGTTTACAAGAAGAGATCCTTACACTAGATTCTTCCAGATTTCTAGGACATGAAGAACATCCTTCAGAAGCAGCTCTTTTCCAGAAGTGAGCTTCAGAACCACGTTGCCAAAACCTGCAAATCAGAAGAGGAAGAATTACCCATATTAAGTTTTCTACATGTACAAGGGGTGTAGGTAGAGAACGCATCCTTGTCAGAACAGACATGTCGAGTGGCCCCCATGTCAATATACCACTCTCTTGGATTATCCACAAGGTTTGCCTCAAAAACCACTGCAGATAGATCCATATCAGTCAGCTCTTGGATCATACCACTATGCTCAACCACATTAGTATTAGGCTGTCTATATTTTGGTTTTTTAGGAAGCCGACAGTCCTTAGCCATGTGGTTGGGCTTTCCACAATTGTGACAATTTTCTTTTAAACGACTTTTTGTTTATAGGCTTCTTTCCCTTGTAGTTGTTGTTGTTATTGTCACGTTTCCTTTTGCTACTGTTACTAGAGCTTCCATGTTCTAGCAAATTCGCTTTTGCATCAACAATACCCTTTTCAAACCTTGAATCTAATTTGCGATTACCTTCCTCAATTCGTAAATGCATAATTAGCTCTTCAAGATTTATTTCTTTTCGCTTGTGCTTCAAATAATTTTTGAAGTCCTTCCATCCAGGCGGCAATTTTTCAATCATGCACGCCACTTGAAAAGCTTCATCCAATTGCATTCCTTCTGCACGAATATCGTGCATAATTAACTGCAATTCTTGAGCTTGATCCATGACAATTCTAGAATCCACCATCTTGAAATCTACAAACCTGCCAACCACGAACTTCTTGGAACCAGCATCCTTTGGTATTTCTTTTCCAAAGAATCTCAAAGCTCTTTGGAAGATTTCACTTCACTATACACATTGTATAGCGAATCATACAGTCCATTTAGGATGTAGTTGCAGCACAGGAAGTCACCCTGGCCCCAAGCATCGAAAGCATCACGTTTTTCATTGTTGGTTTCATTTTCTTCCACCACTGGTGGATCCTCCTTTAGGAACTTAGCGAGGCTCAGCGTAGTCAGATAAAACAGCATCTTGGATTGCCATCTTTTGAAATCAGTACCAGAAAATTTTTCTGGCTTCTCAGCAGCAGCAGGAGCAGTAGGAACATTCACCCTTGAAGTAGACGCCATTGTTTACAGAAACATAATGTTTATCTTGCGTTGTTGAAAATTCTGGTGTTTATTTCTGTAAACTGGATTACAAGGAAACTGAACTAACTATTACAAAGAAAATCGGAAATTGCAGAATAGCTGAGGCGAGTAAAAACTCTATCCGCAAGATAAACACGTCCCATATAGTGCTGACAGAACAGACGTGTTATCCCAAAGATACAACAACTTCGTCCTTGAAATAGCAGCACTGCAAATTTCATGGCACCTTTCGAACTAGAATGTGTAAAACGGAGTACACTTATGCAAGTACAAGAAAGAAAAATGTGTATGAAGTGAAGTAATCTGAACAACAACAATGCTCCTATTTATAGGACTTCCAACCAGGTCTTGGGACTCTTCAATAGCTAGGGTAATGGCTTCAAGAATCAAGATAAAGCATTTAATGGATGTAACCTCCGGTAGCAAGGCACTCCACTATCTCCGCATTTAATGGATGTAACCTCCAAGTAGTGGCCACTCCACTATGCTGTAACTTCCAAGTAGTGGGAGAGTTGTGCTGTTTCACTTTAAAAGCTGCAATTTCAGCTTTTAACTTGCAACTGATCTATTTTTTATTCTTTAAAAATTAAAATAAATGTTTTTTGTGCAAAACTAGGCCCAGTCCAGTCGGGACACGAACACGGGCTCGGGCTCGGCCCTGGCCTCGGCCCCAGCATCGGCGCCAGGCCAGGCGGGCGCGCGTGCGTGTGGCCTTGCCCACCACACCTCACATGTGTATAGTTATTTCATCTTGCACACTCTTATAAACCCACTTACTTATATATTGAATAAAATGAACATTTTATTCCCATGTGGGATGGTGTCTTTTCACCTTCCCATCATCCATTATCCCATTTCCAAGTGACTAACTTGTGGATTTTATTTCTTACTCACCACTAAATTAGTCACTAAAAAAATTGTTCAAAGTTAGGTATCAAACCATTACTTCTCAAACCAATTTCCAACAGAAATCGTAGTCTTTCTCTTGTACTAATATTTGCTGTTTTTCAGTGCTCTTCTGTTACACCTTCTGCACATTTTCTCAACATTTTCGATTTTAGCAGGAAAAAAGGAAACATGCAAGGTGTATTGCGCCCAAAAACACTGTAAGAAAAAATCAATTTATCTTCAGGAAATATTTATAGGTTTAGGTAAATATTAAGATAACTTTAAAATATATGTAAAATCATTAATGTAGATAAATATTATCAACTAAGATCTAAAACTATTGGTAAATACTTACAACATTTTTATTGATAAATTTAAAAATTGTTGGTGATTTGTTGGTAATTGACTGGCATAGTTTGGGGAAAATATTATTTTTTATTATGTCAGTGTTGTGTATATATTTATAATATTTAGTTACTGTTGGAATTTGGTTTGATAAAACGGGTGTTGACCTGATTTTAAACAAATATTTAAGTGGTTTCGATTAGTGAAAATGTAATTAAATTATTTGTAAAAATCCTACTAAGTGAATTGATGAGAATATCATTTGGAATTTTTTAAAACCAATTCCGGATGAATGAGAAATTAATGCTAGACGTTAGCCAATTAAAACTAAAAAATGGTATGGAAAAGCTCCTTCCCACATAGGAGGAAAAGCTAAAGTTTGCTCAATTACTAAATCTCAAGTTGGACAACTGGGTTTGGGCCCTTGGGATACCAAAGTTTTTAAAGAGGTGGTGGCCTACATGCTTGTGGGTTTAGATCAAAACACGCGTGCGCACCGATCAGCTCGGCCCAGGTCCGGGTCGTGGGCCGTTGGGATTGGGCTTCATACTTTTTGGACCAAATTTATTTAAAATTATTTAAAATATTAATTAATAAATATTTAATTAATTAACTAAATTTAATCTAAAAGTGCGCGGATGTGCGGTTGTCTTGTGACGCCAGCGCTTTAGCTAAGATGACAATGGATCCAGGTAAGACACGGATCCGAACCAAACCCGCCTCATTTGGGGTGGGTATGGGTCCAATAAATGGGTATGGGGTGGGTAACGGGTATTAGTTTTTAGACCCGGAAGGGTATGGGTCGGGTAATAGGTATGGTAGGACCTGGCCCATACCCGACCCATATATATTTTTTATTTTATTTTTTTAGTTTATATATAGAGTAAATATATTGTTGTTGAAGAACTCTTGATTTATATATGTTGGTGTTTATTTCATAATTCACATAATATCTACAAAATTATATAAATATCATAAGTTTTGAGTGCACTATTTTGAGTAAAAATCTTATAATTTTGGCCAAATAAATAAAGTTGGAGGGTCTAATGAGTCTAATGGGTCTTACATGTTAGAAACGGGTATGGGTCGAGGCGGGTATCAGCCTAAGATGAAGTGGGTCGGGGCAGATATGGGTATGACATTTTCTTAATGGGTCGAGTCTTGGGTCCAGGCGGACCCGACCCATACCCAACCAATTGACATCCCTACGCGTGCGGAGGCCAGCGTGCGCTCGCGCACCAAGAGCAATGAGCATAATGATTGGTATGTGTTTTTGCATGTATTTTGGGCTTAATTGTAGTTAGAATTAGTTGTTATGCATGCATTACTTGAGTGAAAAGGGCTTTATTTCTATAACGTGGAAAAGGTATTACACTTTGCTCGTTTTGTAGGAATTAATTAATATTTGTAGCAATTTGGCGACAATTCGGAGCATTGCGGTAAAGGATCGCCAATACTTGAAGGAACGTACGATGTTTGGAGTTGAATCGAGAAGAAGACAGACAAACCAAGCGAGAAACGGAAAGAAACGAACACATATTAGCTCCAGCAGGTACGCACGGGCAGGGTTTACGTCCATAGCACGACCTGTGCACCATCCAGACTGAAGACTCAGCCCACGGCACCCCGCACGGGCTGGTCGTGCACCCATGCGTCTGTGCGGGAAAAATAGAGTTTGACATTTCCAAATCAGGTTTTGACCCAAACGGAGTATAAATAGAGACGAGGCGGCCCTAAACGAGGACACACTGATTTTTGCCCTAGAAAGAAGAGAAAAAAGGAACCTTCTACCAAAGGATTCAAGAGATTGATCGAGGTCACAACCACGCACTTGAGGATTGAAGATAGATCGAGAGATCATCGACATCCCTGAGTTTTATCATTTCATCGTATCATTTACTTTCGATTAGTTAGATATGAACATGAATAATTTGCCTATGAATTATTTATTTCCCATGTCTGGCTAAACATCTTGTGATTTCCGGGTTTGGGAGTAGGTTAATGGATACTTTTATTTGATGATTAATTGAATTAAAGTTATTGTTTTCCAACCTATTCGAGTACTTTGTTTTAATTCTTGTTTTATCAAAAGGCCTTTGGTTAAACTTGTTTGATGTATTGATTCATAATTCGAGAGATGAGTTTCAATAATAGATCTGTGAGTATTTGACATGAATTTTGCAAGATTGAGAAGTCTGTGAATATTTGTGAGGATATTTAATCTTTTGAGCTTTTGGGAGTTGGGTATCTTTTGTTGGGTAGATATGCTAGCATAGATAATCCAATCAACGTTTTTACATACATCTCGAGAGAGAGGGTAAAATACTTTTCGTGATTGTCTTATAGGGAAGAATAATAATAACTTTGGTTGTGATTAATCTGATAACAAAAGGGGATATTAACTGAAACCATAGCCCTGGAATCCATTCATCTCCTTGATCTTTCAATCAATCTTTACTTTGTCTTTTTAGGATAAATTCTTGTCTTGCATTAAAAAAACCAATCACTCAATTTCGATCGTCCCGAATAAAAATAATAATATTACAATCCCAATACTTAGTACATTAATTTATTAGTCTCTGTGGATTCAACCTTGCTAACCCAATTCTATAAATTACACCGTACACTTGCGGTGAAGCTAAAAATAAGGCGAACAAGTTTTTGGCGCCGTTGCCTGGGACTAATCAAATATTTAGTACTAATATTGCGATAAATAGAATTATTTTTAATTTAGATATTTTTTCTTTTTTATTTGTTGTTTAATTTACTCCCACTGTGTTTGACTTGTTTTCTTTAGTTGGTTCATGTAGTGCATGACACTCGCTCGAAGCAAAGAGAATTAGCACCATTCATACCGGAGGTTGAGGCTTTTGTTAGGCAAATTAGTGCGGCTACTAAACGGGCAGAAAGACAACAAGATCAGGTTATGGAGGACGTGGAAGAGAACAACGGGGGTAATAACAGAGTCAACAATGGAGGTAACAATGGGGCCAACAGGGTCATTAATGAGTTACCAATACCAGAAGTTCCGGTAGTCCAGGAGCAAGCGATTCGCGATTACTTTCGCCCACAGACAAATCGCAAATATGGTGGAATTGCCAATGTCCCAATTAATGCGAATAATTTTGAGCTGAAGCCAGCACTGATCTCGATGGTGCAACAGAATCAGTTTGGGGGTTTTCCGTCTAAGGATCCCAATTCTCATCTGGCGAACTTTATGTAGATTTGCAACACAATCAAGATGAATGGGGTGACTGATGATGCTATACGTTTGCGCCTATTCCCTTTCTCTTTAAGGGATAAGGCTAGAAACTGGCTAGCACACTAACTCATGGGAGTGTGAATACTTGGGACGAGCTGAGTCAGAAATTCTTGTTTAAATACTTCCCACCAAGTAAGACATTACAGCTCAAAAGTGAGATCACGCAGTTCAGGCAGTTTGATTCTGAGCTACTGTATGAGGCCCGCGAGAGATTCCAGGATTTATTGAGGAGGTGCCCGCAACATGAATTTCCAGAGGATCAGCAGACTTTGCTTCTTTTATAACGGGTTGATGAGACAGACTAGGTCGTTTCTGGATGCAGCGAGGAGGCACTTTACTCGCAAGATTCCCACAAGATATATGCATTCAACTTGCTTGAAGAGATGGCAATGAATAGCTATCAGTGGCCCTCCGAGAGAACTAATGTGAAAAGGGTAGCCGAAGTCTCGGATTCGGACCCAATCAAGGCATTGACGACTCAGATGACATCATTGACAAATCAGTTGAGTGCTCTAAATCAAGGGACATAGGTAAACACGGGTGCAAACAATGGGGGAGTTCCTCGAGATCATGTGGAGGAAGCTAACTTTGTTAATAACCAGAATTTCAACAATTACATAATAATCAGACTCCCAACCAATATCATCCGGGTGTGAGAAATCATGAAAACTTTTCCTATACCAATACGACGAATGTGATGCAACCACCACCAGGGTTCAGTGTGACAAACGGTGTCATTAATGCGGAGGCAAAACCATCTTTAGAGGACATTCTCACCTCGTTCATGAGTGAAATGAGGAATCGGTTAAATAAAGATGAGGCTAAGATAGACAAAATCGAGGCACATGTCACGCAGTTGGCCAACACTGTGGGTTCACAATTGAAAAATCTAGAAACTCATATTGGCCAGTTAGCGACGATCATTGGTGGACAACATCAGAAGGGCCAGTTTCCGAGTAACACAGAAGTCAATCCGAGGGAACAGTGTAACGCCATTCGTCTGAGGAGTGGTACAAAATACGAGGGGCCAAAAATTCTGGGAAGTGATGAAAAATCGGAACCACACACGACCCGTGCATCGGAGCATGACCAGGTCGTGCGTGATGCCATAGCAAAAACGAAAAAAAGGGCACGACGCACGCAGCGCCGGGCGAGCACCACGTTCAGGGCGTGCGTGGTACCGAAGGATTCTAGGAACAGGACATGAGACGCATGACCCGTGCACCTACGCACGGGCAGGTCGTGCGTGGTACAGAGCAGAGAATTCTGAAACCCGGAGATGTAGACACGGAAGTAAATGGCAGTGTTGAGGCTGAGAAAGGAACAAAGGACAAATTGATGAACAAAAAGGGGTTGAGAAGCTTAAATCTTCTTCTAACTCTGATTTTTCTAAACTTACTATTCCCCTTCCTTTTCCTCAACGATTTCAAAAGAAAAAACTTGATGCGCAATTTGCAAAATTCCTTGATATATTTAAGAAACTGCATATTAACATACCTTTTGCAGACGCATTGGAGCAGATGCCCAACTATGCGAAGTTTTTGAAGGAAGTGATGTCCAAGAAGAAAAAGTTGGCAGAATTCGAGACAGTTAACTTAATGAAGAGTGCAGCGCAATCATTTAGAGAAAATTACCACAGAAGCTCAAAGATCCGGGGATTTTCACTATCCCTTGTACAACTGGTGGTGTTTTCTTTAATAAAGCACTTTGTGATCTAGGGGCAAGTATTAACTTAATGCCCTTGTCCATTTTCAGGAAACTTGGATTGGGAGAGGTGAAGCCATCCACGGTCACCTTGCAGCTTGCGGATAGATTGCTCACATATCCTAAGGGAATCGTGGAGGATGTGCTCGTGAAGGTAGACAAATGTATATTCCCCGTGGACTTCTTGGTGCTTGACATGGAGGAAGATTGAGATATTCCTCTGATACTTGGGCATCCATTCCTAGCCACATCATGAGACTTGATAGATGTGCTAGAAGGGAGAACTCACATTACAAGTTAATGATGAGCAAGTGTTGTTCTTCATCTATAAGGCTCTAAAGCACGCGTGTACTGTCGCTCGCACGATGCAAACGAGAATAATAGAGCCTTTGACCGACGTGTGAACCCTCCACTAGTGGCATTCAGAGGAGGCTCAAATTTATGCGAGTTGGAATGGCAAGGAGAAAGGCATGAAGGGGTGACATACATCACCTTAAGAGATCCGTGATCGAGAATTGCAGGCGTCAAGCTATAGACGTTAAGTTTAGTGCTTGTTGGGAGGCAACCCAATGGTTTGTTGTATTAATTTTCGTTATTCCTTTTCTAAGTTAGGATTTCCATGTTCTATTTTTATTAAAAAAAACTAGAATAAGGACCGTCGCAGGGACGCACGGATGGCCCGCGCGCACACGCACGACACGTGCGCCAGTTCGCTAAAGCATTATTAGGTCGCGAATTTAGGTATGCATTCCCAATCCACACTTTTCTTTGAAATTCTATCTTCTCTTCTATGCGATATAATTCCATTCAAGTTTGGGGGGAGAGAGATAGTTATTTTGATCCAAGGGTGTGGCGAAAAAAAGAAAAATAAAAATATTGGCATTCATATAGTTGCATTTAGAGCATATAGGTTGCATTGCATTAGATGCTTGTTTTTGATTTTATCACGTTTATTGTTTTAGCACTTTTATTGCTTTCTTAGGTTTTTAGGGAGTGAGTTGACCGCTATTATGTTGCTTGTTGTGATCTTGGGAGCATTCGTTGAGCAGTTTCTGTTGTTTTGAATTGGGTGTTGAGCGTGAGTTGGTCGGGTTGGGAATAGATGATATGGAGCATGTGAATATTGAAATCATGGTTGTTATGCTTTGAATTACGCAATTGGAAGCCTGTGAGCTTAGAGCCTTTACTGTTTTCATATTATACAGTCTTGTTTGTTGATCGTGTGTGTCATTCATGTTGATTTGAATTCTAGAACTTGCTCTGGTATCTCTGTCAAAGCCACATGTTGTATGCGATTTATGAAAATGATTTAAGGCCATTTTTGTTAAGCTTTTCAAGCCTTTTGCCTACCTAATGACATTGAATTTCCCTAGTTAGCCAATTTGAGCCTGTTGCCTAATTTTTGATAGCCACATTTCAAACCTTAACTTGATATATCTATTATCCTAGACTTGAGCGTATATCATTGAGTAAGGGGATTTAATAAGGTTGAATGGGATGATGTCAAGAATTTAGATAATTGTGATAGTGTTGGTTGATGGGAATAAAAGAATAAAGAAGATGAGGAAAAGAAAGGATGAATACTCATGAAGGAGTCGTAAAATAAAAGTGAAAAAGAAATCGACTTTATAAATGAGTTTGCTTTGAATGAACTTGTAGGCTGGGATTTGTGATGTGAGGCGAAAAAAAAAAAAGGGGGGGAGAAAGAAAATACGAAAAGTTGATAAGAACGAGAGGTGATTGGGGTAGCATATTGGGTTTACATGAGAATAATTGAATGAAAGATGTGCTTACCAGTCTATAAGCTCGAGTTTGAGTCACTTTATCTATATTTCTCTATCCTAACCAAAGAGCCTTCATTACAACCAAAAGAAAAGTCCTTTCTGATTTATGAATTGCATACAATCGAGTGGCGGAGATTTGAGATGATTTGCAAGCCTATGGTAATTCTTCAACATTGATATGATTTGAGAGAATACACGTCCCTTATTATTCTAGAGAGGAGAGTATACACTTAATCCATGAGAAGCGTGATTCGAGGTATTTGCCATGGTTTTAATTGACTTGTGCTCTGTTTTAGATATTCGAAACTTGGTTGATTTGATGCTTGGCGTCTATGGATAAATGACATGAATTGTGATGTGTTGTTCTTGATTTGCCTTTCATTACTCCCATTTGTGCTTTGTCTTTTTTATAAAGCGTTAAACCGGGACTGTCAACAGTTTAAGTTTGGGGGTTTGATTGGTATGTGTTTGCATGTATTTTGGGCTTAATTGTAGTTAGGATTAGTTGTTATGCATGCATTACTTGAGTGAAAAGGGCTTTATTTCGTAAAGTGGAAAGGTATTACGCTTTGCTCGTTTTATAGGAATTGATTAATATTTGTAGCAATTTGGCGACAATTCGGAGCATTGTGGTAAAGGACCACCAATACTTGAAGGAACGAATAATGTTTGGAGTTGAATCGAGAAGAAGTCAGATGAACTGGGCGAGAAATGGAAAGAAGTGAACACATATCAGTTCCAGCAGGTGCGCACTCCAAAGCACGACCCGTGCACCATCCAGACTGATGACTCAGCCCACGACACCCCGCACAGGCTGGTCATGCGCGAGGCGCAAGGCCCGTGCGTCTGTGCGAGAAAAATAGAGTTTGACATTTCCAAATTAGGTTTTGACCCAAACGGAGTATAAATAGAGACGAGGCGGCCCTAAACGAGGACACACTTATTTTTGCCCTAGAAAGCAGAAAAAAGAGCAACCTTCTACCGAAAGATTGGAGATATTGATCGAGGTCACAACCACGCGCTTGAGGATTGAAGATAGATCGAGAGATCGTCGACATCCCAGAGTTTTCTCATTCCATCGTATCATTTACTTTCGATTAGTTAGATATGAACATGAATAATTTGTCTATAAATTATTTATTTTCCATGTCTAGCTAAACATCTTGTGATTCCCGGGTTTGGGAGTAGGTTAATGGATACTTTTATTTGATGATTAATTGGAATTAAAGTTATTATTTTCCAACCCTATTCGAGTACTTTGTTTTAATTCTTGTTTTATCAAAAGGCCTTTGGTTAAACTTGTTTGATGTATTGATTCATAATTCGAGAGATGAGTTTCAATAATAGATCTGTGAGTACTTGACATGAATATTTGCAAAATTGAGAAGTCTGTGAATATTTGTGAGGATATTTAATCTTTTGAGCTTTTGGAAGTTGGATATCTTTTGTTGAGTAGAGATGCTAGCATAGATAATCCAATCAGCGTATTATGTACATCTCGAGAGAGAGGGTAAAATACTTTTCGTGATTGTCTTATAGGGAAGAATAATAATAATTTTGGTTGTGATTAATCTGATAACAAAAGGGGATATTAACCGAAACCATAGCCCTGTAATCCATTCATCTCCTTGATCTTTCAATCAATCTTTACTTTGTCTTTTTAGGATAAATTCTTGTCTTGCATTAACAAAACCAATCACTCAATTTCGATCGTCTGGATAAAAATAAGACTATTACAATCCCAATACTTAGTACATTAATTTATTAGTCTATGTGGATTCGACTTTGCTAACCATATTCTATAAACTACACCGTACACTTGCGGTGAAGCTAAAAATAAGACGAACACACAATTAGACGCGTGCGCAGGTGTGCACAGACGTGCATGTCTTAACTGTTGCACTTATTTGAGCAACCATGTGCATTTTTTGGCTGTAGACATGTCTTTTCGAGCCAAAAGTCATGTCATTTCCATCGGGAACCTTGATGCCTATATATACGACCCCCTACAGATGAAATCAATACGAACTTTAAGCCTAAAAACAAGTCATTTGCATCAGCATATTGATTTCACTTTCTTCAGAGCTTGAAAGTTTCAAACACTTTAGTTCGTTGTAGTTTCGGATTTTGCAAGTGTTGCTAAGTCGAAACAATAAAGTCATTGTATTTTAGGGACGAGCGTTGAAACCGTAAGTACTTCGAATATGGACGATTTTATCTTGCAGAGACTGTATAGAATACATGCCTCGACTTAGCCTAAATATCCTAAACACTTAGCCATTTCTCGAAAATAGTAAACCACCCAAACAACAATCGCAAGACAAAATTTACGTTTTCTGTTTTCAAGACGATGGTGTCCGCTTCATTCACTCCATTGGCTGTTGATATCCTGTTCATGGCAAAAAGCCGGCAAAGTTTTCCAGCGTTCAATTAAACGCTGGCAATAAAAGATGTTCTACCTGACAACCTTGGGTCTATCGCGAAGAAGGACCCTCTACCGTTAGCGATGAAGAATCTGACAACCAACGGAGAATCGCTGTGGATGCTTGGCATAACAACAATTTCCTATGTCAGAATTATGTTTTGAACAGGCTAGACAACATCCTCTATAATGTCTATAGTTCGTTCAAAACGTCCAAAGAGTTATGGGACTCTTTGAAGAAGAAATACAAAACAGAAGATGTCGGCACAAAGAAATTTGTTGTCGGTGAATTTCTGGATTACAAGATGCTTGACACCAAACCGGTGATCAGCCAAGTCCCAGTGATTCAGATCATACTTCACGACTTAGTGTCTGAAGGGATGATTCTGAACGAGTCTTTCCAAGTGGCTGTGATAATCGAAAAATTGACGCCATTGTGGAAGGATTTCAAGAACTACCTCAAGCACAAACACAAAGAAATGGGGCTTGAGGATCTGATTATTCGACTTCAGATTGAGGAAGACAACTAAAAATCCAAAGTGAAGTCCAATACGTCTGGAATGGAGGCCAAGACCAATCTTGTTGAATCAAGCACTAGCAAGAAACGAAAGCATTCCAGAAAAAACAAGGAAAAGGCCAACAAATTCAAAGAAAATTGCTACAACTGTGGCAAACCGAACCACATGGCCAAGGATTGCCGATACCCAAAAAGGAGCAATCAAAGTGGCAACCAACAAGCTAATATGATGGGGGACAAATCTATTCCAATAGACATGTCAGAGCTCAATCACACCGTCGTTGTGTTCGAAGCCAATATGGTGTATAACCCAAGGGAGTGGTGGATAGATACCGGGGCTACTCATCACATTTATGCCGACAATGAGATGTTATCTTCCTACACTCCGATAAATGAAAGAAAACTTTTCGTGGGAAACTCTTCGACGTCCAACATCGTGGGTCTTGGGAATATTGTGCTGGAGATGGCTTCCGAAAAGGAGCTTATGCTTGTGGGTGTGCTGCATGTCCTGGATATCCGCAAGAATTTAGTTTTCGGTCTTTTGCTTAGTAAGGGCGGGTTTAGACTAGGGGTTGAGTCCGACAAGTTTGTAATGACCAAGAATGGTCAGTTGCTTTGTAAGGGCAACTTTGATAAATGGCTCTTTAAGATGTTTGTTTTTCGCCAATAGACAAAGAATAAAACTATTACTTCTGTTTACTTGTTGGATTGTTCTAATTTATGGCATGATAGATTAGGACAAGTAAACTTCAACACAATTAAAAGGTTAATGAATCTGGAATTAATATCTACGTTTAAAACCGATTCACAAGACAAATGCAAAAATTATGTTGAAGCAAAATTGGCTAAAGCACCGTTTTATTCGGTAACGAGAAGTACCAAACCACTCGACTTAATTCATACAGATGTGTGATTTAAAACTTGTGCAAACTCGAGGTGGGAAAAGACACTTTATAACTTTCATTGACGATTGCACTAGACATTGCTATGTATATCTTTTGAAAAGCAATGATGAAGCTTTAGTAGCTTTTAAAACTTATAAGAATAAAATTGAAAATCGGTTTAATTTAAAAATTAAGATGATTCGAAGTGATAGAGGTGCAGACTGTATAGAATACAAGCCTTGAGTTAGCCTAAATATCCTAAACACTAGCTATTTCTCGAAAACAGTAAAACCCAAACAACAGTTACAAAATCATTTTGTCATCAATAAACTCAAAGTTTTATATAATGAAAGCAATATCAATATTGTGCTTGGAAGTGGAGGGTGGTAAAGGAATTCAAGAAATCTAATTAATTAGCTATCGAATGGTATGTAGGAATGAGATTTCCTGTTCCAATTTTCTTGTTCCATTCTTATTTCATTGCATTGTGTACAATCAGGTATATGGTAACATGGATCTCTTATGAATAAGATTCACAAATCACTATTAGTTATTGTCCAAAAAAAAAAAACAATCACACTTTTATAGTTCTTTATTTATTATAATTGATATTTTATTACAATTGATATTCAATCCTTACTATAATAATATATATTAACCTTGTTCTATATGTTGCAGGATAGTTTTCATTCAAAAAATTCATGAAGAGAAAAAATTGGACCGACATCAGATTCATTGACTTAGAATTTTGAGTAGCATCAAGTATTACTTGTTAAGTTCAGAATATATACTTGAAGGCAAAAACTTGTATAAGACCATCTTACGGGTCTCATTCCGTAAGGCGGATCCCCAGCCCACCCGACCAGCCCGCGACCCGCCTGTTTACATTTTTTTTAATCTATTTTCCTTGTCAACACTTTTACTCCTTCCTCACATTTCTACCCCTAGGCCCCAAACCTACCCCACGTTTCTATCCCCAGGCCCCAACCTACCCCACTTTCCCCCCACGTTCCCAAACTCTAAACCAGGCTTCGCGCTCATTTTTTTTCCTTTCTTCAGTTTTTTCATCTGCTTATTGTTCAACTGCGAGTCGATTTTGTCAATTTTCAAGGAGTAAGTGTGGGGTTTTAGTTCAGATAACAACGGTAAGAACATCGTCATTTTTCTCCGCTTTTTTTCATTTTTCTTCGATTCTTGGGTTTCGATTTTCTTCGATTTTTGGTTTTGTTTTTCGAACTGGCTTGCGGCATTGTGTTGGTGTTTGTTCCTAACGGTGTATCTAGGGTCATTTTTCTCCGTTTTTTTTTTGTTTTTCTTCGATTCTAGGGTTTCGATTTTTCGATTTTTGTTTTTTTTTCGAACTGGCTTGCGGCATTGCGTTAGTGTTTGTAGAGTATATTTTCTATTTCTTATGTGCTCTTATTGTTGTCTTGATTTTTGTTCAAATTTCAAATTTAATGTATCTGAAATTGCTTGAAAAGTATCAGTAAATGACTTAAAAGTACCTTGCATATAATTGTTTGTTTAAATACTCTATTATAATTGTTATTCCAAATATCATAAATATATGTGTTTATGTTGCTTGAAATTGTGTTTTAAAAGTGTCAGTGTTTTGTATATTTGTAGATGGTTTGGCAGAAAGTGTTGATTGTGGTAAAGGAAGGGCAAGGGGAAGGGGAAGAAGCAGCGTGGGAGAAGGCACGGTAGAAGAAAGCCCGAAGAAAGAAGATGTTGATTGTTCTGATTTGCAAAATCCCCCTGATGATCAAGGGGATGTTAGGGACAAACCTTTGGCAGACGAAGGAAACGTTGGTGAAGGCATTGAAAAAAATGAGGATAAAAATGTTAGTCTTCATTTCTCATTGTTTAAAAGTATCAGAAATTTGCATAAAAGTATCATAAATTTGTTCAAAAGTATCAGTGTTCGTTTTAACCTAGTTTATGGATTTTTGTTTGTTTGTTGTTCAATGGAACTACAAGTATCTGAAATTGGAAAGTATCAGTAAATGAGTTTTTTATTTTTTTTCTTTAAATTATGTGTGTTTTTGTCGATATATGTGTTAAAAGTATCAGTGTTTTGCCTATTTGTAGATTGGTCGACAGAAATTGCCGATATGGAGGGCGAGAGGAAGGGAAAGAAGCAGCCGGGAAAAGGCATGATAGGAGAAAGCCCGAAGAAAGAAGATGTTAGCTGTCGTGATTTGGTTGTTGAATCCATAAATGTTGCAGAATCCAAAAACGTTGCAGAAGAGATTGAAAAAGACGAGGATAAGGTTGGTGATGGTCAAGAGGTTGTTGTGGAAAAAGCTCTGGAAGAAAAAGGAAATGTTGCCGAAGAGAGTCAAAATACTGAGGATAATGTTGATGTAGAGGAATATATTGCAGCAGAGGAAGTTGTTGCAGATGAAACTAAAGACAAACCTCGAAAGGTTGCTATAGTTGAACCTCGAAAGGCTGCTGCAAAGCGAAAATCTTCGGGGGAGGAAATTGGAAAGAAGGATTCTAAAACTCCCCGAAAGAAAATCAAGTTGTTCGAGGAAGATACTATGAGGTTTGTGCACTTTTGTCCTGTTTCTTTTTAGCATCTCAACCATTGCCCTCTATTAGCGCATTTTGGAATTGAGTATATATTTTTATATATCTATGTATGTTAGAAGTATCATATTTTATGCTTGTAAGTATTAGAAATTGGTTTAAAAGTATCAGTTTTTATATCAGTGCACTTTTAACATTTTAACCATATTTTTATCACTATGCATGGTAGAAGTATCATTTTTATGGTTATAAGTATCAGAAATTTCCTTAAAAGTATCAGTTTTGATATCATTGCATTTTTATATCAATACTAAATATGACATTATATTTGTTGCAGCAGTTTCGCTACGCTATGCAGACTGCAAGGTCTGTTTGATATACTTAAGGAATTGAGTGATAGACAGATGGAGGATATCGAGAGCATTGGCTTTGGGGGGGTTGTTGAAATTGAAAGTGAAACAATTACCTGCCCAAATATTGTCGTGGTTGGTCAAGAGATTCAACGGGGCGAGCCGGATGCATTCGTACAACCTGACAAGCATTTCCTAAATGGATTCTTTAAGGAATTGTTGCTTTTCAGTTGTCCAAACCTGCTTATTGCATTCTCGTGAAGATGCCATTGGCATAGCCTATGTTTTGTCCCAGGGATTACCTGTATGAATAATTTAGGGTTAAAGTAACACTTTTTCGAGTAAATGTATATGTTTTATGCAATAAAGTACCATTTGTTGAATTCCGTCACAAAAACAGGGGGTCAGTAAACTGGATGGAAATATAATATAGTCAGAGTATCAGTTTTGCAAGTAAAAGTATCTATTCAATTACGTACCTTTTCTATCGCGTTAGAAAATCGCATGGTCTTGGTCCGTGAATATAGTTATAAGACATTTTCCTCCCATGGCTTTTTTAAAAACCTCAAAAAGCCATTCAAATGTTTTAGTCTTTTCGTTCGATAAGAACGTACAACCAAACATCACATTTTTTCAATGATGGTTGATGCCAACTATTGGAGCACATATCAAATTATATATGTTTGTGCGATATGTTGTGTCAAAAATGACAACATCTCCAAATATTTCATAATCTTCTCTCATCATCGAATCTCTCCAAAAAACATTGCTCAATTTGGCCATCTCATTCAGCTTAACTCTGAAATAGAAATCCTCCTCATCGGATTGTTGTTGGTACAATATTTCAACAAGTGTTTGTGCATCCCCATCTTCTATTTCTTTCAATTTCAGACGATTCACAAAATTTAGATGATCTTTTATAGTGTGTCCAACACTATAATCTCCTCCAGCATCATGTGCCATATAACGGTAAGAATCTATCGGTCTCATTCCGGAAGAGACCATATCTTCTATCATTTTGCCCTTTTCATTTGTAATCTTTCTCTCAGAACGATGAAGGTGGTTCCACTCTTTTCTTGTAAATGGATGATTATGCTCCGTGACATGGCTCAAGACTTCATAAAGACCTTCGTCATTTAATTTCACCCTCAATGATGCATTACATCCAGTACATGTGATAGGGAAATTTTTCTTTTTTTTTTATTTTTGGAATTTATGTCCAAATTTCTCGATTTCCTAAATCCTTCACAAGAGCATAAAAAAATATTTTTCTGTCACAACTCCATTAGCTTGAGTTCGAGTTGTTGCTTTACGAATGCTAAACTCAAGTGCACGGCTATGGTCCCTATACAACTTATGCATGTCATCAATTGTCTTCCTTTTCAACCTAACAAGGGAACCCGATACATCCACACGTTCATTGGTGTAGTATAGAAACATTTAAAAAAAATCATAGGACAAATTAATAGATGGTAGTACTTTTGGAGAAAATAGTAGTACTTATGCAGTAAAATGTGATACCTTTTGCATCTGCCTGTGTGTTTTGGTCTGTAGTATCTCTTGAATCCAGATTTTCACCTTCAATGACTTCTATATCATCTTCATCACTAGAAACAATAAGTACTGAATCCAAGTTTTCACCTATATGTCAAAATATCTAATGTATCACTATTTTCAGCAAAAGTATCATATATAATATCAAAAGTATCACTATTTTCAGTAAAAGTATCATATTTAAATACAAAAGTGTTTCCAGCAAAAGTATCATTTTTTCAATGTATGAGTACATTACCTTCCTTCATCAATGAGATGTGTGCATCGTCATTCTCCATTGAAGAGATTATCGAAAATCGCACAACAACACGTCGAAAGTGCAATGTAAGGATGGCAATGAAGCTTTTTGCTGCACCAATGGAGATTCTTTCTTTACAGATTTTAAACTTTTTGTAGAAAATAGGTGAATGTCGACTTACCAGTGGA
Source organism: Rehmannia glutinosa (assembly GCA_016081115.2). Lineage (NCBI taxonomy): Eukaryota > Viridiplantae > Streptophyta > Magnoliopsida > Lamiales > Orobanchaceae > Rehmannia > Rehmannia glutinosa. The sequence continues at coordinate 86,754,144 of CM071927.1, read as the reverse complement.
GCTTTTGTTGTTAGGAGATGGCGAGCTGAGCTTTTGGAGGAGGAGATGGCGAGCTGAGCTTTTGGAGGAGGAGGTCCTGTTCGATTCTCAGAGAGCTGCGGGTTTTGTTTAGAAATTAGGTTTTTATTTTTTTTTTAATTTTGAACAGGGTCATTGGGCTTTGCATGTGCCAGCTGCTATTGGGTCAGGAGCTCGGTAGCCGCAGGTTGGGGCTTTGCATGTGCCAAGTTTGTTTTTTTAATTGACAGCTGTCAACGCGGGTTGGGGCTGGGGCGGGTCGTGGGTCATGGTAGGATCCGTCTTACGGAATAAGATCCGTAAGACGGTTCTATGGGAGACCATCTCATACTTGAAATGAGTCTATTTTTCAATTATTCATATATTCATACATCGAGAATTAATGTTTCTAAAAATAATTCTTAATTGATTTTAAGGAATGTTCGAGAAAAGCCAAAAATAAATTAAGAAGAATATTGGCCATGCACATTCAACTTTTGTACTAATTATATTCATATATTTAACCTAAACATGTAAAATTAAGTACTTTAAAAAAAAACATGTAAAATTAATTCTTATTCTGGTCTCAACCCAAATACATGTCAAGTTGTCAACAACACACTCGTTGAAAATCTAGTCTATGAACCCCAGGGGTTGGCCTGTTGGTTGAGGGGTTGCAATTGTAACCCTGAGGTCACATGTTCAACTCCTGACTAACGCGGAGTTTTGGGGTTGGGTTTGCCCCTCCTCCCCCAGAGATTAGGACCATCCATGGGAAGGACGGATGTCCCATAGTCCGAAAAAAAGTGTGGGGTCTGTGCCCCCGGCTGGTGTGGAGATACTCTGGGTCGAGAAAAAAAAAAAAAAAAAAAAAAAATCTAGTCTATGCTTAAATATTAGCATACTTAGCCTTATACTCATTCCACACTTGATCCAAAGGTTTCCCAAGCAACTCCTCAAAATACTCATCTTTATAAACTTCCCTCATTTTATTATTCAAATCCGCAGTAAACCCATCTCTCAAACCATCACAATACTCCAAAAACCGGGCCGTCACACCATACCCCTCGTCCCACTTATTCCCTTCACCCGGTTTAGTATAACTGTCAGGATCATAATAATTCGATTTAACCATAATATAATCAGCAACGCCTTCTGTGAGTCCGCCAGGGGCTGTCCCCTCGCCCGACCACTGGAAAATGTGAGTGGTTTCATGGTACATTAACGAAGTGAAGTGAACTGGGAAATCTAGCCCGGCCTATGCAGCCCGTGGGAAACTGCAACATGTTTAGGGGCCCATGGCGATATATGACAAATAAAAATAAAATTGTGTCCCCACCTGACAACAACCTTAATTAAAAAAGCAATTTTTACTTTAAAAAAAAAAAGAAACCTTGATCATTTTGTTAGTTGTATATTGTTAGTTGTTTCGGTTTATTACTATTTTTAATTAGTTATTGTTCGATAAAGTAATTATTCAACCCTTGATTTAGTTTAAGATAAAAAATTTATCACATTGAACGCACATTTTTAGAATTTGGGCGAATCCGAGTTTTGTTTGAATACTTTCCAGATGAATTGGTTTATGGTTTTTAGGACCGGGACGTGTTTTCTTTGGGCGTGAGTTTTGTTTGATGGTGTATGAATTGGTTTTGGTTTTTACAGTGTTGATGGTGCGGGACCCACCGGGTGTCGGGGACCCACCGGTGTTGGGACGGGTGTTGGTGACGGTGTATTCAACGGCCAGGATTGTTTAATTTGGAGGAGCGACCATGAGAGGAGGAGAAGAGAAAGAAGGGAAATATCATTATGGAGTTTTTTGGACATGATTTTGATGATTAACTTTTTTTTAAAAAAAAAATTTGGATGAAATAATGTTTGTTTATATTTGTGATTGTGTTGGAGTTGATATGAGTCAAAGTGTGTTGTGTATTTATAGGGTTGGATGTTGGCATATTTTCTCAAATCTCGTTAGATTAAATGCGTAATTAACGATAATTAATGAAATTATGAAAACAAATTAATTGAGGAAAGAATTAATGTGTTATGAGATTGATGTAATCCTAGAACGTGATTCTCCTCCCAAAAATGTATTAACTTTTTTTTTGACTTAATTGCAATTTTAGCCTTGTAACTCTTAGGGGTTGATAATATTAGCATTATATAAACTTCTTGATGTAGCAGTTTCGGTCTTTGACGATTATATCCTTCGTCAGAACAACAATTCAAGTTTGTATTTTTTAACGGTCAGAACTTTGGATATACTGGCTAAATGAAAATGGTATTGTGGTAATAAATGAATCATTCATGAAACACTCAGTTGGGACCAAAATCGCATAAAATCGGAATTGTAGGACTAACATTGCACAAATTAGAACTTAAAGGATCAAAATTGCACAAAATCAAAATTTTGTATGATCAAAATTGCTACCTAAAATATTTACATGACCAAATTGTTAGCCCTTTAGTAACTGAACCAATATTACAATTAAGCATTTTTTGTATTTTTGGCTGAACTTACATTACTATATGCATGGCTATGGACAATTAAGGGAAAAATCAATTTGACACAAAAGAAAATGGACAGCGTGACTAGATTAATGGAAAAGATACGTTGAATATTCCACGCTCTATTTATATGAAAGGAGGTAAATATTATTTAAATCTATTGACTTTTGCATTTAGGAAAGAAAGAGAATATGATCTAGTTATTCAGTATATCCAGATTTGGATTTGCAGTTGGGGAGAAAGAAAATTGGATTAATTTTCTAATGGATATTTCGATAATGTTTAGATTAACATATACATTTGGGAAGAAATGAAATTTGAATGATTCGAGTTCAAAATCGTGTGGTTAGAATAACATACGTACGTACATTTAAGTATTTAACACATTCTTGTCTAATATATAAGCCTAAGAAAATTTTGGGTTCAAATGCTGTAAGTATAGGTGTTAATTAATTAATTTATTTCTATAATAACTGTTAGTTAGTATTCAAATAGATGGACGCTCGTTATACAGTGACGTGGGGCATTTTGTAAGTGTTTTAGTCGAAATTGATTTAAGTAAACCTCTACAGGAGTTAATCATGGTTGAGCGGATGGGACATTGTTCATTTCTTTCACTAAGTTATGAAAATTTGCCGGAATTTTGTGTGAACTATATCATAGTTGGGCACCATATCAAAAGTATCGTCAAGTCAAATCTAAGGACGTATAACAGAAGGATGACGTTGAGCGCAAGGAAAAAAGTCCAGTTCGTTGACGTTCCACCATTCACGATTGTGTTCCGGCTACTAATGGCAAGGCGGTTGAATCTGGAATTTGGGTGCAAGTAATGGGACGATGAGGTCGTGTTAAGGAGGGTGAACTTTCTTCTTCGCGTATTCATACTAAGAATTTTTTTGATGTTCTGGGTGCTGATTCGGATAATGTGGCATGTGATAATACGAATTTGGAGCACAAATCTGATAATGAGAATCGGATTATGGCTTCGAGGATAATACTAGCAACACAGATAGAGCCATGGTTCCTTATCAACTGCAACAACATGTTTCTGCAATGGTTGTTGAGGATTCGGTGATTGCAACAAATTTAGATGAACAGGGATAGACTAATTTGCAGCGTGCAATGGAAATGGTTTTTAATAGCCTTCTTCTTAATGATTATGTCCTTAGCTCCAATGATCATTATGAGGGATTCAAGGATATGGTCGTTGCTGCCCGAAAACGTTGGTCAGATATGACGAATGAAGAAGATCAAGTTGATGTAGACAAATAGGAAGCTTTAAAGACCAAGTCACGCGACTCCTCAGCTACTTCGATTGTCTTTCACTCGTGTGATTCCTTAGAAGCTATGAAGGTTATCGCAATTATGGCTCAAGGATCCTAGACTGACATTCCACAGGATACATCGACCATCAGGATGATACTCCAGCATGTAAAAAAACAAATGACAATGTCATTCGAAAATCTTCTAGAAATATACGCTCATCATTTAATTTGCGATTTTAAGTTTTTTTTGTTGTTTTTTTTATGGGGTACTCTTTTTTCTATCAAAGATTTTTCCACTGGGTTTTACTTTAATAGGTTTTAACGAGGCCCCTATTTTAAAGCTAGTTGTTTGACTTGTAAGTAGTACGTTATGTTTTTCTTTTTAATAATATTTTGCATTTATTCAAAAAATTGTTAGTTAGTACTTAATATTTTTATGCACGGTTGTATTTAATAAGTTTGAAATACAATTATAAATATTCAATTTTCCTACTCAGAAGATAAAATAATACATTTAAAAGTAAATGAAAATGCCAATCATAAACAAAGATTTATTATTTATACATGTTTGGCATTAAGAATGCACATTAATATGCGTTATTGAAGATATATCCTTATTATTATTTGATATATTAGCATCATGAGTAATTTAATTGATAGCACACTAAAAAATGTGATTAGTTTGAGTTTTCCAAAGAATCAGAATTATATTTGGATTGATCTTGTAAGGTGAATCATCCATCCCCATATTCCAATAACCTTGATTTAATGATTGGTTTATAACAAGGATAATATTGCAAAACAAAAATGAAAAAAACATGTTTATTACATTTGATACTATCTAAAATTCCCATCAAATGCCATTTTTCACTAAAGATTTCTTGTCAAATATCACTACTAGACATGGGTCAGTTTGTTTATGTTTCCATGGTCCATTTCCAATTTCTCGAGTTGGAAATAGAAATTTGAAACTTTATTGGTTTTTGTGTTAAAATTGGAATTATGTTTGGATGAATAAATTAAAAAGTATTTTATGTAGGATTGAAAATAAGATTATGTTTGGTTGAGTAGTTTTGAAATATAATTTTATGTATATGGTTGAAAAGTTAATAGTTGTGGGGTCCACTTTCAATATTTTAATTTGAATATATAATATTATATTTGTAAGATTGTAGGTGGTGGATCCATTAGATATATATAATTTAAAAATAATAATATTTTAGATGAATTGATAGTGATGGGTTTTTTAATTACATTAAAATATGAGAAAATAAAAATAATGATAGGTTTTTAGAAATTATAGGTTTGAGATATGTTTTGTTAAAAATAGAAAATAAAAATAATGATTTTCACTGAAAATTTTATGGACAAACATGATATAATTTTTATTAATAGTTGGAAAATGGAAAGAATCTAACATAAACAAACAAAGTGCCTTCAGCAACAATACTTTGTTGTGCAAAAACTGATATTCGTCGCGAAAATATAAACGTATGCAATTGAAATTTCACGTCGCTAATGGTTAATCATCAACTTTTAGGTTGCTCTGACCTGACATTCATAACACTCGTCAACTTTTTGATCGGTTTGACAAATTTCTTTTATTAATCCATGTCAACAATTAAAAAAACAAACTTGGAATATATACTTGGCTAAAGTTGAAAATTATTTAACATAAAAAATAGTATCATTTAAATTTGAGGAAATAAATCAATAATGCTTATATAATTACCCCTGAAACACATTTAATGTATATTCCTACAAACTCAATTAATTCCAGATTGTGTCCTCCTTTCCATCATTCAACTTACACAAAAACTTGTGTGAAACTGTTTAACGGATCTAAATCCGTGAAAGGAACTCCACGTGGTCCCTCATATTTCTCTCTCCTCTCACTAGTCCCCTCTTCTCTCTCCTTACGATCATGAAACAAAGAAAAGATGAGAAAAATTAAGTATCTATATTTATGAAAAAAATATCACTATTTATTAAAAAAAAGTATCATATTTAGATTCGAAAAAAATCACTTCTTATGAAAAAGGTATCATTTCTTATGAAAAAAGTATCATTTTTTTTTAAAAATAAACACTTTTGCACATAAAGTGTCATTTCTTATGTAAAAAGTATCACTCTTTATAGAAAAAGTATCACTTCTAATTAAAAAAGTATAACTTCTTATTAAAACTAAAGTATCAGTTTTTATTTAAAAATATCATTTTCTATTAAAAAATATCACTTCTTATTAAAAAAATATTACATTTTATTAAAATAAAGTATAACTTTTATTAAAAAATATTGTTTTTATTAAAAGTATCACTTCTTATTAAAACAAATATCACTTCTTATTAAAAAAAAGTATCACTTTTTTTATTGAAAAAATATCAATTCTATTATGAAAAGTATACTTTTTATGAAAAGTCTTATATTTTTTGTGAGATTTTTGCATCTAAAATGTTGGGTGTAGATAGAGAAGGGACAAATAGAGATAGAGAGAAGAGAGAGGGGACCACAAGAAGAGTGGGATGTGAAAAGCCAGATGGGACCATGAGAGGAGAGAAAAAGGAGATGAGATCACTTGGAGCCCCGTCTCACGGAATCAGATCCGTGAGACGGTCTCACAAGATACTTCCCCTTCAACTTATATACTAATTCTCTCATTTTCACTATTTCCACCGGAGAATTGCGGTCCCATAAGAAAAATGGTCAGACAATTTTAGTCACATAATTTGTTTTTTTGGTCCCAAATAACTATTTTTAGCAAATTTAGTCCCATATGAATTAAAAATTGCAGTTTTAGTTCCAAAAATTAAATGGTTATTAACTTTATTCATATGGGACCAAAAGTGCAATTTTTTTCATTTTCATCTCAACGAAACGAGGAATTTCAGTAGCAGAATTAAACAAATCCACTAAATAGAAAACAATTAATATAAATCGTTCCATCAAAACTCTTTTCCAAAAAAAAATCTTTAATTATTCCAAGGATAATCATTTCACCCACGAATTATTTATTCAAAAATATCATTAATCAGTTACTAATTCATACATTATATTTAGCCTTATAATCAGCCCATAGCTGCCCCAAATCCTTCCCCGTCAACTCCTAAAAATACCTCTCAGAAAAATGGGGAAATTACATAAAATACGCTGATTTTTATACACACACCACACAATACCCTCTATTTACTTTTGCACCTATTTTTTTTTCTTTTATAACTATTTTTTTATACGCTCATGCTATATCCTACCAACCCCCGCCACCATCATTTTCTGCACTGTTCCCTCTTTCCATTACACGCCACTCCACAGTTTACCATCTTAATTCTTAAACTCTCTCTCTCTCACACATACGCACTTGCCATTTTTTTTTTTTTTGATCGGTCAATTGCCATTTGATTGTGTGATGATATGCAGGGTCGTGTCCTCAGAGAATTTTCCCCTGAAGAAGTTACTGCCAATATTTATATTTATATAATGGTAGATGTCCTACTGCATCACATTAATTTAGAACTGCAGTGTGGACGTCCCTTGCAGGTGCATTTTTTTTGTTTATGTATTATTTTATATGTTATATAAATTGTTTTGATGTTGTTTAAATTTGTTTCTTTGTTATTTCTATAGTGTTTCTTTGTTGTTTCGTTGTTTCAAAATAATTTTAACCTATTTTTTATGTTATTTTTTATGCATATATTATTTTTGTACATTGTTTCTATTGTTTCGGTGTTGTTCTATAATATTTTTAATGTTGTTCTAATAATTTTTTTTGTTGTTTTCATGTAGTGTACTCAATGTGTAAATACAAATTTTATCAATTTTTAAGCTCTTTTTATTCATGTGGTGTTTTAAATATTTTTTACGTTGTTTCTGGGTTGTTTCCATACCTTTTTTGTTGTTCCGTTGTTTCTTTATTGTTTCCATGAAGTTTTTTGATGTTTAAATATATTTTTTTTTTACCTATTTTAACTCTTTTTGCTCATATGGTGTTTTCCAGATTGTTTCTCGTTTGTTTCTATTTTGTTTCTTATTTGTTTCTATGCTTGAAACATGTTAGAAATAATATTGAAATAAAATGTAAAAATATCCGGGAATTTTTGCTGTAGCGTATTTTTATGTAAAAAAAAAGGGCGGGAGCGTAAATTTAGTTAAAATTATACCGGAATGCGTAAAAGACTGACATTGACTTAAAAAATGTGGGTATTTTCGTCAATTTCCCTATATATTATGCTATATAATATAAATTGCAATAAAAGATCCATATTAGATTAATGCATGGACTACCGGATGGGATCTTCTATTCCAAAATCGTGTTCCATCTCCTATTCCAACCGTGTGGATGATTGACACGTGTATTACACTTACCATGTTAGAACCCTACAATATCTACCTAATTTATACTTAAAAATTAACATGGTAGGTGTAATACATGTGTCAATTATCCACACGGTTGGAATAGGAGATGAAACATTGCTTTGGAATAGAAGATCCTATCCGCTTCTCGCCAAAGTGTCGAGGCTCCAACTATAAGCATTATAATAGACTAAAATACCCCTATTTAATTCACCTTGTTTTTAACAAATTTCATTTTTTGCAATATAGTTGGACTCACTTATACAAGGTTAAAACATTAAGAATATGGAAAAAAAATCATAATGTCAATTATATTTATTATGTTATCTTAATATGTGTGAATTATTCACCTTGCTTATTATAGTGTCATATGCTGATAAAGACAACGAAAATATCAATATTCTTGTCTTTTAATTAGCATATAATTATTTCATGGTTGTTTTCTTCTTTTCTATTTGAGAAAATTGACTATTTCATCATACTAACTTATTAATCACAAATTTTATTTCTCATTTATGATTGCAAAATACAAATTTATACAATTATAACGATTTTAAAGATTTTGGAAATTTTACACACTTATAAAATGATGCAAAATGATATTAGTAACAAGAATATAAAAAAACATAGCAAAATACGAGTAAATTGCGATTAATAGATGTTAATATCGACTATGAAAATTCGTAATACAAAATTGTGATCTTTTTTAATACTACTGAAATGGGCTGGCCCAATTCGCCCAGGAACCTGAGGCGGCAGCCTCACTAAAGGACCGGGTCAGCCGTTTCCCCCGGGGCAACATTTTGAGTGAGCATGAGATCGTTGGCCCTCACCACTAGGGGTGAGCAAAATCGAGCCGGAACCGAAAAATCGAATCGAACCGATGAACTCGGTGTGGTTTGCTTCGGTTTTGTTTGGTCAAACGGTTTGGTTCGGTTTGCATTCTAATAAATCGAATTATTTTCGATTCGGTTCGATTTTAGTCTAGAAAATTTCAGTTTGAACCAAACCGAACCGAATATATTAAATTCTATTTTTTTATATATATATATATTCTTTATATTATTATTTCATTTTTTAAATTTATTTAATTGTTAAATTATTGAATAAATCTAAAATATATATATTTTTAGCAAAAAAACAAAAGCCCAAAACAAAGCCCAAACCGAACCGAACCAAACCGAATTATATATTTTGGTTTGGTTTGGTTCGATTCGGTTTTTCTTTCAATGCGGTTCGGTTTCGGTTTAACAAAAATATAAATTCGGTTTTTTTTTGCGGTTCGGTTCGGTTTTGCACCGAACCGGTCGTTTGCACTGATGAGAGCTCAAATTTTGGGGGAGGGCCTGATTTGAGAAAAAAATAAAATTGGGTCTTGATTTGAGAAGGTTGAAATTTTTGGTCTTGAAGTGAGAACCTAAAATTTGAGGGAGAGCCCATTTTGAGAAAAAAATAAAATTTGGGTCTTGATTTGAGAAGATTAAAATTGTGAGTTTTGAAATGATAGATTTTCTTAAATTTGGATCATATTATGAAATTCTCCCATTGAATTAAAGCAAAATAAGGGTATAATTATCAAAATAACCAAGTGGGGACCATGTTATGGGGCGTCAGTTATGGAATGGAAGATCTTCACGTTGATCATGCCGTCTCCTTCCCCCAAAAAACTGTATCATCATCTTCTCTCCCTTCCTTTCGATACAGCTCCAAAATTCTGCAAATTCACAGCAAACTTTCACCACAAATCGCGAAATAATACACCAAAATGAGCTCAAATCATAGCGGCCAACAATCTTCTGTTATGGGCGAACCTTCTTCGAGCGAAATCGATGGTGAATACATGGAAAGTGAATATAATATTGGTATGTGAATTTCTCCATACATATTACTATACAATTTGATAAAACAACATACAATATATGTGTAATTTGAATATACACGTGAAAATGATGCATGAACCTGTATAAATTAGTGAGTAATTATCGATTTCTTGTTATATTTCTGCAAATTTGTTGAAAACTCCTTATCTTTACGAGTTTCTTCGAATTAGATATAGTTATACTCTGCTGCTGAAATGAATTACTTTACTGTGTACATAGTTATAGTTTGCTGTTGAGATAGTATTCAATCATGGTATACATGTTATAAATATCAGTTTTTTGGATGCATAAGTGGTAAAACAATAATAATGTATATTTAACTTTGTTTATATGTATATTTGTCCTCTTTTCGATGTATATTTATCATTGTATAGTGAATTAGTAGTGTTACTTCAATGTTTAGTGTTGGTTCGAAACTTGTATAATTTTTAATGTGTATTATATTCCATATGATGTATACTTATAACAATTACACTATATTGTTAATATTAATTCAATGTTTTATCAACAACCTGCTTGTACACTTTTAATGTGTATTTAGATTCCATATGATGTATACTTAGAAAGATTTTATTGTATTGATAGTGTTAATTCATTGTTTTATCGAACAAGCACAATATATACTTATGTCAAACAAAGGCTAGTCATCTCCCCTGGAGCTACAAAATATTGGATACCTGAAATTGATGAAGACAAGGTGCCACGCGTGGGAATGCATTTCACTTCATTGGAAAATGGGATTAAGTTCTATAAGGAATATAGTTCGTGCAGTGGATTTGACATTCGTAGGAGTACATCCAGAAAGTTTAGCAATGGAGACATCCATGTCTAATATATTTTGTGCAGCAGAGAAGGATTTAAAATGCTAGTAACTCTATCTAGTATATCGACACAGAAGACAGCAGCGACACCAAAAATAAGGAAACTCGTAAAAGGTTGTCCAAGAGAAACGGTTACAACGCACGTTGTATATTTGAGTACACTAATCGCAGCGCATACGTGATCAAACATTTCGAAGAGCGCCACACCTATCCATTGGCATTTGAATCGTATAGGAAATTCCTCAAGGTTAACATAAATCTAAACTTTGGACACCAAAAGTTCATCATGGATTGTTCTAGAGCAAATATCGGGTCTGCAAAGACACATCAACTATATACACATATGGTTGGGGGGCACTCCAAGGTTGGTGCACTTCAGATAGATTTCAAGAATTTTAAGAGGGTTTTGAAGGCGTATATATCTGGTGTTGATGCATAGATGATTGTCGATAACTTCCTAAAGAAGAAGAAAGTGTTTCCTAAGCTAGCATTCAATTATGCTGTGGGCAAAAACGATCAATTAACAAAATTATTCTGGGCAGACGAATCAGTGATTCGAAATTACGGTTTCTTTGGTGATGTCATCTCTTTCGATGCCACGTACAATACTAATAGGTGCGTACAATTCGAAGTGTTAATCATCTTTTGTTGAATAAAATTAGTGTCCGTGCTGTAAATTTAGAATATATTCATTGTATATTTAGTTTAATTTTAATGTATTATTAATTGTTAGCCACTGCATTTTTTCAGGCACCATTACAATGAATAACTAATTGTAGTAGAGTATATTCATTGTATATTTATCATAACTTTGATGTATTATTAATGACTAAACACTATATGCATTCACCAGGTATAAGATGGTTTTCGCACCATTCACAAGGGTCTACAACCACCGGATATGTGTTACCTTTGCAGCTGGATTGATATTGAAGGAGGACGAGGAATCATACGTATAGTTATTCAAGTGTTTTCTGGATGCAATGGGAAAAGAACCATATTACATCATGACCGACCAAGACCCTTCAATGAAGAACGCATTCAAAGTGGTTTTTAAAAAAACAAAACATCATTTATGTATGTGGCATATCATGGAGAAGGTCAACTCTAAAGTCGGGACTGCATTGCTGAAGGATAATACATTCATGAATAGACTTACTTCAATCGTTTGGAGTCAAGAGATTGAACCAGATCAATTTGAGACACAATGGAACGAAATTATGATCGACTTTCACTTGACATCGCATCCATGGTTTACAAAAATGTATGAAATCAGAAACAGTTGGATTCCTGCGTATTTCAGAGATGTTCCGATGGGCGGATTACTTAGGACAACATCATGATCTGAAAGTGCAAATAGTTGTTTTGGAGGTTTCATTAATCCTCAAGTGAATTTGGTGGAATTCTTTATGCACTTTGATAGTGCAATGGGAGCCCAACGACACGCGGCAGAGAAGCTCAACAATGAATCTGAAAGCTATGTCCCCGAATGCAAGACACCTTTGCATATTGACCAATATGCTGCAATCATGTATACACGAACAATATATTCAGATATTAGCAAGAAAATTGCAGCAGCATGTTATTACTTGCTCCGTAGTTGGAATAAATGAAAACAGCGATAACTGCTCGTACATAATAAGGGACGCCACAAAACAAACGTACATTGTTTGCTACAATATTGGTGAAAAGGAGACATCATACACGTGGAAAATGTTTGAACAACACGGTATGATTTGCCAGCATATGTTTGTAGTCTTCAAAGATTTATCAGTTATTCCCGAGAAACACCTGCTTACAAGATGGACAAAAATAGCCTCGTTCGTGGCGAGTCATAATAATGGACACCTATACCAATTTACTGGTGGAGAAGAGGAAAATGCAACTATGAACAAACTTTGGTCGCATTTCAATTGTTGCATAGGAATGGCGCAGGGGAACATAGAAAAATTAAAGGAATTTCCAGTTTTAATCTCTGAACAAAAGGACATGATGTTACTAGACAACGAACAACAAAATTCACAAATCAACAAAAAAAAGGTGCTCGAGACATATTGTGGATCCACATCCAGTGTAGATATCACAGTGTTACCGCCAAAACAAGTAAGAAATAAAGGGAGTGAGAGCCGGTTAAAGAGTCGATTACAGAGTCAAAATGAGAAAGCTATCAAAGCAAGTACAAAGCTCAAGAGAAGCTCAATGTATATATAATATAAATTTGCTGCTCATGATGATAATACTGCTCAATTAGCAAATACATGCAACATATTTTATAATAATATATTGTATATTTAACACAAATTCATTTGCAACAACTAAATATACAACTAACTTCAATTAAACATACATTGTTTTCGAGCTAAAAAATTATATACAAATTTCCATAAAACCCATAACCACTAACAGAGTCAAAATAACTACTAAAATACTTCATCGAATATAAACAAAATACACAAAACACTAGAGTATCGTTTCATAATTCCCAGAAACATGTGGATTAAAATACAAGTACGAGTCCTACGCCTTTTTTTTGCCAGTCGAGAATTTTTTAGCCTCCACATGCGCCGTCTCTTTAACTTCATTGATATCGTCTTCGACAATAGCAGCGCAGTATAGCGTCCTCAACTTATTAAGCAAGGCCGTATTTCCGTTCTCAAGACCCGTGTCCCAGTTCCGCGTCCCTCCCCCCATATACATTTCCATATGGTGCATTGCAAACACACCACAGTCAATCGTGTTCTCCTCGTCTCTCCAAGGCATTGCAACCTGGACACAACAGAATTTTCAACGACCCACGATGATTGGTAGCATCCATGAGCAAGCAAATACTTGGAGAACAGTGCAGTCTCTCCAAAATAACAAAAACTTAACAATAGTTAGACATAATTTAATGTGTAACAATATATTTAACTGATTTGTCTCCATTAACGGCCCGACCTCATGGACTTGAACTCATTCCTATACAACAACCGATCACCCACCTTGAAAATAACCTTATTCGTGACCTCATCCCTATACAAAAATTAAAAAAAGGTAAGCAACTGTTAAAAACTTAAAAATTAAATAAAAGAAACAAAAACCAAAAATATATATACTTATCCTCATCCAGATTCTCAAAAACCCATTTCGCTATCATGTTGTGATTCTTGTTCAGTTTCTCGCCAACATCAATCTGTCTGCGCTTAAATGGGATGTCAATACTTCAGTCTTGCGAGGCTTCCTCTGACTTTTCCTCGCACAAACCTTAGTTCTACCACGCCCCCTTGAAGTACCTACATCGTTCTTCACATTGTCTCCACTCTCAGTAATGCCCGTCTCCTCAGCTTCATCAGTTACTTTTTCTCCATCCTCTGGGACTGCAGTCGAATCAGCGATCTCACCTTCCCCCACAACTGTGCCACCAACGCTAGCCTCAACATTAGCCTCCCTGACCACCGTTTCACCAACCTAAAATAAGAAAAATTGAAGTTAAAAATCAACATTAACAAGTACACTGAACATATAAAAAATTGACTTACATTCAAACGGTCATCATCGTCGCCGCCCTTTTCTTTCTCTCCCCCAACATTTTCCCCTGGTAATGTCGTGTCGTCTCTAAAGAAGAACCCCAAACCGGATCAGGATAATCTTGTGTAAACCCCATACTAAAGCTCGGTGCATCGCACCATTTCTTGAATTCCTCCCTCTGTAACACAACATTCTCAACCTTCTCCAATGCCGCTATGTTTTCAGGATTATTCCATAATGCATCGTCGCTTTGAGTCTCACCAACATCAGAGGCCTTTTCATTTGAGCCCTTCACTCCTTTTTCACAAATCAGGTTCCGCGCCACCGCCTCAATTCTGGGAAAACCCGGGTCAGCTGCAATCTCCCTTGGTTCATCCTTGACCATCGATATAATATCCACAACATCAGACTCCACCCTGGCTAATTTAGCCAAAACCTTCCCAACATAACCCTGTAAAAAAACAAACAATAATGTTAAATCTACAATTCTATATTACTATATATACAATATTTTACTGTTAAGTAACCATTAAATGTGCATTGAGTATACAATAATGGAAAATCTACAAACTATTTCACTATGTATACACAACTATATCACTATTCATACACTATTAATATATTAACTATACACCAAAATCCTGATATATAAACACTTAAAAATAATGATGCAGAAAACATCCATAAAATCCAACTTATGTATAAAACATCAAAAACACAACATCAATAATACATGACAATAACATTATCTATACACTTTTATCTTATTAAATATACATCAAACACATGCTTTAAAGAATGGAAAATACCTGCATGCCACCACCCTGCAATGAAGCCCCGTGTATCCGCACCAACCGCACCAGGGACCTCCGACGGGCCCTCGCGACCCTCAGACGGGGCCTCACGAACTTCAGACAGCCCCTCACCCAATGGATCCACCACAGAACACTGCCCAAATCCACCAATCCCCATTTCTATCATGCACCTCTCTGCGGCTAGCTCGGTACTCAATGCCACTACACTAGGTAATCTTCTAGGAACATGGCGATTACAAATCACGACTCTATCCATGTAAAGACTCTGACAAAAAAAGAATTAGCAAAATACAAAACAATAATTCAAAAATAATGTGAAAGAGAACAAAAATCAGAAACTTACAAGCAAAACTAACAAGAGGCCATTAAACTCCAACTTTTTCGAAGCATCCCATTTCATTTTATTCGCAACCAACATATCCAAAGTGTACTCGCACCAATTTAAATTTCTGATATTCCCCACATCTTCCAGGCACTTCATAATTAACGGGTTGACATACCCAGACTGAATGTTTCCAATGATGCAACAATCAACCAATGGAATGAAATGTCTCTTAAACCACGGACCGCCGCCACACTCAGCCTTCAATCTCTGCTAGACATCCTCAACCTTTATTTTGTACACACCACTTGCACTAGCCTTGAAAAAATTGCGCCACTGATAATACAAGTCACACGTATCCGACTTCGACTTCTTGACAATAGTTATATTCCCATTAGGAAATCAAATAACCCTTTCAATATCCTTGACACCACAATGGAGTGACCTTCCACCGTTTAAAGCCAGTTCACAACTCGAAGGATTGAAACTATTCACCAACCAATACATCAGCCGGGAAGAGAATTTGTCAATCTTAACTTCCAACAACGTCCCAAACCCCATCTCCACAATTGATCTCTTATTTTGTGGATTCAATCCCTTCATCGATTCAACAAATAATGATATTATTGAGTGGGTCCCTACCTTTGGGAATGAATCCTTCACATTCCTGTATGTTCCCCTCGCTCTCTTTGCAGAGGACACCTGCCCCTGCCCACTGTCCTCACCAACGTCGCCACCTTTTCTACCTCTTTTTACCATGCTTGCAGATACAATATTCCTATCATATCACAAAATACACATAAATAAGTATATATACAGCAATATATATACATCAGTATACAACAAAACACAGATACATATACATCAAAACATAAGTATACAGAACCATAGATACACACATCAAAAACTAACTAATTATACAGCAAAACATGTGTAAGTATACATCAAAACACATGTAAGTAAACATCAAAGAACATATAAGAATAGAGCAAACACAAGTGTGCAGAATAATTATATATACAACAAATATTAACTAATTACATAGTGAAGCACATCTAACTATATATCAAAACACATATAAGTATACATTTACCTATACACAAATATAAGAATACATCATACCTACAAACCAATACTGCGTCTTCATCAACTAGAATAAAGCTAGAACCTCCATTAACAAAAGCTTAGTCACCATCATGTTAGAACCCTAGACACTCACATTTACAGTCGAACAAACAAGAACTAAAAAAAAAATTAAAAAAAAGCCTAGACACTCACATTTACAGTCGAACAAATTCGAACTAAAAAAAATTTAAAAACCCTAGAATGTCACATTTATAGTCGAAAAAGAAATTACATGTTTCAAAAATAAAACATTGTGGTCTCACTCAAGAAATAGCAATCCGCACGCAATTTATACTCTCGATTTCTCACTCTTCGAAGAATAACTCCAATCGCCTGCAACCTCCTTCTCCTGACCGCGAAAAATGCATAAATTCAAAATGGAAACCGTCGGGCGATTTTGGGGAGAGAAGAATCGTTAGCGCAAGTCCTTCTTCTTTAATCGGTCGCACCAACCGGGAACTAGGTTGGAATTCAAAGAAAACACATGCGAAAGGCAGCGTGATGACAGTTGATCTTTGGCTTATTGACTAATAATGGTCACGGAACGGAAATAGAGAAGTTAAGCAAATAACTTAAGACCGCCATTGCGATAGTAGCTATCATCCTTTTTCTAGGGTCTCCTTTTGGTTGAAAGCTGCAACTATAGTATAGGGGGACATAAGCAAGAGCTAGTGGATCATGGCTACCAGCACCATCATTCGTAATTCCACTAGCTGCTGCGGATCGCGATGCAGTACATGTTCAATAGCTCACGCCCGGGTTGATATCCGTAACACATCTCATATCCAACTCTTCATGGCGTAACTAGTTGATCCCGCGTGCGCTAATTGACTCAACATTGAAAAAAAGGTCCTTTCGGGAGAGGTTGAGCCAGTATATTCAATTACAAAAATTAAATGATATTATGTAATTGTGTAATTACAATGCTGCCCTTTTCAGATTTAAAATAAAATAAAAATATTTATTAAATTGGGTAAATCCCAACCATCTAAAATTACAGATTTGTGGACAGGATTAGCCCACACTGTCTCACTCTAATTATGTGGTCTCATTTGATCATATTCATATATATATATATATATATATATATATATATATATATAAGCAAGACAGTCTCCAAAAAAGAAAATTTCCCGCCAAAATGCTAATGCCAAATATGAAAACTAATGGCCATTAATTAAGAAACGTTTGCTGCATTGAAATGGAGTTCTGCTACCTTTTATTTATTATATTTTATTTCTGATTTTGGTTGAAACTCTTCATATTCCATGAGCAATCTAATCTATTTGTTGCATGGAAAGTTGTAGGTCCCAAGGGGTGTGAGTGTAAGGTTTAGAAGGGGGGTTGAATAAACCTTACCAACTTTTTTTAATATAATCCCTTTTTTTAAAAAAAAAAAAAAAAAAAAAAATTATTCTGAGTTAAATTTCTGACTTAGTCTGAAGAAGGACAGCTAAGTTAGTTAACCAAAAAAAGTTAGCCACTCAACAGACTCGACTGAGCTGTTGATAGAATAACTCAGCTACTTAGTCTAATACATAACTCGACTATGATAAAATTTTCAGCGGAAGACTTAACACCCTTGAATTTGGTTTGAGTTTGTTTTAACACTTGGTTTTAGCACTTTGTTAATTATCAGTTGGATAGCAATTTGTCAGCAGATATGAAATAATATGCAGAAATAAAATGCTGAAAAGTAAATGACACAATAAATTTTATAGAGGTTCGAAGATGGGGTAATTCTTCTACTCCTCTCTTCTCCAGTTCCTGGAGGAATCCACTAAGTATTGATCGAGTACTGAGTGGTTATCACCCAGATACAAGTCTTGACCACACACGGTGACTTGATCCTTTGGGACTCAGTCTGGAGATGCCTTGGTCACATAGCTGGCTTCTCGTACTACTCAGCTTCTTCACAGGGCAGCTGCCTTGCTACTACAACCCACTTGCTCAAGCTTCTTGGATTTGATCATGAATCCCTCCAATAACTTGAGACTGGTTCGACCTTGAACCTTCCTACAATCCTCCTTGGAATGTAGACCCCTTTTGATTCTTAAAAAATTTCCTCTTCAACAGTTTGAAGTTGTCTTTCATTTACATGTTGGTGTTGGATCGATTTCCTTCGAAGTTCAGGCTTGAGGATTTGCTTGAATAACTTGAGAGTATTTGCAGGTTACAGTTCTAGTAATAGTTTGAATGTTCGTGGTTCATGTCACCTTTTCTCAAATTGATTCCTCAGCCTTTTATAGTGTTCTTTTGAAAATCTGCCCGTTGAAGAGATAGGCTAATTTTCAAAAGACGCTTGTGGTCGTTGGCTTGTCTTGTTGCAGTTCTTGAAATTGATATTTCCTCGTATTGAATGAACCTTCAGCTTTTCAGGGTTCTGGCACAGGTGCAGTGCTTCCTATTGGTTTATTCCTTTTGCACGCTTCTGGGACTGAACACTTAAAGAAAGGCAACATGGAAGTATTACTTGTTTAAGTAACTTTCTTGACTTCTGTGCAACGGATCCTTTTTCAGTTGTCTTGACTTGACTGCAGTTTTCTAACTTCCCCAGGTGACTTCGAGTCAGCTCCCAATCATTGGATGACTCATCTGTCACTTCAACTTGAGACTTGGCCATCTTGAGTTGACTTGACGAACACTTCACACAGCTGCATCTCAGCTAATACTTCTCCAGTCGAGTTCTTGTCTTCTCTTTCTTGCCACACTCAGCTGCCTCGCAGCGGAGTCTTCATTCTAGTCTTCAGTTGATTTCTTGCATATCCAGGCATAGATGACTTAACTCAGCTCGAACAACCCTATCTATTACAATGTAAATTACAAAGAGAATGGGGTGCCAACTTTCTAGTCTAAGTTTTACATGGCATTCATCAAAATCTAAAAATAATTTCCCAACAATTTTTCCCCCTTTTTGATGATGCCAAAACTTAAGACATACATACAAAAAGTAAATAGCAAAGATACATACAAACAATGTAGAAACATAGAATGTATGCGCAGAATCGATCTTTTATTGATCATAACATTCTTATTCTTTACACAGCTTTTTACAAAGTGTATCAGAGCTCAGAGCAATCATAGTGTTCTAAATCTACGCAAGTATAGAAATTACACAATTTTATTCAATGTGCAGAAGACTTACATACATATGTATTTACAATAGTAAAATACATGAAGGGGTGGATAACAACACTTCATCTCCTCCGTTGTCTCCTTCTTTCTTCTTCAGCGTTTTCGTCCTCTGCCATTTTTTTCTTTTTCTCTTCTTCAGCTGCTTTCTTTTTCTCATAAGCTCTTCTAGCAGCTTCATCTTTTCTCTTCCTTTCTTGTCTTCTCTGACTCTCTTCCCACAGCTCATCTTTTCTCTTATTTTCTGCTTCAATCCTTTTTACATATTCAGCGTTCTTCCTAGCCACTTCCATGTTGCCTACTACGTCATATCCCGCCCAATAGATCCCTCCTTTCTTCCCTGGATCTATGTACTCGATATTTTTGGGTAGAGGTCTAGGTCTGAAACCTCTTCCTCCACTATTTCTTCCTCTACCTCTGGGCGTGTATTGTACTGGGGCCTTCTTCTTCCCAGCTGAGTGACCAGCAGAGTGATTGCCAGTAGTCTTCTGCCTATCAGCTTCTTCGCATAGCTTGAGGCCTTTCTCCCAATACAAGTCCCAGGCTTGGGCCATGGACATGTTTTTGAAGTATCCCTCGGATTCGAGCGTTTTGAATTCATCCACTGATCTCGGCTCGGTTCCGACGTCTGAAATAGCATTAGTGTCTCTGCCTGTTGGAATGCCTCCATATTGTTTCAGTATGTCCATCGCACATGCATCCATTTTTCTTTCTACATCCTTCATCTCTGCTCTGGAAGTTCGCTGATGATGTCAGCTGTGACGAGTCCTTGCTGAGGGGTTCTAGCAATCATTAAAGTCATGTCTTTCGAACCTTCCCCCTCAACGGATTTTCCCTTTTCCTTCCTCTGATCCTCAGCTGTTGGGAAATTTATTGTTTAGATTTTGATGAATGCCATGTAAAACTTAGAATAGGAAGTTGGCACCCCATTTTCGTTGTAAACTGCATTGTAATAAATAAGGCTGGTCAAGCTGAGTTAAGTCAGCTATGCCTAAACACGCAAGAAGACAACTAGAAACTCGAAGGAAGACTCCGCTGCAAGATAGCTGAGTATGGCAAAGAAGAGAAGACGGGAACTCGATCAAGGAGCGGTGAGATGCGGTGAGTAGAGTATCGGTCAAGTCAACTCAAGATAGCCAAGTCTCAAGTTGAAGTGACGGAAGAGTCATCCAATGATTGGAAGCTGACTCTAAGTCACCTGGGGAAAGCAAGGAAACGTAGTCAAGTCGAGATAACTGGAAGAGATCCGTTGCACAGAAATCAAGGGAATTACTTAAACAAGTAATACCTCCATACTACCTTTCCCGAAGTGCTCAGTCCCATTAGCGTGCAAAAGTAATGAACCAATGGGAAGCACTGCACCATGTCAGAACTCTAAAAAGCTGAAGAACAATTCATACGAGGAAGTGGCAATTCCAAGGATCGCAACAAGACAAGCCAACGACCACAAGTGACTTTCAAAAATAAGCCTATCTCTTCAACGAGCAGATTTTTGAAAGATCACTATAAAAGGCTGAGGAATGACTCTGAGAAAAGGTTACCTTGTTGACCTGAACCACGAACATTCAAGCAAACTTTTGAACAATAACCAAAAATATTCTCAAATCATTCAAGATTAATCCTCAAACCTACATTACGAAGAAAATCAATCCAACACTCACCTGTGAAGGAAAGATAACTTCAATCAGTTGAAGAGGAAATTGTTGAAGAATCAAGGGGTCTACATTCCACGGAGGATTGTAGGAAGGTTCAAGGTCGAACCAGTCTCAAGGTTGTTGGAGGGCTTCGTGATCAAATCCAAAGAGCTTGAGCAAGTGGGCAGTAGTAGCAAAAGCAAGCGCCCTGTGAAGAAGCCGAGTCGCACGAGAAGCCGGTGCGTGACCAAGGCATCTCATCGGGTCCCAAAGGATCAAGTCACCGTGTGTGATCAAGACTTGTATCGGGGACTGTTACCACTCGTATATCTTGATCAATACCTAGTGGATTCCTCCGGAGTTGGAGAAGAGAGGAGTAGAAGAATTACCCCATCTTTGAACCTCTATAAAAACTTATCGTGTCATTTACATTTCAAAGACTTTAATTCTGCATCGTATTTATTTAACTTAGCCGATAAATTTGCTATTCACTTGATAATCTTTAAGTACTAAACCAAATTTAAGGGTGTAAAGTCTTCCATTTGAAAACAAATCACGATCGAGTTAAGTCTTTAGTCAAAACAGTGAGTTATTCTATCAAGCGGCTCGAGTCAGTCGTTGAGTAACTAATTTGATTAACTAACTTATTTGTCCATCAAGGACTCATTTGTGAAGTATTAAATCTGATTATTTAAAAAGACTAAATCGAAAAGTTTGTAAGGTTTATTCAACCCCCCTCCTTCTAAACCTTACATTCACACCCCTTGGGACTTACAAGTGGTATCAGAGCGATTGGTTCATTGAGCCTTCCGCACTGGTTACTGAACTAGATCTCCAAATTTTTCAAAGTCTGTTTTAGTACTTAAGTTTTCAAAACTCTTCTTACCATCAAAAGTTATTACCATGGAAGCAAATTTGACACGCATCCCTATGTTCACAATTGAAGAATTTGATGATTGGAAAATTCGTATGCAGGCTCATCTATCAGCATTACATGATGAGATGTGGATAGTGATAGAGGATGGGCCACTGCAAATTTTAAAAGTGAACACAGCTGTAAGGAGAGCTGCAGCTGAAGGTGAAGAGAATGTTTCTCCTAGACCAGCTATGGTTGAAAAACCAAGAGCTGAGTGGATAAATGATGACAAAAAAAGATATAACCTTGACAATGTGGCCAAGGATATACTTTACAAAACGTTGGACAAAGCCATGTTCAACAAAGTCAAATCTTGCAAGACAGCTAAAGAAATCTGGGATAAACTAACCTTAATTTGTGAAGGATCTGAACAAATTAAGGAAAACAAATTATCTGTTGTTGTTCAAAAATTTGAAAACTTTAAAATGCTTGCAGGTGAAACAATGGACCAGTTGGATGCCAGATTCACTGAAATTACGAATAAGCTCTCAACACTTGGGAAAGAATACACACAGAAGGAGATGTGTATGAAAATACTAAGGAGCCTCCCATCTGAGTGGGAAATGAAGACCATGGCTCTAAGGCACTCAATGGACCTATCAAAAACTTCCAATCATGAACTATTCTCAGATCTCAAAGCTTATGAGTTTGAGCTGAGAAGAAAGGACCAAGAGGAGATAGTTGTACCCAAAACAGCTGCGCTCATAGTCAATGAAGAGAAGAGAGCTGAGACAAAAGAAGTCTTTGACCAGGAGGAAATCGCCTTGATGGTTAGGAGATTCAACAAGTTCTTCAACAAGAACTACAAAAGAAACAAAGGTGAATCCTCCAGAAGACATTCAGCTCCATCCAAGTCAAGGAAAGACAGGCCAACCAAGAAAACAAATCATCAAAAAGCTGAATATCAAAGGGCTGACAATCCAAGAATGGAAAGAGCTGATCAAAAGGTTGAAAACCTATGTTGGAATTGCAGACAACCAGGAAACTTTGCTATTGAATGTCCATATCCTGTAGTCAACAAATACAGGAATGAAGAAGAAAGAAGAGTCTTCAGAGAAAGAAGACAAGAAAAGAAAAAGGCAATGTTGGCTGTTGAAACTGCTGAAACAGCTAAGTCAAAAGAAGCAGCAGACTCAAAAAGTAGTGAAGCTGACTACTCAAGTGATTCCGAAGAAGAAGCCTTGATCTGTTTGATGGCCAAGGAACAAGACCAACCTGACCAAGAAGATGAGGTACACTCTAACTCATCACACTCAGATTCTAGTGATGGATCGTGACACACACACTTCATCACCCACTGATCTTTATGATTCATTAGGCAAAATGATGAAAGATTTTGAACACATTAAATCCTCACACACACTACTGAATGAGGAAAACAGCCTACTCAAATGCCAAAACTCACATCTGACTAAGGAGTTGAGTACCTTAAGTCAAATATCTGATGAGAATGAAAGTCTAAAGGCTGAAAATCCTAAGCTAATAGCAGAGATAGCTGCTACAGAAAAGAGGGAAAATGACCTAAAAAATGTAATTGCCTCATTCACTAAGGCATCTAAATCATTGGATGATCTTATTATGAGTCAAAGAGAGTGTGGAGACAAGACAGGCTTAGGATTTAATTCCTCTGTGCTATGTCAAGCTCCAAAAGTGATTTTGGAAAAAGGATCTTCAAGCAATGAAGTACCTCAAAAATCCAAAACTCCAAATGGTGCACACACATTCATTCCAAAGCACAACAACAAGCAAACTGGCCTTGGTTAGAAAGGAAAAGGAAAACAGCCAGTTGAGTGTGCTGAGAGGATAGCTGAGAAGAAATCCAGCCGAGTTCCTCAGCAAACACCAAACAAGAAATACTCTGTAAAGAAGAAACAGAGCTACCAAAAACCCCAGAAGTTCTACAAGAGAAACACATATGATGGGAATGGTAGAAAATACCCAAGCCAAGCTGATTGGAATGATGTGAACTATCAGCAAAGAACTATGGAATATAAGCCCAAATGGCAAAGGCCTAGAACTCAGCAAAGGCCATTCCAAAGGTATAAGAACTTTCATCAGCACACATATGCAACTAGGCACTACACTCAGAGACATCACAACTACCCAAAGAAGGCAATTGCTAAAACACATATACAAGCATACAGACAAAAGAGACAGTTGTATGAACCTAGAATCCCCAAGCAATTTGCCAAAATTAATTATGATTATGGCACTGATAGATGGCAACCCCTTAGAGTCAAACCATTTGGCTATAGGTTGGTTGGATCATCTTACAATACTAACCCCTCAGGACCCAGACAAGTATGGGTACCTAAAACTTAATTTCCTTTTTTGCAGGTTCAAGGAACAGCTGAGTGCCAAGGAACCTGGTACATGGACAGTGGTTGTTCCAGACAAATGACAGGAAACAAGAAAAATCTGTCAAAATTCAGGGAAGTCAGAGGTGCAAAAGTGATATTTGGAGGAAATGAAGCTCAAGGAGAAATAAGAGGCATTGGATCCATCAAGAAAAATGGATTAGAAATCACAGATGTTACATATGTTGAAGGACTCAACTTCAACTTGCTAAGCATCAGCCAACTCTGTGACAATGGTTATAATGTTAGATTTAACATGGGTATATGCCAAATCAAGGATCTTGAATCAAATGAAGTTGTGTTGCAAGGATGCGAGACAAAAAAGAACATGTATGTCGTTGATCGTCAATCGCAACACCCAAAGACTGTCTTTTAGCAAAGAGCACACAATCAATCAAGTTGGTACGTGGCACAAGAAGTTCGAGTCACTCCGAATTTCAAAACGATCAACAAGCTTGCGAATAACTACGGTGGAAGGACTTCGGACTCAAGATACAAGAAGGAGAGTATATGTGACGCATGTTAGAAGGAAAACAAAACAAATCATCATTCAAAGAAAAGACATGTCCATCTTCAACTAGAATATTGCATCTGCTACATATGGATCTATTTGGTCCAGTTGAACCAGCTAGCATAAGTGGAAAGAAATACACCTTGGTGGTAGTAGATGACTATTCAAGATATACATGGACAATATTCATGTGTAAGAAGAAAGAAACTCTCGAAACTCCTCGGTGATGAAGAGGATTCAAAATGAGAAGAGTCAAACCATTATCAAAATAAGATCGACAGAGGAACCGAGTTTGTAAATGGTATAATAACTCAATATTGTATTGAAAATGGCATTGGTCATGAATTATCTCGCAGCAAGGACTCCACAAAACAGAATGGAGTTGCGAGAAAGAAGGAATAGAACTCTCAAAGAATCAAGGACCATGTTAGTCAAGCGGGGCTACCTAAGAGATTTTGGGTGAAGCAATAAACACAAAGATGCTACACTCAAAATAGATGCATGATAAAGACGGTGACAAAGACTCCCTATGAGATTTGGTCGGGAGAAAACCAAATGTTGCATATTTTAGAATATTTGGATGTAAATGCTTCATCCATAACAATGGCAAAGATAATTTGAAGGCTTTTGATGCTAAAGTCGATGAAGGTATCTTCTTGGGATACTCGGTGAAAGCAAAGCCTGAGTACTCAACAAGAGGACTATGGTTACAGAGGAATCCATTCATGTGGTGTTTGATGAGCCTAATGTAAATGGAAAAGACATTGAAGAGTCGGTGATAAAGTTTGAATCAACCAATCATGCGAGAAGAGTCCCTATCTTTGTCAAGTCAAGTGGAATTATAAACCCGGATGAAGATGAGATAGCCGAGTCTCAAAAAAATTTGGAAAATCTGCAACTAAGCTAAGTGATGACGAGAGAGCTGATCAAAGCAACATAGTCGCAAGACGATCGAATCCGGTGACTTACTCCAACCTGATGTAAGATGGTGAAAGACCATCCACCGGAACTAGTCATTGGAGATATAAGAGAAGGTGTCAAAACAAGATCCGAACTCAACAAGAAGCCATGTTCACATGCTTTATCTCACAAATAGAGCCTAAAGATGTGTCACACGCATTGGATGACACACATTGGATTCAAGCTATGCAAGAAGAGCTGAATCAGTTTGAAAGAAATAAAGTATGGGAATTAGTTCAAAGACCCACCCATCAAAATGTTATTGGCACTAAATGGGTGATCAGAAACAAGATGAACGAGAAAGGTTCTGTGGTAAGAAACAAAGCAAGATTAGTAGCCAAAGGATATTGCCAAGAAGAATGGATAGATTTTGATGAAACATTTGCCCCTGTAGCAAGATTGGAAGCTATAAGGATGTTTCTTGCCTATGCAGCTCACAAGAATTTTATTGTATATTAGATGGATGTAAAGAGTGCATTCCTTAATGGCTTATTAGAAGAAGAAGTGTATGTTGAACAACCTCCAGGATTTGAGCAGAAGACTATTGGAGATAAGGTATACAAACTCAAGAAAGCTCTATATGGATTGAAACAGGCACCCAGAGCATGGTATGATACACTGTCACAATTCTTGGCTGGGAACGGATTCACAAAAGGAAAAGTGGATAGAAACTCTTCAGAATGCAAGACAGGAAGAGCATACTGCTTGTTCAAATATATGTGGATGACATCATATTTGGATCCACAAACAAAGAGTTTGTGTGATAAATTTTCGAACCTCATGCAAAGCAAATTCGAAATGAGCATGATGGGAGAGTCGACATTATTCCTTGGAGTCCAAGTGAAACAAAGTGAAGGATGGAACCTTCATAAGTCGACAAAATACACGAGAGATTTAATGAAAAATTTGGTATGGAAGAGAAGTCTTACGTGAAAATACCAATGAATACATCATCAAAATGGATATGGATGCGGATGGCAAAGCTCAGTAGATCAAACAAGATACAAAGCATTTATTGGATCATTGCTTTATCTCACAAAGAAGAGCCGACATCACCTTTTGTTGTAGGTGTATGTGCAAGATTTCAATTTGCTCCAAAAGAAAGCCACATGATGCAGCAAAGCAAAGAAAGAGAATCTTGAGATATTTAAAAGGAAGCCAAGAAGTTGGCTTATGGTATCCAAAGGAAGGTGGATTCAAGCTAATTGGCTATTCGACTCGACTATTTGGATGTAGAGTTGACAGGAAGAGCACCTCGGCACATGTCAAATGCTTGGAAACAAAGCTAATTTCTGGTTTAGCAAAAAGCAAAATTCAATAGCCACCTCTACGGTGAAGCAGAATACATAGTGCGGCAAATGTTGTTGTGCCCAAGTCCTATGGATGAAACAAAGAATCGAGAGACTATAAAGTTGAAGAAAAGGAAATTCCAATCACGTGTGATAACACAAGTGCAATTGCAATCACTCAAAATCTTGTGTTGCACTCAAGAACAAAGCATATCGATGTCGTATCACTTCATAAGAGATCATGTTGAAAAGAAGGACATCACCTTGGAATATATTTCAACCGATAAACAGGTTGGTGACATATTCACAAAATCATTATGTGAGTCAAGATTTGAAGAACTCAAGCATGAGTTAGGGTTAATTGAACTGAGCTGACACTCAGAAGACTCAAAGAAAAGAAATGAAACACGAAAAGGGAAAATGAGTTGAACTCACAAATCGCCTAAGTGAATCGGCCATATCGGAAAGAAGGTTGTACCGAGTTAGTATGACAAACGGTGAGTCACTAGGAGAATGTGAGAAGAAGAGTTAAATCACTAAGGGATAAACCGAGTCATTTATGAGCAAAGGGACAAAAACGCAGTCGTTTTTACTAAGCGGGGATGTTTTTAAGAATGACGTCAAAGATAATGATGATGTGTACAGCAAAAGTTGCACACCAAGCTTATGATTGGATATAAATCTTTGCCGCATTAAATACGAGACATTAAATGCTAATCGGCATGCAAAATCTAAGCCGTTGATTTCGATCACATTTCAAAAACCACCCGCACGTCCTTTCAGGAACCATACTTAAACCATTTTCGTCCATTTCTCTCACACATTACCAAAAACTGTTCACTTTTCTCTCTCAAAAGCAAAAACTCTCTCAAAAACCCTATCAATCTTCCAATCATCTTCTAAGTTTCATTCGGTGAAATCTTGAAAAATGGCATCTACTCACGATTTTGTCAAGCTAGGAAAACAAATCCACACCGGTCTATTGTGGATTTCGAGGGTATGGTCAAACAAGGGTCCGATGACGCCCTCATAAAGAAGATTCTTTGAAAATACTCAAACGATCAAGGCTAAAACCATTTTCGACGATGGACTTTCCGATGACCTATGTGGAAGAGGTCGCACGATTCTACGTGAATGCTTTGAGATTCACGATGAGGGGATCAAATCCTCTGCTGTTCACGGGAAGGAGTTCATCATCACCGCCAAGGATTTGGCGAACACCGCTCATTACCAACGGAGGAGCACGAAAATCAATGAAGTCGATGTTGACTTGGTCGCTGCTTGGAAGGAAGTAGCCAAGACCGACTATCTTTGAAAAGATAGTCTCAAAACTAACAAGAGGTCTTTGAAGGAGGACTACCACAAATTGTTGGACATCGTTGCGAAATGCATAGACATCAAATTTGGGCTTTGACCAATCGTCCAAAGCAAAATTGATCGTAATGATGCGATCATTGAAGAAAAGAAAGTGAACTGGGCTGAATTTGTCTACAGCAGACTCTGCCACAATGTAGGCAATAAATCCTTCAAGGAGGGCGGAATGTTTGGAGGTTCCCTGGGATACGGTCTAGTGATTGGCCGGTTGATGGAGGTAAAAGGAGTCCCTCTTCGACATGGAAAGGCGTTCCATGTAAACAAGAAGATGTTCAGATCAAACCTCTCTGGCGTGCAGAAGAGAGCCTACGCTATGAGAGCTGATACGAGTGAGGGGAATCGGTGACCCGAAGATACAAACTGTCTCCTCTCCAAAAAGAAGGCCCCCTCGCGTTGCTAAGAGAATCACGCCCCTCGCATCAAAGAAAAACAAATCCGCTCCCGCCCCCGCAAAGTCACTTGCCCCGCTTGGCCGTGTCTTCGCCCCGGCCTTGCAGCAGAGAAGGAATCCCAAATACCTTCTCCGGTCATTAAGAAGAGGAGAACTGATAAGCCAAGACGGCCAGTTCCTCAGAAAAAAAAAAAGAAAAGAAGGAGAAGACTTTTCAAGCGCTCCGAGCTTGAGGTTTATTTGAGTCTGTCACTCACCGAAAAGATTCCCGAGACTCGGAGAAGTAGACTCTCCAGACGTGATTGATGAAACGGCCAAGTCTGCTGAGGCTGATCAGCAGAGGCAACTCAATGACCCAGCTGCAGACAGAACAACTGAGGAACAAGGCACAACTGAGACAACCAAATCACCTGTTGACAAGGTTGTTTTTCCACCTGCAACAGAGGCTGCTGAAGGTGTCGAGCAAACAAGTCCGCTACCTTCAATACCTAGAAACGAGGGCCAGCAAAGAAGATGATGAAGACGATTTAATCATGCACTCTCCATTGTATCCAGACATCCAAAATCGTCTGCGCGAGTGGAGAAAATGGAAGCTGGGCCTATCCAGAGTGCAGTTTCAACATCCAGAGTTCATTGCTGAGGAAGAAGAACTCTTCAGATTTCTTGAAGTGGACACAGTGCTGCAAGCCCTTGACAAGGATAATTGCATAAATATACCGAAATTCGGAAAGAAAATGAACGGGCTAAATCACGGTGAGGACGCGAGAGCACGTGAGAAGACCAACATTTGCCCTATCACGGCACCACAGAGCATACACATCCTCACCTTGACATCCTATCGAAGTGATGAGGACCGGATCCTCTTCACGCCACGTAAGAGTTGCAAATGCAGCAAGCAATGGAAGAATCCAGAATCCTTCATGAGCAAAGAATGATGGAGGACCAGGAGAATCCTCCAAAACACAAATGGAGATAGACCCAATGGGAGTGGAAAAGATATTGCCACCGTTGTTGCTTTGCCACCACTTCCCCACTCACTCGGAAGAAGGAACTAAGGAATGGCGATGAAACCGGGATATTGGGGACCCCAGTCAAGCCAACCCCTAATGAAGATGTCTTACCACCTGCCCCAACGGCTGAATACTCAAAGGGAACAGCCGGGAGTCTGGAGACGAGTGACCCCAATCCAAGTCACTCGGTGGTGTGCTAGGCGAGGGGGAAACTCCCTCCACCGCAGCAAGGTCGGAGAATCTTTGCGCCTAACTCCACAATGAATCTAGGAGGCGAAGTGGAGAAGGAACAAACACAAAGTACACATCAAGTTGTCATCGACGAGGCTCAAATAGTTGAGACTGTCTCGGTGAGGTGCCAACCGCTCTGAAGGCTAAGGACGTTGCCGATGCGGCCGAGGCACGAGGAAGGAACGAATGTACGGGAGTTAACACTGGCGACGAAAGTGCAATCCATGGAGTGAAGACTCCAATGGATGCCACCGCAGAAGACCCTAAGACAGCTGACACTGTCGATAGGGATATCCAAGGCCTCTTGCAGCTTGAGACTATAGGAGGTAATGAAGGCCAACGGGAGGTTGAGACTTCCCGGGGGTAAAGAAGTCAAGTACAGTAACATCCCTCCCGCTATCATTGATCCATCGAAGAAAAGGAGATAAGTGCGCTTCACGATTCCCAGGATAATCCCGATGTAACATTTCTCGGGATCGGAAGGAGACGATGAAGCCGAGTCATCCCCGTGGATCGATCCAAAAGACTCGGTGAGGATGTTCCAACCACGAGCAAGTCCGACCTCAAGTCTACTCGCCCAACTTTCAACTTTGATGAGCCACCCATGGAAATCTCATCATCGTCCGATAACGCTTCGATAAGGTCGAGGACAGTCAACTCACGTGGAAAAACCACCGAGACCAACGAAAGTTGTTGAGACAGTGAGGCTCAAGAAGTTGGGTTAACTTCACAACAGATCCCACCAAACAGAGTCCATGCGCGCAGCTCCCAAGCCGCAGCAGGTTCGACTCCACAAGGAACTTCATGAGCACCACTCATCATTGAACAAATTCCATTTGCTCGTGATGATCCCTTTGTAGAATCATTTCCTTCTCTCTCTGGAGGTACCCGACCTCCCTAAAGAGTCGAGAGAGATCTCGCGCTTCCACAGACAGATCCTCGTCATTCCATCGACACCATCGTTCCGGTGACTATGATTTTGACGCTGCTTGGCCGTCACCAAAACAGAGGGAACATCCGAAGTTCGGGAGGTGTTCAAAGCATTATTTCTTGAAATTGAACGGATGGAGAGGCATCGGCCTCGATGGACATGAGATTGGATAACAGAGATGCCAACCTTATCGCCGACTTGAGAGGCATAATAGTCGAATCCGGGAGTGGTGGCAACAACAAAGAAACAATGCACGTGGAACAAGCTCGATATTTGAACATTGTTCAACAAGTCGTTGGTATGGCGAAATGAGAATGCCGATGCGAAGACAAAATTGAGAGAACACATTGAGCACATGCATGAATCTCACATGCTCGATAAAAGTGCTGCGTCAAAGCAAAAATAAGATTGAGCTCCCGTGTATGGAAGATAACATGGATCGAAAATTCAGCCTCCTCATGGCCTGAGATGAAGTTAATTACAATTTGAATCCAACGCTACTCACTCGAGTTTCGCGCCGCATACTCGGCAGCAGCATTTCGGCGTAACTTGACTATCAGCAGACTCGACTTCCTGCTCGCTAGTTTGTTTCCAGGGGTTCCTCTCTCCTTTAATGATGCCAAAAAGGGGGAAGAGGAATACCTAAAAGCGCTGAAGAGATCTGAAGTTGAGAAGGAGGAGCATCCGTGAAGGGAAAACAATTTGAGGAAGTTTCAAGAGAAAAGAAAGGGAAGTCTGTTGAGGGGGAAGGATCGAGAGATGTGACCTTGATGATTGCACAAACCCCCCAACAAGGTCTTGTCATAGCTGATTTTATCAGCAAACTCCCAGTGACTCTGCCACTCCAACACTCTAATGTACCTATGGCGGACAAGAGAAAGACAGTTGAAGCAGGGATGGAGGAAGTGGAAGGAAGAATGAATGCCCGAGTTATGGATATTCTGAAACAACACGGAGGCATTCCAGTAGACAGAGACACTTATGATATCTCAGATGCCAGAACTGAGCCAAGATCAGTTGATGAATTTAAAATGCTCGCATCTGAAGGATACTTCGCAAACATGTCCATGGCTCAAGCCGGGACTTGTATCTTGGGAAAAGGGTCTCACACTATGTGAAGAGGACCGACAGCAAAGCAGACTACCGGCAATCACTCGCCTGGTCACTCGCTAGTCACTCAGTGGGAAGAAGACCCCAAGATAATACACGCCCAGGAGGAAGAGGTAGAGGAAGAAGCGATGGTGGAGGAAGAGGTTTCAGACCTAGGTCTCTGCCCAAAAACATTAAGTACATATATCCAGGCAAGAAAGGAGGGATCTACTGGGCTGGTTTTGATGAAGTAGCCAATCTGTAAGTGGCTAAGAACAATGCTGAGTATGTAAAAAGAATTGAAGAAGAAAATAAAAGACAAACTCAGCTATGGGAGGAGAGACAAGAGAGACTAAGAAGAGATGAAGCTGCCCGGAAGGCGTATGAAAAGAAGAAGAAGGTGGCTGAAGATGAGAAAAAAAGAAGAAGATCAGAAGATGGCAGAGCTGAAAAAGATGAAAGAAGGAGGCAGCGAAGGAGATGAAGTGTTGTTGTCCACCCCTTCATGTATTTTACTATGTAAATACATTTTATGTAAGTCTTCTGTAATAGATCTGTAAATTCTCTATTTTTGCGTAGATGTTTACTCTGATACACATTGTAAACAGCTGTGTAAAGGACAAGAATGTTATGATCAATAAAAAGATTGATGCTACGCATACATTCTCTGTTACTGCACTACCAATATGTATTTTTGATGGTTACATTTCTGCATGTATACTTTAAGTTTTGGCATCATCAAAAAGGGTAAAATTGCTAGGAAATTTATTGTTTAGATTTTGATGAATGCCATGTAAAACTTAGAATAGGAAGTTGGCACCCCATTTTCGTTGTAAACTGCATTGTAATAAATAAGGCTGGTCAAGCTGAGTTAAGTCAGCTATGCCTAAACACGCAAGAAGACAACCGGAAACTAGAAGGAAGACTCGCAAAGACAAATTTGAGTATGGCAAAGAAGAGAAGACGGAACTCGATCAAGGGAGCGGTGAGATGCGGTGAGTAGAGTATCAGTCAAGTCAACTCAAGATAGCCAAGTCTCAAGTTGAAGTGTGAAGAGTCATCTAATGATTGGAAGTTGACTCTAAGTCACCTGGGGAAAGCAAGGAAACGCAATCAAGTCGAGATAATCGAAGAGATCCGTTGCACGTAAATCAAGGGAATTACTTAAACAAGTAATACCTCCATACTACCTTTCTCGAAGTGCTCAGTCCCAAAAGCGTGCAAAAGGAATGAACCAATGGGAAGCACTGCACCATGTTAGAACTCTGAAAAGGTGAAGAACAATTCATACGATGAAGTGGCAATTCCAAGGACTGCAACAAGCCAACGACCACAAGTGACTTTCAAAAATAATCTTATCTCTTCAACGGGCAGATTTTTGAAAGATCACTATAAAAGGCTGAGGAATGACTCTGAGAGAAGGTTACCTTGTTGACCTGAACCACGAACATTCAAGCAAACATTTGAACAATAACCAAAAATATTCTCAAATCATTCAAGATTAATCCTCAAACCTACATTATGAACAAAATCAATCCAACACTCACCTGTGAAGGAAAGATAACTTCAATCAGTTGAAGAGAAAATTGTTGAAGAATCAAGGGGTCTACATTCCACGGAGGATTGTAGGAAGGTTCAAGGTCGAACCAGCTGCGTGACCAAGGCATCTCCAGACTGGGTCCCAAAGGTTCACATCAGATGTGTGATCAAGACTTGTATCTGGACTGTTACCACTCTGTATACTGATCAATACCTAGTGGATTCCTCCAGGAGTTGGAGAAGAGAGGAGTAGAAGAATTACCCATCTTCGAACCTCTATAAAAACTTATCGTGTCATTTACATTTCAGCACTTTAATTCCTGCATC
The DNA here is from genome assembly GCA_016081115.2 of Rehmannia glutinosa. NCBI lineage: Eukaryota > Viridiplantae > Streptophyta > Magnoliopsida > Lamiales > Orobanchaceae > Rehmannia > Rehmannia glutinosa. The sequence continues at coordinate 86,719,866 of CM071927.1, read as the reverse complement.
GTATTTATTAACTTAGCTGATAAATTTGCTATTCACTTGATAATCTTTAAGTACTAAACCAAATTTAAGGGTGTAAAGTCTTCCGCTGAAAATAAATCACAGTCGAGTTAAGTCTTTAGTCAAAACAGTTGAGTTATTCTATCAACAGCTCAGTCGAGTCTATTGAGTAACTAACTCTTGATTAACTAACTTAGCTGTCCATCAAGGACTCATTGTGAAGTATTAACTCTGATTATTTAAAAAGACTAAATCGAAAAGTTTGTAAGGTTTATTCAACCCCCCCTTCTAAACCTTACATTCACACCCCTTGGGACCTACATCAGTTGTCTTCTTCTTTACAGTTGTTTCCTTCTCAACCGCAGACCCTTCCCACTTCTTCTTTAGGTATTCCTCTTCCCCCTTTTTGGCATCATCAAAGGAGAGAGGAACCCCCGGGAATAGACCAACCAAAGATGAAGTCTAGGCGGCCGATAGCTATATTATGCTTTGAATCATGAGTATGCCGCACGAAGTCGAGCGAGTGGCTTTTGATTCACCGCCATCAGCCTTCATTTCAGCCATGAGGAGGCTGAATTTATTTTCCATAGTCTCCTCGACGCTTGTAAGCTCTTTCTTGTGGAATTCACGCAGCAGTTGCATTTCAGTGTTGTGAGATTCATGCATTTTATCAATGTTTTCTTGCATTCTTCTCTTCATATCAGCATTATCAGTGCTCCAGATCAACATCTTGTTATACAATGCCTTAAAGTATCGAACCTATTCCACACGCATTGTTTGCTGCTATTGCCACCATTCTCAGATCCTGACTATGATTCCATGCAGATCGGCAGTAAGATTTGCATCTCTGTTATCCAGCCTCATGTCCAGTGAGGCCTGGTGCCTTTCCATCTTTTCTATCTCTGCAAAAATCGCCTTGAAGACTTCTCGAACCTCAACTATTACCTCTGTCTTAGCTGGTGGCCAAGCAGCATCAAAGTCAAAGTCTACTGGGACGATGGTATCTGTGGGAATAACTGATTCTTCATTAAGGTCCGGTAGCTCCAGTGAGAAGGGAAACATTTCTTCAAACGCATCATCACGGACATAGGGAATTTGTTCAATGGTAACTCATGGCCGTGATGTGCCCGGTTGAGTCGATTCTGCTACAGCTTTGGGAGCCTACGCAGTTGACTGTGATTCAGCTGGGGTCTGTTGTGGTATGGACCCAGCTGGCTGAGCCTCAGCTGTCTCAACAACTTCATCGGTCTCAGCTGGTTTTTCCTTTTGAGTTGTTTGGTCCTCGGTCGTGTCAGTGGCGTTATCGGAAGATGATGAGATTTGAAGAGGTGGCTCATCATCGAAGTTGAATGTCTGACGAGTAGCCTTAAGGTCTGACTTACCCGTGCTTGGGAGAACATCCTCAGTTGAGTCTTTTGCATTTGCAATGGAGGATGACTCAGCTTCATCTTCACCTTCAGATCCCAGAAAAGTTACATCTGGGTTGTCTTGGGAATCATGAAGGGCACTTATCTCCTTCTCAGATGCATCAATGATAGGAGGAATGTTCTACGTATCTGTTTCTTTACCTCGGGAAGTCTCAACCTCCCGTAGGCCTTCACTACCTCCTGCAATCTCAACTGCAGCGAGGCCTTGGACAATCCCTTCGACAGTCTCAGCTGTCTTATGGTCTTCAGAGGTGGCATCCACTGGAGTCTCAACTCCATGGATTGCACTTTCATTGCCCAGAGTGTTAACTCCCGGGGCAGATCCATCCTGTGCCTCGATTGCATCATCATCGTCATTGGCCTGCAGAGTAATTGGCACCTCAGCTGAGACAGTCTCAGCTGTCTGAGCCTCGTTAGTGACAACTTGTTGTGTTTCCGTTGGTTGTTCCTTCTCCACTTCGCCTCCTAGATTCTTGGTGGAGTCATCTATAGCGTTCTCCAACCTAGCTGCAGTGGAGGGAGTTTTCCCCTTGTTGGGAAATTTATTGTTTAGATTTTGATGAATGCCATGTAAAACTTAGAATAGGAAGTTGGCACCCCAATTTTTGTTGTAAACTGCATTGTAATAAATAGGGCTGGTCAAGCTGAGTTAAGTCGCCTATGCCCAAACATGCAAGAAGACAACCGGAGACTAGAAGGAAGACTCCATTTGCAAGACAATTGAGTATGGCAAAGAAGAGAAGACGGAACTCTATCAAGGAGCGGTGAGATGTGAGTGGAGTATCGATCAAGTCAACTCAAGAAAAGCCAAGTCTCAAGTTGAAGTGACGGAAGAGTCATCCAATGATTGGAAGTCGACTCTAAGTCACCTAGGGAAAGCAAGGAAATGCAATCAAGTCGAGATAATCGAAAAAAAGATTTGTTGCAGTAAATTAAGAGAATTACTTAAACAAATAATATCTCCATGCTACCTTTCTCGAAGTGCTCACCCCGAAGCGTGCAAAAGGTTATTCCAATGGGAAGCACTACACCGTGTCGAACTCAAAAAGGTGAAGAACAATTCATACGAGGAAATGGCAATTCCAAGGATCGCAACAAGACAAGCCAACGACCACAAGTGACTTTCAAAAATAAGCCTATCTCTTCAACGGGCGATTTTTGAAAGATCACTATAAAAGGCCGAGGAATGACTCGAGAGGAAGGTGACGTAACCACAAACATTCAAGCAATTATTAGAATCAGAACGAAATATTCTCAAGTTATTAAACGCTCAATTCTCAAGCCTACACTACGAAGAACATTAATCCAACACTCACCGTGAAAGAAAGATAACTTCAATCAGTTGAAGAGGAAATTATCAAGAATCAAAGGGTCTACATTCCACGAAGGATTGTAGGAAGGTTCAAGGTCGAACCAAGTCTTGAGCTTTTGGAGGGCTTCGTGATCAAATCCAAAGAGCTTGAGCAAAGGGGTCAGAGTAGCAAGGCTACCCCCGTGAAGAAGTTCGAGTCGCACAAGAAGCCAATTTGAGTGATCAAGGCATCTCCTGACCGAGTCCCAAAGGATCAAGTCACCGTGTGATCAAGACTTGTATCCGGACTACTACCACTTTGTATACTAATCAATACCTAGTGGATTCCTCGGGAGTTGGAGAAGAGAGGAGTAGAAGAATTACCCCATCTTCGAACCTCTATAAAAATCTTATTGTGTCATTTACATTTCAAAGACTTTAATTCTTGCATCATATTTGTTTAATTCTCACGACATATTTGATATCCGTTAGATAATCTCTAAGTACTAAATCAATCTCTACTTAACCAAACTTAAGGGTGTTAAGTCTTCCAATAAAAAACAAACCACGAGTTGAGTTAATTTAGACTTAACAAATTGTGAGTTATTCCATCAACGGCTTAGTTGAGTCGTTGAGAGACTAACTCTACTTGATTAACTAAATTGGTTGTCCACCAAGGACACATCTGTGTAGTATCAACTCGAATTTTTAAAAGGACTAAATCAAAAATTTGGTAAGGTTTATTCAACTCCCCTTCTAAACCTTACACTTACACCCCTTGGGACCTACAAGTGGTATCGGAGCGGTTGGTTCATTGAGCCTTCCGCATTGGTTATCGAACTAGATCTCCAAACTTTTCAAAGTCCGCTTTAGTACTTAAACTTTCAAAACTCTTTTTATCATTAAAATTTATTATCATGGAAGCAAATTTGACACGCATCCCTATGTTCACAATTGAAGAATTTGATGATTGGAAAATTTGTATGCAGGCTCATCTATCAAAGATTACATGATGAGATGTGGATAGTGATAGAGGATGGGCCACCGCAAATATTAAAGGTGAACACACTGTAAGAAGAGCTGCAGTTTGAAGGTGAAGAGGATGTGCTCCCGCACCACCATGGTTGAAAAACCAAGAACCGAATGGACAAATGATGACGAAAAAAAGATACAACCTGGACAATGTAGCCAAGGACATCCTTTACAAAACCTTGGACAAAGTCATGTTCAATAAAGTCAAATCATGCTAAAGAAATGGGACAAGCTAACATTGATTTGTGAAGGCTCGAGCAAATCAAAGAAAATAAATTATCGTGGTTGTACGAGAAATTTGAGAACTTCAAAATGATCTCGGAGAAAACCTGGATCAACGGATGCTCGGTTCACGTAAATCACCAACGCGCTATCTCGCACTTGGAAATGAATATACACGAATGAAATGTGTATGAAGATCCTAAAAAGTCTTCCAAATTGAATGGTAAATGAAAGTCATGGCACTAAGATATTCCATGGACCAATCAAAGACATCCAACCATGAACTATTCTCGGACCTCAAAGCCTACGAGTTTGAAATGAGAAGAAAAGACCAGGAAGAGACAGTTGTACCCAAAAAATAGCTGCTATAATTGTCAAAGATGGGAAGAGAGTTGAGGTCAAAGAAGTCATTGACCCAGAAGAAATAGCCCTACTAGTAAAAAGGTTCAACAAGTTCTTCAATAAGAACTACAAGAGAGGCAAGGACGAATCCTCCGAAGACACTCGGCTCCCTCCAAATCAGGGAGAAGATAGGCCAACCAAGAGAAAGATCATCAAAAAGTGAATATCAAAGGGCCGACAATCCAAGAATGGAAAGAGCGATCAAAAGGTTGAATATCTATCTTTGGAACCGTAGGCAACCAGGTCACTATGCCATTGATTTGCCCATATCTTGTAGTCAAAAATACGGGAATGAAGAAGAAAGAAAGGTCTTGAGAAAGAAGACAAGAAAAGAAAAAGGCAATGTTGGTTTAGAAAAAAATGCCGAGTCAAAAGACACGGTGATTCAGAGAGCAATGAAGCCGACTACTCAAGTGACTCGAAGAAGAAGCCCGATCCGTTTAATGGCCAAGGAACAAGATCAACCCGACCAAGAAGATGAGGTAAACTCCAACTCATCAAACTCGATTCTAGTGATAGTGATCGTGACACACACACACCTCATCACCCATCGATCTTTATGACTCATTAGGCAAAATGATGAAAGTTTTTGAACACATTAAATCCTCACACACACTACTAAATGAGGAAAACAAACCTACTCAAGAGCGAACTCACGGTGACTAAGGAGCCGAGTACTCTAAGTCAAATAGCCGATGAGAATGAAAGTTTAAAATTTGAAAAAGCCAAGCTAATAGCAGTAAATTGCCGCCATAGAAAAGAGGAGAATGACCTCAAAAATGTTATTGCCTCATTACTAAGGCATCTAAATCATTGGATGATCTTATTATGAGTCAAAGAGAATGTGGAGACAAAGACATGCTTAGATTTAACTCCTCCGTGATATGTCAAACTTCAAAAGTAATTTTGGAAAAAGGATCTTCAAACAATGAAAAGTCTAAAAATCCAAAACTCTAAATGTTGCACACACATTCACTCCAAAACACAATTACAAGCAAACTGGCCTTGGTTATAAAGGAAAAGGAAAACAACATTGAGTGCGCTGAAAGGACAACCGAGAAGAGATTCAATCGAGTTCCTCAAAGAAACTCCAAACAGAAAATACTCTGAAAAAGAAGAAGCAGAGCTACCAAAACCCCTTAAAATCTATAAAAGAAATACATATGATGGGAATGGTAGAAAATATCCAAGCCAAGCTGATTGGAATGATGTGAACTATCAAAGATAGACTTATGGAATATAAGCCCAAATGGCAAAGGCCTAGAACTCAAAGAAAGGCCATTCCAAAAGTATAAGAGCTTTCATCAAAGACACATATGCACCTAGGCACTATAATCAAAGACACCACAATTACCTAAAGAAGGCGATTGCCAAAACACATATACAGCATACAGATAAAAGAGACAAATTTGTATGAACCTAGAATCCCCAAGCAATTTGCCAAGATTAATTATGATTATGGCATCGATAGATGTCAACCCCTTAGAGTCAAATCATTTGGCTATAAGTTGGTTGGATCATCTTACAATTCTAACCCCTCGGGACTCGAGACAAGTATGGGTACCTAAAACTTAATTTCCTTGATTGCGGAGTTCAAGGAATAGCCGAGTGCCAAGGAACCTGGTATATGGATAGTGGTCATTTCCGGACATATGACAGGAAATAAGAAAAATCTGTCAAAATTCAAGGAAGTTAAAGGAGCAAAAGTCATATTTGGAGGAAATGAAGCTCCAGGTGAAATAAGAGGCATTGGATCCATCAAGAGGAATGGATTAGAAATCACAGATGTTGCATATGTTGAAGGACTCAACTTCAACTTGCTAAGCATCAGTCAACTCTTTGACAAGGGCTATAATGTTGGATTTAACATGGGTATATGCCAAATCAAGGAGGCTGAATCGAATGAAGTTGTGTTGCAAGGATGTAGACAAAAGAGCATGTATGTAGTAGATTGGTCAACCGCTACACCCAGCACCTGTCTACTAGCAAAAAGCACAATGAATCAAGTTCATCGTGGGCACAAAAAGTCGAGTCACCCGAATTTCAAAACGATTAACAAGCTTGCCAGAAGAAGGACTTCCAGACTCAGTATACAGAAAGGAGAGTATATGTGACGCATGTCAGAAGGGAAAACAAATCAAATCACTATTCAAAGAAAAGACATGCCCATCTTCAACAAGAATATCAGACCGCTACATATGGATCTATTTGGCCCAAATGGAACCAACTAGCATAATTGGAAAGAAATACACCTTGGTGGTAGTAAGAAGAAAGAAACTCTACAGTAAAACTACCCACGGTGATGAAGAGGATTCAAAATGAGAAGAGCCAAACCATTATCAAAATAAGATCGACAGAGAAACTAAGTTTGTCATGGAATAATAACTCGGTATTATATTGAAAATGGTATTGGTCATGAACTATCTGCAGCAAGGACTCCCAGTGCAGAATGGAGTTGCGAAAGAAGGAATAGAACTCTCAAAGAAGCAAAGCAAGGACCATGTTAGTCAAGCAGGTTACCAAAAAAGATTTTGGTCAAGCAATCAACACAGCTTTTTGACCGAAACAAAATGTATGATAAAAGACGGTGACAAAGACTCCTATGAGATTTGGACTGGAAGAAAACCAAATGTTGCATATTTTAGAATATTTGGATGTAAATGCTTCATCCACAATAATGGCAAAGACAATCTAAAGGCCTTCGATGCTAAAGCGATGAAGGTATCTTCTTGGGATACTCGGTGAAAGCAAAGCCTACAGAGTACTCAACAAAAGGACTATGGTTGCGAAGAATCCATTCATGTGGTATTCGATGAGCCAAACGTAAATAGAGAAGACATTGAAGAGTCGGTGATATTTGAATCATCCAACCATACTGAGAAGAGTCCCTATGTTGAAGTCAAGCCGGAATTATAAACTCATAAGAAGATGAGATAGTTTGAATCTCAAAAACAAATTTGGAAAATTTGGATCTAAGTGACTACGAGAGAGTTGATCAAAGCAACACACATTGCTAGACGATCAATCCAGCCAACTTACTCCAACCTCGATGTAAGATGGCCGAGAGACCATCCATTTAACTTGTCATTGGAGATATAAGAGAAGGTGTCAAAACAAGATCCTTAACTCAACAAGAAGCTATGTTCACATGCTTTATCTCGCAAATAGAGCCCAAAGATGTGTTACAAGCATTGGATGACACACATTGGATTCAAGCTATGCAAGAAGAGTGAATCAGTTTGAAAGAAATAAAGTATGGGAATTAGTTCAAAGACCCACCCATCAAAACGTTATTGGTACTAAATGGGTGTTCGTAAACAAGATGAACGAGGAAGGTTACGTGGTAAGAAAAAAAGCAAGACTAGTAGCCAAAGGATATTGCCAAGAAGAAGGAATAGATTTTGATGAAACATTTGCTCGTAGCAAGATTGGAAGCTATAAGGATGTTTCTTGCCTATGCAGCTCACAAGAATTTTATGTATATCGATGGATGTAAAAAGCGCATTCCTAAATGGTTTATTGGAAGAAGAAGTGTATGTTGAACAACCTCCAGGATTTGAGAGAAGACTCTTGGAGATAAGGTATACAAACTCAAGAAAGCTCGTATGGATTGAAACAGCACCCAGAGCATGGTATGACACTTTGTCACAATTCCTAACAGAGAATGGATTCACAAAAGGAAAAGTAGATAGAACACTTTTCGTAATTCAAGATAAGAAGAGTATCTTCGCTTGTTCAAATATATGTGGATGACATCATTTTTGGATCCACAAACAAAGAGCTATGTGAAACATTTTCAAACCTCATGCAAAGTAAATTTGAAATGAGCATGATGGGGAGAGTCGACATTCTTCCTTGGACTCCAAGTGAAACAACCGAAGGATGGAACCTTCATAAGTCAAACAAAATACACTAGAGATTTAATGAAGAAATTTGGTATGGAGGAGAAGTCTTCTCGTGAAAATACCAATGAATACATCATCAAAATGGACATGGATGCAGATGGCAAGCCCGTAGATCAAACAAGATACTGAGCACTTATTGGATCATTGCTCTATCTCACAAAGAAAGGCCGGACATCACCTTTGTTGTAGGTGTATGTGCAAGATTTCAATCGCTCCAAAAGAGAGCCATATGACAAAGGCTAAGAGAATATTGAGATACTTGAAAGGAAGCCAAGAAATTGGCTTATGGTATCCAAAGGAAGGTGGATTCAAGCTAATTGGCTATTCGAGACTCGACTATCGATGGAGTCGAGTTGACAGAAAGAGCACCTCGGCACATGTCAAATGCTAGGAAACAGTGATTTCCTGGTTTAGCAAGAAGCAAAATTCAATAGCCACCTCTACACCAAGCAGAATACATAGTTGCGGCTTTGTTGTGCCCAAATCCTATGGATGAGACAATGGTGAGAGACTATGAAGTTGAGGAAAAAGAAATTCCAATCATGTGTGATAACACAAGTGCAATTGCAATCACTCAAAATCGTGTGTTGCACTCAAGAACAAAGCATATCGATGTCGATATCACTTCATAAGAGATCATGTTGAAAAGAAGGATATCATCTTGGAATATATCTCAACCGATAAACAATTGGCCGACATCTTCACAAAACCATTATGTGAGTCAAGATTTGAAGAACTCAAGCATGAGTTAGGGTTAATTGAGATGAGTGACACACGAGAAGAATCAAAGAAAAGAAATGGAACACAAAAAGGAAAAAGAGTGAACTCACAAATCGCCTAAGTAAATCACCCGATCGGAAAGACAATTTATACCAAGTCACCGACAATTTGAGTCACAAAGAGAATCGTGAGAAGAAGAGTTAAACCTTGACTAAGGGTAAAAGTCGAGTCATTAATGAGCAAAGTGACAAAAACGCAATCGTTTTGACTAAGCGGGAATGTTTTTAAGAATTACGTCAAAGATAATTATGACGTGTACAGCAAAAGCCGCACACCAAGTTTATGATTGGATATAAATGCCGCATTAAATACGAGACATTAAATGCTAAATCGGCATGGAAAATCTAAGCCGTTGATTTCAATCACATTTCAAAACCACCCGCACGCCCTTTCATAAACCATACTTAAGCTTTCCTTCTTCTCTCTCTCATATTACCAAAACCGTTCATTTCTTTCGAAGCAAAGGCAAAACTCTCTCAAAACCTTATCTATCTTCAAATCAACCTCTAAGTTTTCTTCGGTGAAATCGAAAAATGGCACCAACCTATGATTTTGTCAAGTTAGGAAAACAAATCCACACCGAGTCTCTTGTGGATTTCGCGGATGGTGAAACAGGGGTCCGACGACACCTTAGTGAAGAAAATTGCCGAGAAATTGGAAACGCCTGGGGTGAAATCGTTTCGACGTTGGAATATCCGATGACCTATGTGGAGGAGGTCGCATACAGTTCTACGTGAACGCCGAGACTCACGATGAAGGGATAAAGTCATCTATTCACGGAAAGAAGTTCACCATCTCTCGCCAAGGATTTGGTCAACACCGCTCACTACCGACGGAAGGAGCATCGAAATCAACGATCCGATGTAAACCTGGTTCGCCGCTTGGAAGGAAATAGCCAAGCCCGACTATCCGATAAAATAGTTTACACAAACAAACAAGAGGTCTTTGAAGGAGGATTACCACAAATCTGTTGGACATAGTTGCCAAATGCATAGACATCAAATTTGGCGACTTTTTGACCAATCACAAAGCAAAGTTGATCGTAATGGCCGCGATCATTGAAGAAAAGAAAATAAATGGCCGAGTTTGTCTACAGCAGACTCGCGCAGAATGTAGGGAACAAATACTTCAAGGAAGATGGTGCATTTGGAGGATCCCAGGATATGGCCTAGTGATTGGCGGTGATGGAGGTGAAAGGAGTCCTCTTAGACATGGAAAGGCGTTTCATGTAAACAAGAGGATGTTCAGATCAAACCTCTCTCGGCACACGTAAGAGAACCCACGCCAAGAGAGTCGACACGAGTGAGGGGGAATCGGTGACCCTCAAGATACGCTTGTTTCCTCTCCACCAAAGAAGAAAGTTGCCCCTACAATTTGCTAAGAAGATTGATGCTCCCGCAAAGAAAGAAAAACAAACTTGCTCCCGCCCCCGCAGCTCGAGTCACGCCGCCCGCAGCGTGTCTCCCGCCCAAAGAAGAGCGGTCGAGAAGGACTCTCAAATACCTTCTCCGATCGTCAAAAAGAGGAGAATCGATAAGCCAAGATGGCGGCTCCTCGAAGAAAACACCAAAGACGCCCCGCCGCCCAAGACTCGAAGAAACTCTCTCGAACCAGAAATTCCTCTCGGTACAAACTAGAGACGAAGAAGAATCATCAAGCACTCCGAGCTTGAGAAACCGACCGAGTCAGCCCACTCACCGGGAGCAGACACGAGACTCGCCGGAGAAGTAGAGTCCCCGGATATAATTGATGAAACAGCCTAAGTCTGTCAAGGCGATCAGCAGAGGCAAATCAAGAAACATTTGTAGTCCGCGCAGTGAGACACAAGAAGAAGTCGATAGAGCCGATAGTGATGTGATGATCCTATCCCCACCTTACCCGCACATCCAAAATCGTGCGTGAGTGGAGGAAGTGGAAATTGAGTCGATCAAGGGAACAGTTCCCAACCTGAGTTTATCGAAGAAGAAGAGGAATCGCGAACTTCCTCGACTAACCTCTCGTGATCTCAAAGATCGGATGAAGAAAACCGCACGATATCCTGCAGATTTTCAAGGATAAGGAGAAGGAGAGATGGCGGAGGAAGCCGAGGCAAGAGAGAAGGCCAAAGATCCGCCTCTCACTTTGGAACCACGTAACATACACATTCTCACTTCGATATTCTATCGAAAGTGATGAGGATCGGACCCCGCCGCCGCCACGTAAGAGTTGCAAATGCGCAAGTGATGCATGAGTCCGAGAATTCTTCATGAGAAGAGCATGATGGAGGGACCAGGAGAGTCCTCCAAACACATTTGAAATTGATCCAATGGGAGTGGTTCAAACAAATCGCCACCGTTGTTGCTACCACCACTTGCCCACTCACTCGGAAGAAGGAATTAAGGAATCGGCGATGAAACCGGGTTAGTGGGGACCCCGGTTGAGCCAACCCCTAATGAAGGTGTCTTACCACCGCCCAACAGTGAACACTCGCAGATACCAGTAGGGAGTTTGGAGACGAGTGACCCCATTCCAAGTCACTCGGGTGGTGCGCCACCGAGGGGGAAACTCCTCCACCGCATCAAGGTCGGAAAAGCTGCAGATGACTCCACGACGAATCTAGGAGGCAAAGTGGAGAAGGAACAAACACAAAGTACACAAAGCAAGTTGTCATCAACGAAGCTCGGACGATTGAGATTGTCTCACCGAGGTGCCAACCGCTCCGAAGGCTAATGACGCCGCAGATGTAGTCGAGGCACATGAAGGAAACAGCCCTTGGAGTTAACACTGGCGATGAAAATACAATCCATGGGGTTGAGACTCCAATGGATGCCACCACGAAGACCCTAAGACAGTGACACGTTTGCCGAAAGGGAGGTCCAAGGCCTCACCGAAGTTGAGATCGTAGGAGGTAATGGGCCCACGGAGGTTAAGACTTCCAGGGGTAAAAAAGTCAAGAGAGAACATCCCTCCCGCTATCATTGATCCATCCGAAAAGGAGATAAGCACGCTTCATGATTCTCGGATAATCCTCGATGTAACCTTTTTGGGATCGGCGGACGGAAGGTTCGAGTCATCCCGTGACCGATCCAAAAGACTCGGTGCGGATGTTCCCAAAGACGAGCAAGTCGATCTCAAGACTACTCGTCAAACTTTCAATTTTGATGATGAGACACCAATGGAAATCTCATCATCGTCCGATGACGCTTCGATAAGGCCGAGGATCAATCCACTCAATTGGAGAAACCGGTGAGACCAACGAAGTTGTTGAGAAGTGAGGCTCAGCAAGTCGGGTCCACTTCACAAAAGACCCCACCAAACAGAGTCCACCGCACAGCTCCTCAAGCCGCAGCAAGTTCGACTCCAAAAGGAACTTCACGCGCACCTCTCATCATTGAACAAATCCCGGTTGGCCGTGATGATTCCTTTGTAGAATCATTTCCTTTCTCCCTGGAGGTACCCGACCTCCCGAAGAGTCGAGAACGAGCTCGCACGCTTCCACAGGGATGCCTCTTGTCATTCCGTCAGTACCATCGTTCGGTGACTATGACTTTTGACGCCGCATGGCCATCACTACACAACGGAAGAAACAATCAAGTTCGGGAGGTGTTCAAGGCATTATTTGCTTTGAAATTGAACGGATGGAGAGGCACCAGGCCTCTATGGACATGCGATCGACAACAGAGATGCAACCTTGCGACTTGAGAGGCATAACAATCAGGATCGGGGAATGGTGGCAACAAAGAAGACAAACAATGCGTGTGGAACAAGTTAGATACTTCAGGACATTGTTCAACAAGTTCTGCGGGTATGGAGAGTCGAGAATGCCGATGCAAAAACAAAATTGAGAGAACACATTGAGCACATGCATGAAGCTCACACCGCCGAGATAAAGCTATTGCGTGAGCAAAATAAGAGTGATCTCCAAAGATATGGAAGAAAACATGGATAGAAAATTCAGCCTTCTCATGGCTGAGATGAAGCTAATTTCAGCAGAGTCCAACGCTACTCGCTCCGAATTTCGTGCCGCATACACCGCAGCAGACTCGAGGCAGTAACTCGGCTATCACAGGCTCGACTTCCCGCTTGCCAAGATGTTTCAGTGTTCTCTCTCCTTTGATGATGCCAAAAAGGGGGAAGAGGAATACTTTAAAGCGCTAAAGAGATTTGAAGTGAAAAGGATGAAGCATTTGTAAAGGGAAAGATTGAGGAAGTGTCAAAACAAAAAAAGGAAAGTTCGTTGAGGGGGAAGGATCGAAAGATGTGACCTTGATGATTGCACAAACCCCCAACAAGGTCTTGTCACAACCTGGTGACATTATCAACAAAGAAACTCCCGGTGACTCGCCACTCCAACACTGCTATATTTATGGTGAAAAAGAAAAGACAATTGAAGCGGGGATGGATGAAGTGGAAAAAGAATGGATGCCCGAGTTATGAACATCTTGAAACAACATGGAGGCATTCCAAAGAGACAGAGACACTTATGTCATCTCGGATGTCGGGGATCGAGCCACGATCGTTGATGAATTTAAAACGCCGTATCTCGAAGGATACTTCGCAAAAATGTCTATGGCTCAAGCTTGGGACTTGTCTCGGGAAAAGGGTCTCGATGAGACAGCAGGCAGACACCGGCACTCACTCCACTGGTCACTCCGCCGGTCACTCGGCTAGAAAGAAGAAGACCCAAGACAACACACGCCTGCAGAGGTAGAGGAAGAAGCGTGGTGGAGGAAGAGGTTTCGAGACCAGGCCTCCGCCCAAAAACATTGAGCACGTAGATCCGGGCGAGAAAGGAGGGATCTCATCCGTCTTGACCAAGTAGCCAATTTGCAAGTGGCTAAAAGTAATCTTGAGTATGCGAAAAGAATAGAAGAAGAAAATAAGAGACAAACTCAACTATGGGAGGAAAGACAAGAAAGATTAAGAAGAGATGAAGCTGCCGGAAGGCATATAAAAAAGAAGAAGAAGGCGGTGATGATGAGAAAAAGAGAAGAAGAGCGAGAAGATGTTGAACAAGAGATGAAAGAAGGAGATAGCGAAGGAGATGAAGTGTTGCTGTCCACCCCTTCATGTATTTTACTATGTAAATACATATTATGTAAGTCTTCCGCAATAAAGCTATAAATTTTTTTTTGTGTAGACAAATGTTTGCTCACGATACACCTTGTAAACTTGATTGTGTAAAAGAACAAGAATGTTATGATCAATAAAAGGATTGATTCTACGCATACATTCTATGTGAATACACTATCTGTATGTATCTTTGCTATTTACATTTTTGAATGTTTTAAGTTTTGGCATCATCAAAAAGGGGGAAATTGTTGGGAAATTTATTGTTTAGATTTTGATGAATGTCATGTAAAACTTAGAATAGGAAGTTGGCACCCCAATTTTGTTGTAAATCGCATTGTAATAAATAAAAGGGGTCAAGCCGAGTTAAGTCACTATGCCCAAACATGCAAGAAAACAATCGGATACTAGAAGGAAGGCTCCGCTGCAAGACAGTTGTGGCAAAGAAGAGAAGACGGGAACTCTACTGAAGGAGCAGTTGAGATGCAGCTAAGTGGAGTATCGGTCAAGTCAACTCAAGAAAAGCCAAGTCTCGAAGTTGAAGTGAGAAGAGTCATCCAATGATTGGAAGTCGACTCTAAGTCACCTGGGGAAAGCAAGGAAATGCAATCAAGTCGAGATAATTGAAAAAGATCCGTTACAGTAAATCAAGAGAATTACTTAAACAAGTAATATCTCCATGCTACCTTTCTCAAGTGCTTAGTCAGAAGCGTGCAAAAGGAATAAACCAATGGGAAGCACTACACCGTGTCGAACTCAAAAGGTGAAGAACAATTCATACGAGGAAATGGCAATTCCAAGGATCGCAACAAGACAAGCAACGACCACAAGTGACTTTCAAAAATAAGCCTATCTCTTCAATGGGCGATTTTTGAAAGATCACTATAAAAGGCCGAGGAATGACTGCGAGAGGAAGGTGACGAGAACCACAAACATTCAAGCAATTATTAGAATCAGAATGAAATATTCTCAAGTTATTAAACGCTCAATCCTCAAGCCTACACTACGAAGAACATCAATCCAACACTCACCTTTGAAGGAAAGATAACTTCAATCAGTTGAAGAGGAAATCATTGAAGAATCAAGGGGTCTACATTCCACGAAGGATTGTAGGAAGGTTCGAGGTCGAACCAAGTCTTGAGCTTTTGGAGGGCATCGTGATCAAATCCAAAGAGCTTGAGCAAGTGGGTCTGAGTAGCAAGAGGCAATGCCTGTGAAGAAGCGAGTCGCACGAGAAGCCCGTTGAGTGATCAAGCGTCTCTAGATCGAGTCCCAAAGGATCAAGTCACATTTGTGTGATCAAGACTTGTATCTGACTGTTACCACTTTGTATCCGATCAATACCTAGTGGATTCCTCCGGGGAGTTGGAGAAGAGAGGAGTAGAAGAATTACCCCATCTTCGAACCTCTATAAAAATCTTATTGTGTCATTTACATTTCAAAGACTTTAATTCTTGCATCATATTTGTTTAATTTCACGACATATTTGCTATCCATTAGATAATCTCTAAGTACTAAATCAAGCTCTAAATCTCTACTTAACCAAACTTAAGGGTGTTAAGTCTTCCAATAAAAACAAACCACAGTTGAGTTAATTTAGACTTAACAATTTGAGTTATTCCATCAACAAAGAGTTGAGTCTGCGTTGAGAGACTAACTCTCTTGATTAACTAAATTGGTCATCCACCAAGGACACAAATTGTGTAGTATCAACTCTGAATTTTTAAAAGGACTAAATCAAAAATTTGGTAAGGTTTATTCAACCCCCCTTCTAAACCTTACACTTACACCCCTTGGGACCTACACCCCTCAGCTGGCACACCAGATGAGTGACTTGGAATGGGGTCACTCTTCTCCAGACTCCCGGTTGTTTCCTGTGAGTGTTCAACCGTTAGGGCAGATGGTAAGACACCTTCAGTAGGGGTTGGCTCGACTTCGGTCCTCAAAATCCCAGTTTCATCGCCACTTCCCTTAGAACCTTCCTCAGAGTGAGCTGGGGAAGTGGTCGCAGCAACAACAGTTGCAATCTGCTGCACCACTCCCATAGGGTCAATTTCCAGATGTGATTTTGAAGACTCTCCTGGTCCTTCCATCAGCTGTTGCTCATGTAGGATCCTGGATTCCTGCATGGCTTGCTGCATCTCCAACTCTTCTATAGCAGCAGGGGGTCCAAGTCCTCATCACTTTCTGAGAGTACGTCAAGATGAGGATGGGTATGGTCAGTGGTTCCAGTGAGGGGACAAACGCTGGCTTTCTCACGAGCTTCAGCCTCTTCTGCCAACCTTTCCTTCTCTTTTTCCTTGAAAATGTTCAAGATATCCAGGCAGTTCTCTTCATCGAGTAGTTGGACCACTGTGGTCAACCCGAGGAACCTCATCAATTCTTCCTCTTCTTCTATGAATTCAGGTCTCTCAAATTGTTCTCTCGAGCGACTCAGCTTCCACTTCCTCCATTCTCGCAGACAATTTTGGATGTCTGGATATGGCGGAGACAGCATGATCACATCATCATCATCATCTTCATGTTGTCCATCTGTCTCAGGAATGGGAGGTAGCAGAGCTTGCTGCTCTTCACTTTCGACAGCATCTGTCACGGGCGGAGACACAGCCCTATCAACAGGTGAGTTAGCTATCTTAGCTGCTTTATGCTCCTCAGTTGTCATGTCCACAGCTGGGTCTTTGGTTTGCCTCTGCTGATCGGCATCAGCAGACTTGGCTGTTTCATCTATAACTTCTGGATACTCTACTTCTTCAGCAGTCTCCGATATCTTTTCTAGCTGAGTAGCAGACTCAGCTGTCTTCTCAAGCTCTGAGAGCTTGGAAATTCTTTTTCTTCTTTTGGTTTTCACTAGAGGAACATCTGGTTCCACTTCCTCCGGTTCGTCCAAGGTAAATGCCTTCGCAGTTATCTTAGAGGCAGCTGCCTTCCTTGTTGTGGCAGTCCTCTTCTTCTTAATCACTAGAGAAGGTATTAATGGTTCTTCTCCATTGCGGCTGCAGGGGCAAGAGACACGGCTGCAGGGGCAGGTGACTCGGCTGCAGGGGCAGGTGCGATTTTCTTTTTCTTTGCTGCAGGGCCAACAGTCTTCTTTGCAGCTGCAAGGGCAGCCTTCTTCTTGGGACGGGAGGAGACGGTTGTTTCTTCAGGGTCAGCTGATTCCCCCTCACTTGTGTCCACATTCTTGGCATAAGCTCTCTTCTGTGCTCCAGAGAGATTTGATTGGAACATCTTTTTGTTAACATGGAATGCCTTTCCATGTTGGAGAGGAACACCTTTTACCTCCATTAACCGACCAATAACTAGGCCATACCCCAAGGATCCTCCGAAGGATGACGCCTTTGAAGGACTTGTTCCCAACATTTTAGCAGAGTCCGCCGTAGACGAGTTCTCGCGATTGACTTTCTTTTCTTCCATGATCGCGGCCATGACGATCGCTTGGTTTTGATATAGCTGGTTATGGCTTCCAAACTTCATGTCTACGCATTTTGCGACGATATCCATCGATTTGTGGTAATCATCCTTCGCCAGACTTCTTGTCGGTTGTGTAAACCCCTTAGCAAAGACATTCGGTCCGCCACTTCCTTCCATGCAAAGAGCCCAGGTTTACATTAGCCTCATAGATCTCCAAAGACTCTTCCGCGGTAGCAAACGGTGTTCCACTAAATCCTTAGCAAAGATGATTGTGAATTCTTTGCCGTGAACAGAGAGGACTTGATGCCCTCATCGTGAACTTCAGCGTTCACGTAGAACTGAGTGACTTCTTCAACATAAGTCATCTGAAACTCCATCGTGAGAAAGGGTTTCAGCCCAGACTTCTCCACTTTCTCAGCTATCTTCTTCACAAAGGTTTCATCGGACCCCTGTTTAATCATTCCTTCAAAATCCACAATAGAGCTAGTGTGGATTTGTTTTCCCAACTTAACAAAATCGTAAGTAGATGCCATTTCTTGAAGATTTACCGAACAAAGCTTTAGAAATTCACTTTGGAGATCTGTAGGGTTTTGAGAGAAAAGTTGCTTTCTTGCTTTGAGAGAGATGAACAGTTTGTGTAAAGTGTGAGAGAAAAACGAATGAAATGGTATATATGTGGGTTATGAAAGGACGTGCATACGGTTTTTGAAATTTGATTAAGATTAGCGGCTCAGATTTAGCACACCGATTAGCAATTAATTTTTCGCATTTAATGTGGCAGCATTTATATACAATGATATACTTTGTCGTGCAACTTTTGACTGTACCTGTCATTATTATGCTAACGTCATCCTTAAAACATTCCCGCTTATTAAAAACGACTGGGTTTTTGTCACTTAGCTCACAAATAACTCAGCTTACTCCTTAGCTGATTCAACTCTTCTCTCTTTTCACATAGGTACTCAGCTGTCAGCTAACTCGATACAGCTAATTCTCCGATACGGCTGATTCACTTAGCTGATTCATGACCTCAGCTCTATTTTCATCTTTTATCGTTCCATCTCTTCTCCTTGAGTCTTCTGAGTGTCAATTCAGCTCAATTAACCCTAGCTCATGCTTAAGCTCTTCAAATCTTGATTCACGCAATGGCTTTGTGAATATGCCAGCTAACTGTTTATCAGTTGAGATGTATTTCAAGGTGATGTCCTTCTTTTCAACATGGTCTCTTATGAAATGATATCTGACATCAATGTGCTTTGTTCTTGAGTGCAACACAAGATTTTGAGTGATTTCAATAGCACTTGTGTTATCACACATGATTGGAATTTCTTTTTCTTCAACATCATAATCTCTCATTTGTTGTCTCATCCATAAGACTTGGGCACAACAATGCTTTGCCAGCCTATGTACTGCCTTGACTATGGATGTGGCTATTGAATTTTGCTTCTTGCTAAACCAGGAAACCAATCTGTTTCCAAGCATTTGACATGTACCTGAAGTACTCTTCCTGTCAACTCTACATCCAGCATAGTCAGAGTCTGAGTAACCAATAAGCTTGAATCCTCGTTCCTTTGGATACCATAAACTGACTTCCTGGCATCCCTTCAAATATCTTAGGATTCTCTTAGCTGCAGTCATATGGCTTTCTTTTGGTGCAGATTGAAATCTTGCACATACACCTACCGCAAAGGTGATGTCCGCCTACTTTTGTGAGATGAGCAGTGATCCAATGAGTTCTCTGTATCTTGTTTGATCCACAGGCTTGCCATCTACATCCATATACATCTTGACTGATGTATTCATTGGTATTTTCACAGAAGACTTCTCTTCCTTACCAAATTTCTTCATTAAATCTCTGGTGTACTTTGCTTAACTTATGAAGGTTTCATCCTTCAGCTGTTTAACTTGAAGTCCTAGAAAGAATGTCATTTCTCCCATCATGCTCATTTCAAATTTGCCTTGCATGAGATTTGAGAATTTATCACACAACTCTTTGTTTGTGGATCCAAAAATAATGTCATCTACATATATTTGAACAAGCAGTATACTCTCTCCATCTTGAATTCTGAAGAGTGTTCTATCCACTTTGCCTTTGGTGAATCCATTATCTGTCAGAAATTGAGATAATGTATCATACCATGCTCTAGGTTCTTGTTTCAACCCATATAGAGCTTTCTTGAGCTTGTACACTTTATCTCCAAGAATCTTCTGCTCAAATCCTGGAGGTTGTTCAACATATACTTCTTCTTCCAATAATCCATTCAAGAATGCACTTTTTACATCCATTTGATATACAATGAAGTTCTTGTGTATAGCATAGGCAAGAAACATACTTATTGCTTCTAATCTTGCAACAGGAGCAAATGTTTCATCAAAATCTATACCTTCTTCTTGGCAATACCCTTTGGCTACCAATCTTGCTTTGTTTCTTACCACGGAAACGTCTTCATTCATCTTGTTTCTGAACACCCATTTTGTGCCAATGACATTTTGATGGGTTGGTCTTTGCACCAATTCCCATACTTTATTTCTTTCAAATTGATTCAGTTCTTCTTGCATGGCTTGAATCCAATGTGTGTCATCCAGTGCTTGGGACACATCTTTAGGTTCTATTTGGGAAATAAAACAAGTGAACATTGCTTCTTGTTGAGCTATGGATCTGGTTCTTACACCATCTCTTACATCTCCAATGACTAGCTCTGGTGGATGGTCTCTCAGCCATCTCACATCAGGTTGGAGTGAGTTAGTCGGGTTGATCGTCTTGCGGTTGTGTTTTCTTGAGCGACTCTTTCATCATCACTTACTTAGCTTCAGATTTTCCAGTTGTCTTTGAGATTCAGCTATCTCATCCTCATCTTGATTAATTGCTCCAGCTTCAGCTTCAACATAGGGGCTCTTCTGCACAGTTGGCTGATTCAGCTTATCAGCTAACTCCTCAAAGTCTTTTCCATTTACATTAGGTTCATCAAACACTACATGGATGGACTCTTCTGTGACCATAGTCCTTTTGTTCAGCACTCTATAGGCTTTGCTTTCAGCTGAGTATCCCAAGAAGATACCTTCATCAGCTTTAGCATCAAAAGCCTCTAGATTATCATTCCCATTGTTGTGGATGAAGCATTTACATCTAAAGATTCTAAAATATGCAACATTTGGCTTTCTCCCTGTCCAAATCTCATAGGGAGTCTTTGTCAGCTGTCTATTTATCATGCATCTATTTTGAGTATAGCATGCAGTGTTTATTGCTTCAGCCCAAAATCTTTTAGGCAGCCCTGCTTCAGCTAACATGGTCCTTCCGCTTCCTTGAGGGTTATATTCCTTCTTTCGCAACACCATTCTGTTTGTGGAGTCCTTGCTGCATATAATTCATGAGCAATACCATTTTCAACACAGTACTGAGTTATTATTCCATTAACAAACTCAGTTCCTCTATCAGATCTTATCTTTATAATGGTTTTGGCATTCAAAAGTGATTCGATAGACAAGCGGCCCCCTATCTCCAACGCCCTGCCCAAGAGAGAGTTGACTCTTCTCATTTTGAAATCTTTTCATCAGTTGGGGTAATTTCTGCAAGGTTTCCTTCTTTTTCCACATGAAGATTGTCCATATATATCTTGAATAATCATCCACCACTACTAGAGTGTATTTCTTCCCACTTATGCTGGCTGGCTCAACTGGACCAAATAGATCTATGTGTAACAGATGTTGAAGATGGACTTGACTTCTCTTTAAATGATGATTTAATCCGCTTTCCCATCTGACATGCATCACAAACACTTTCTTTCTTGTACACTGAGTCTGGTAATCCTTCTACAAGATTGCTCCTTGCAATTTTGTTGATTGTCTTGAAATTTAGGTGACTCAACTTCTTGTGCCACAGCCAACTTGATTCGGTTGTACTCTTTGCTAGTAGACACGTGCTTGGTGTAGCAGTTAACCAGTCTACCACATACATGTTCTTTTATCTGGATCCTTGGAACACCACTTCATTTGATTCGCGTCTTTGATTTGGCATACTCCCATATTGAATCCAACGTTGTAGCCCTTGTCGCAGAGTTGGCTGATGCTTAACAAGTTAAAATTGAGGCCTTCAACGTATGCAACATCTGTGATTTCTAATCCATTTTTCTTGATGGATCCAGTGCCTCTTATTTCCCCTGGAGCTTCATTTCCTCCAAATATGACTTTTGCACCTCTAATCTCCTTGAATTTTGACAAATATTTATTGTTTCATGTCATGTGTCTGGAACAACCACTACCCATGTACCAGGTTCCTTAGCACTCAGTTGTTCTTTGAACCTGCAATCAAGGAAATTAGTTTTTAAGTACCCATACTTGCCTGGGTCCTAAGGGGTTAGTGCTGTAAGATGACCCAACCAACCTATAGCCAGATGATTTAACTCTAAGGGGTTGCCATCTATCTGTGCCATAATCATAATTTATTTTGGCAAATTGCTTGGGGGTTTTAGGTTCATACAGTTGTCCCTTTTGTCTGTATGCATGTGTGTGTGTTTTAGCAATTTCCTTCTTTGGATAATTGTGATATCTCTGAGTGTAGTGCTTGGGTGCATATGTGTGCTGATAATAACTCTTTTGCCTTTGGAATGACCTTTGTTGAGTTCTAGGCCTTTGCCATTTAGGTTTGTATTCCATAGGTCTTAGCTGATATTTCACATTATTCCAAACAGCTTGACTTGGGTAATTTCTACCATTCCCATTATTTGTGTTTCTTTGATAGAACTTTTGGGGATTTTGGTAGCTCTGTTTCTTCTTCACAGAGTACTTCATGTTTGGTGTTTGCTGAGGAACTCTGCTGGATTTTTTCTCAGCTGCCCTCTCAGCATACTCAACTGGATGTTTTCCTTTTCCTTTATATCCAAGGCCAGTTTGTTTGTGATTGTGCTTTGAAATAACTGTGTGTGTAACATTTGGTGTCTTGGATTTTTGAGATGATTCATTACTTGAAGATCCTTTTTCCAAAATCTCTCTAGGAGTTTGACTATGCACAAAGGAATTGAATCATATGCTTGTCTTGTCTCCACATTCTTTTTGGCTCATGATAAGGTCATCCAATGATTTAAATGCCTTTGTGAATGAAGCAATCACATAATTGAGATCATTTTCTCTCTTTTCTATAGCAGCTATCTCTGCTATTATTTAGCATTTTTAGCCTTGACTCTTTGTTCTCATCGCCCTATGTGACTTAGAGTCCTCCCTTCTTAGTTAGGTTTGTGAGTTTTGGCTTTTGAGTGGCTATTTTTCTCATTTAATAGTGAGTGTGAGGATTTAATGTGCTCAAAATCTTTCATCATTTTGCCTAATGAATCATAAAGATCAGTGGGTGATGAAGTGTGTGTGTGTCACAATCACTATCACTAGAATTTGAATGAGATGAGTTAGAGTGTACCTCATCTTCTTGATCAAGTTGATCTTGTTCTTTGGCCATTAGACAGATTAATGCTTCTTCTTCAGAGTCGATTGAGTAGTCAGCTTCACTACTCGAGGTGTCTTTTCATTAGACTTAGATGTATCAGCAGCCTCAGCAGCCAACATTGCTCTTTTCTTTTCTTGCCTTCTTTCTCTAAAGACTTTTCTTTCTTCTTCATTCCTGTATTTATTGACTACAGGATATGGATAGTCAATAGCAAAGTGTCCTGGTTGTCTACAATTCCAACACATGTTTTCAACTTTTTGATCAGCTCTCTCATTTCTTGGGTTGTCAGCTCTTTGATATTCGACCTTTTGATACTCAGCTCTCTTTGGTGGCCTATCTTCCCTTGACTTGGAGGGAGCTGAATGTCTTTTAGAGGATTCACCTTTGTTTCTTTTGTTGTTCTTGTTGAAGAACTTGTTGAATCTTTTAACCATCAAGGCAATTTCCTCCTGGTCAATGGCTTCTTTGGTCTCAGCTCTCTTCCCTTCCTTAACTATGAGTGCAGCTGTTTTGGGTACAACTATCTCCTCTTGATTCTTTCTTCTCAACTCAAACTCATAAGCTTTGAGGTCTGAGAATAGTTCATGGTTGGATGTTTTTGATAGATCCATTGAGTGCCTTAGAGCCATGGTCTTCATTTCCCACTCAGCTATGATAAAGTCATTACACACACACACACACACACACACACACACACACATATATATATATATATATATATATATAATAAGGATCCTGTGATACCACCCTCCTAGGTAAGACGATAGGACCAAATCTACACCATCAAAAAAATAAATAAATGGCCAATATATAAGCAAATCTATACAACAATTTATATGAAAGTATATATTAGAGGGGGTAAAATAGGAATCCCGAAAATTAAATTTAGTAACCGCTTCCTAAAAATTAGGTCGTGATCTTGGGAGGCTCCTTAGTATCTTCATACACATCTCCTTTTGTGTGTATTCTTTCCCAAGTGCTGAGAGCTCATTCGTTATTTCAGTGAATCTAGCATCCAACTGATCCATTGTCTCACCTGCAAGCATTTTAAAATTTTTAAATTTTTGAACAACAGATAATTTGTTTTCCTTGATTTGCTCAGATCCTTCACAGATTAAGGTTAATTTATCCCAGATTTCTTTGGTTGTTTTGCAAGATTTGACTTTGTTGAACATGGTTTTGAACAACTAAAATTGTCTTGGCAACAAAAAATGTCATTCAAAATTTGAAATGGGTCTGAGTAATAATACAGTTGATATAATTTATTGCTTAGGATTCATTTCCCATTTAATAAAATATAAAATATTAATTATAATTCTCGGTATTGATGAAAGCCAACACAATTCTCTAATGATTGTGACATATGATATTGGTAAGCAAAAGCTAATTCACATAATCCATTTTAAAATTATGAATTGATTTTGTAAACCATTAAAAATACAGATTCCAAAATTTTGCATTCCAAAATTGAAACTCAGTAGATGCAGAACCCAGAAGAATAAAATTTTGTATTTATTGAGAACTAGTGTTCCACCAATATTGTGTATTAAGAAAGATAATTTCAATTTATTAAAGATTCCAATGGGAAGAATTATAATAAATAATTAAAATATAAAGATAAATAGGTATGAATTAAAGAATAAAACAATAAATCATATGGGTACAACAAAAAATCTTATTATAAATTTTAAAAAATATTTTAATATAAAAGATGAATTTAATAATATAATCATACCTTACAAAAGAAATTATAAATTTTGAAAAACTTCTTTAAGTACAACACCCGGTATGATAATTATTTACCACTATCACAATTGTGATTTGAACATGTATACAATTATAAAATATGCATGTATTTTTTTTCCAATAAAAAATTCAAAAAACAATATGTCCAAATTGCAATGGAATAAGGTGCTGGATAGCATCTATTCCAATTTCCAAGCCTGCTAGTTGGCCTGTGAATTAAGGCAGGCTGGCTTAATGATAATACCGAAAATGAAGCCCAAAGTTGTAATTGTTGGGCCAATAAATTAAAAACACTGAACAGAGAGTAAAGTAATAACATAGGACCAAAAGCTCTTTGACCCAAACATAAAAAAATAAATCGTCTCTCTCTCTCTCTCTCAGCAGCCCCAGAGGCCCAGACAGAGACACACACACACACTTCGGGTCCCATATCTGTGCTTGAAATATCACGAGCTCATATCCGTGCTTGAAGATTTTGGATTGTTAAATTTGTTATTGGGAATTTCTTTTTGGATCTGTGATATTTTCAATTCTTGGTGATCTGGACGAATTTGGGTCAATATTTATGGTTTAGAAGCATATTAAAACCTTTATGGTTCATTGAGCGTATCTGGCTTTTCTAATTTTATTTTTACACTTTCTGTTCTTGGTGCAAATTTGCCTTTTACTGGAGGTACATTTTAGTGTTTGTTTAGCTGATAATTAGAATTAATCAGATTGCAGCTGATTAATAGAAATCTACAGGTTGGTGCAAATTGCTTATAAATCC
The DNA here is from genome assembly GCA_016081115.2 of Rehmannia glutinosa. Classification (NCBI taxonomy): domain Eukaryota; kingdom Viridiplantae; phylum Streptophyta; class Magnoliopsida; order Lamiales; family Orobanchaceae; genus Rehmannia; species Rehmannia glutinosa. The sequence goes on along the minus strand of CM071927.1, from coordinate 86,694,401 downwards.
CACCATTTTATTGAACCCAACACATATATATATATATATCTTCACTATAGTAGGATATTCATTTATTTTCTCAGTTTTCCTCACTATTCGCTGGCTTGTGCTGCGGCATACCAGATATGAAATCCTTATCCTTAATCCTTATTTTTTTAAAAAAAAACAAAAATTGTGCGGGCACATTCCCCTGTTTCGAAGATGTAATATATGCACATAGTTCTTTTTATTGTTCTGGATATAATGGTTAGAGATCTAGGATTCATGGGCTCAATGTAAGATTGAATGCTACAAATTAGGGGTTTCTTTTGAAATATTTAACTTTTGCTTCAGTGTTTATTTGCAAGGTTTATTTGTGCCTTTATAAGTCCTGCAAGATATTATCAGCTATTTTGCTAAAAAAATTCTTCTGTCATTTATTAAGATAGTTATTTTTTTTGTGTTGTGGAAAAAACAATCCACAATTTTAGGTATTCCTAATTCTCAGTTTTTTTTCCTTGCATTAACATTTTGAAAGATACATATCCTTTGGCTTTGTGTTGTGGAAAAAACAATCCATAATCCTTTGGCTTTGCTTAATAGAAAACAATAGATACATATATGCAACCCTTAAACTTTAATGCCAAAAAATATAAATAATCAATAATACAATGTGTGTTTTTTTCCTTTTTTTTTTTGTATATAGTTCATGATGCATATGATATCTATATATTTTCTAACGAATGGTAGTATGTATCATGCTCAATATTGTGCCCTTTTTTACAGAATCAATCTGGAATGTTTTTCATAAAAAAAGTCTATAATTAACGGTTTGATTTATCACAGTTGGTAATATATGTATCACATGTTTCATTTATATGGAATTGGTTGTATCAAACACACACACAGACACATATAAATATACAGAAAAAAGAATGATATATAAAAAAAATAGTGAAACATACCTCAATGCCATGATAGACAACCCAAACTGAAAATATCCAAGTTGTTTCCATAAGATGGAATGCTGTGACACAGAACAATATCAATTTCAGTGTCCATAACATTTTGAAGAACTAATATGCTTAATCAAACTTAACAAAAGAGCCATGGAGCAGATTTAGCGATTTATGATGTTTTGCATAATTTGCGTTTTTTTTGTTATATTTTAGAGTGCAGTGTGCTGGATTATGGAATTTGGATTTGGAATGATTGTTGTTGCTATTTATAATGAGGACTACATCATATTCTAAATTTCATATAGGGATGGCAATGGGAATGGTCCGGAAGACCCAAACCCACCCCATGCCTATAATGGGGCGGTGCGACCCGTTCTGCCCCATTTTAAATTAATTAAATACAGAAAAATGAAAAAAATAACAATAAAATATCTATAATATATTTATGAAATATTATTTACAAAAGTTGTTATTATTACTTTATAAATATTAGAATACATCAAAAATATATTATAATATATATTATATATGCAAAATATATATTAAAATATATTTTAAAAATAAAAATTCAATACGGTGCAGGGTGGATATTAGCGGGGCGAAATTGATACCCAGATCCGCTTCGCCTCCTTACAGGTCACGGGCCAGGGCGAGTACCTGTGGTCGGGTCAAAATTGTCATCCCTATCTGAATGATCAGATAGGGATTACTCCGTGTTGGAGGTCAGGAAAAAAAGTACCGATCAAAAAGTACCGATCAAAAAAAGAAAAAAACTTATTTATATTTGAATATTCCGAAAACAAACAAACATATAATTAAAAGGAAAAAAGTACCGATCAAAAAAAAAAAAACAAAAAGGAAAAAAGTAACAATAATAAAATAACAAAATATGTGCCTGAATTCTGAAACCCTAGGCCCTACTCCCTAGCCCCATCCGCCTCCCACTATTTTTAACATTTCTTTTCTCTCTCTAAACTAATTCTATATCTTAAGAAAGTCGCTTTCTCTACTAAAAACTTCGAAAAAAAAATTATTCTGTGTTTTGGTTTTTGTTGTTCGCAAAATAATTAATTTGTTGCGGTTCTTGTTTTGGTTTTTTATGATGTGGTTAAGATATAAACTGAACATTCTATATGTTTTATATTTATTTTTTGATAATTATTTTGAATTATTTTGTAGCCTGGAGTCGATTTTTATGAGAGAATAACCAATTTTTTATTTTCGAATGAACACAGAATTATTTTTGGGATTTCTATGTTAATGTCTTCCTGGCAGTTATTCGGTTCTGAACCGAACATTCCCCCCCACCCCAAAAAAAAAAAATCGTATATAAAATTTTCTAATGGCAGGTTGGAATTTGAACTTTGAAGGAGGTCATTGAAGGATGGGGCATGGTAAGCTTATATTTTGCATTTCTGTGCTTAAGAGTAATTAAGTTCTCATTTGGGTACTTTGTTATTAATTTTTGTACAGTTTTTTAGACATGTACTCTTTCCTATCGATAAATTGTTCTTAGTTTGCAGATAATTTTTTTTATTTTTTGAGAAAGAGTTTGCAGATCATTTTATTTATCAAGTTCGTGAGTTTTTCGAAAAAAATATATGCTTTCATTTGATTGTCTACTTCTTTGAAGACTATTATTTTTACAGAAATTAAGAAAAAACCCAACGAACATATATTTATAAAAAAAGAATGGGAACGGGTTGTTGATTAAATGCGAATAAGAATTTTTGTATATATATTTTTTTTCAATTTCATTTTTCTTATTTTTTATTTATAAGAAATATACTTTCATTATCTTTTGTTTACGGGACTTTCATTATCTTTCGCCTTCTTGTTATATAAGTTTTCAGAACCATTTTTTCTTGTTTTGCTGCCTTGCTTCTGGTGACCCGAAATATGTATAGGTAGCAAACAAAAAGCTTCAAGATGGCTGAAATCATCCTCATTTTGAGCAAAAAACCACTTCCTTCGGTTTAGTGGTAATATTCTCTTCCTCCTCAGAGTCATGATCCTAAAAGAGTTGAAGAATGCATTAATAGATGAAGGGTAGGATGAATAGATAACTAAAAAGGCAGTACAATCGATATATAAACTATTAGGCCGAATGAGGACTTCAAAAACTACTTAGCAAATTAAACTAATTTGTGTAATAAATAAAAAACGCACCATTTCTTGAAATTAAGTGTGATCTGCATATACCACTTACTCTTACAAATTAAATTAATTTGTGTCCATAGCTGCGAAATAGGAATGCTCGGAATTCCCCTTTTCTTGGAGATAAATGCCTAAATGGGATATAATATTTTTTCTTGGCAGATACCATTGATTTGCATTCTAGCCCTTCAACCTAAAACCTTGGTTTACTCTGTTTTCCCAAGTGGACTGCTTTGTTTATATTTGTTTTTATTTTACATGTTGACATATTAACTTTAAGTTTTATGTGTACTGTAGTATAAAAAAATTTAAATAGTGACTACTCCTTTTCACTCTTGAGTCTCTATTATCCATCTAATTGTTAAAAGCGACAATTATTTCTCTGGAGGTTCTTTAAAAGTACTTTCGATTTATAATCAAGTTTACCGTTTAATCTGAAAGCTTCGCACGGGCTTTAGTAAATATTAGAATATCATCTGCCTATAGGGTTGCCTGACTTTTTATTACCCTTTTATTTACAGTTGTTTACCAAGGAAATACAGAGATTGGACAACCAAAATTCACTATTTCAGGAAGTGTAGATTATACTACTCCAATTAAGAAATTAGATAAGGATGGTAAGCATGCCGAGCTGAGTGAGTTCTGGTCTCAAAAGACTAAAATTCACCAAAAAAAATTACATTTTATCAAAATACAATCTCTTAAACTAAGAAATTTTACATTTGGGTAATGTGTATATATTGAAATATGAAATATATTTTCTGTGCTATTAACACCTTTTGCTTTTCTTACCTTTTTGAGCTAACAAATATCATCCTGCTGAATGTTTTTGCCATGACTACTGTTTCAAGCAACAACCAACACGTACTATAAATTATTCAACATCCCAGGTAAGTAAATTTATTTTATTTTACCAAATTACTGGCGAAAATTTTAAAAAGCTCACCTGTTGTTGAATCCTTGCTATTCCGACGCTTGCTGGATATTACAGTTGATTTTGTGACTCTTACAACTCTAATCCTTGCGTGCCCAGTGAAATTGGAATGCCCATTTTGAACTATTTCTTCTTTTCTCGTCTATATTTCTGCTGAAATATGTTGGATGGTAAAGAAAAATGTGAAAATGTTGCTTTTATGTGGTTGTTTTTATGTTGATGAATGTATTGCTTTTTGGTTTTGATGAATGATATTATTTGAACTGAAACATGTGAAAAGCTATTGTCTAATAGTTGGGAAACTTACAACGAATTTCTAATCAGTATATATAGCGAAAAGAAAAAGATTACGGAAATGAAAAGAATCAGGAATTGAACAAATATATATGTGTGTGTGCGCGCACGCAATCAGACCTCGATGATCATGAAATATGCATTCGAAAGTTTGAATATCAGATAAATAAAGTTTGAACCAGTTGCATTAGCCACAGCGCTGCAGAGATTCTTGTTTTGAAATAGTGTGTTTTTCGAATGGGATGGATCATATTTATAGTTTGGTTGTGAGTATGATTGAAAAAATTGTAAATCATTTTAGGTGCATAATATTTTTATATTCATTTTACACGTATTGGGTTTTGTAATGTAGAGTTGTAGTTATATACATTGGTGATATTGTAATTCATTGCTCGAGGAAAACAACAAAAACTATTGAAGTGAATTAACTTTTTGTATGAGTTGCACACATGTGATGCATTTATTTATATTTAGTTTTACTATTTTGTCAAACAGCTGGCAAACAAATTTCAAAATTTGAATTCCCTTTTTTGGTGCCCAAGACAAACATTTGTTTCAATTGAGTAGTTCCATAAAGTTGAACAATATTTAATTTAGCTGCATTGGTAAACTAATGATTTGCATAGAAAACACAAAAATGCTTTCAGATATTTAAATGAACGGAAAAAACGTGAAATTAGTAGATTTTCAATACAAAACAGGCTGGATGTTAATCAACGCAACTTACCATATTTGGCTGAAGAAAATTTGGCGGGATTTTACCCAAAATAGAAGACTTTCTTGCTTTTATATATATATAGATATAAATAGATGTAATCCATTATTTAATATGTATTCCAATAATACAAACCACATAATAAATAGCTGCAATTTGTAATCTATTGCCTTTCAAAAAAGATTATAATTCATTGAATATCGTGCATGACCAATTATAAATAGGAACACTCATCATTCAACTTCCACAAACCAAATTTACAATACTCTCTACTCTACACTCTACAGACTACAATATTCTAAATCACACAAAATCTGCACAAAACTAAAAAGCTCAAAAATTGCGTCATGTCTCTTTGTTCAGCTGGGCTATTAATCCAACAAAAATGTTTCAGGCATTGAAATTACGATTTGTTCCTACAACGCACCTTCTAGGAATGGAATGAATGGCGGTCAAAACTCGGTTTCAGATTAAACCCGCCCCGAACGGACCCCAGTCAAATGGATCCTGGGGCGGGTCTTGGACCCGCTTCAAGAAAACTCGTCGGGTTCGTGGCGGGTAACGGGTCCTTATGGACCCATCCCGTATACATTTAAATAATAAATATTAAATTATTTTTTATCTAGTTTAGACTACTGACTCAGTCTTTGAGTCATATTTCTTAATTTTCTTCACATCTGTCACTGAAGTCATCTTTGTTGTAGGACAATTATGGAAAGCTTAGATGGTTTAATGCATTGAGTCAAGTTATTGTAATTTGAATTTTAATTAAAATATTCATAAAGACACTCAAAGGTCAGTTAGAATGAAATTTAAAAGCACTTCACAGATTCCAGCGCAAAAAAGTTGGCAGCAGACTTATTAAATTTCAGAGGGTCCAACCCGTCAGTCGCGGTCCAATGAGGGGTGGGGCGGGTCCTGGGTCCCTGATTTTCTTCGCGGGGTGGGCCCCGAGTTTGGCTAAACTCGTCCCAGACCCGCCTCGTTGCCATCCCTATACCTTCCTATGGAAATAGCTCAGATCTTTTCATTTTAGGGTATGTCTTTCATTATAAAGAGGTATGCTAATTTTTTTCTCGCATTCTTATGTAATTTCGGATGATAACTCTGAGGAGGAAGAGAATATTACCATGAAACCGAAGGATACATCCATAGTTTCTGTTTGAAATGAGGATGATATTAGCTGTAAAGAAAAGTACAAAAAATATATTTGTAAATGTAAGGGGGTTTTTTGAAATATTTTTTGACTATGAAGGAAAAAATGTAAGACGAAATCAAACCTTATGGAATTTTTTGTAATTTTCAGAGAACTCTGGGTGTTTTTATAATTATCTCAAGTAATTATCACTTTTTATTACTGTAAACACATATTGAATCACATATAAGAAATGTACAATTTCAAACTGGAAAATAAAATGCGTACTCTTTTAGAACCAAGTTGAATGGCTTGATACTCATTTTTTTTCCATTGCCACCCGTGTTTAAGCTATATGATCATATTTGTATGACAATATAAATTTGTATCCAAATCAAAAACAAAAGTGATTGTTAACAAAATATAAAAGCTTAAACTATTTCTCATCGATAACCAATAATAAAAATAAAATTGGAAAAATAATAAAAAATTAATAAACGTACCTGCAATGATACATAACCGATCAACAACGAGAATATAAATATTAAAATCAATTGACTTAATCTGTAAACAAACAGACTGAAATTATTTTTACAATACAAATTTCAGGTTTTGCATATCAATTTTGATGTTCTGTAAGAAATGATTTTGTAGAAAATTAACAGTAGTTGAAATCGAACATGCATATTTTTTGTTTATGAAGCAACGTTTTTGCAAATCCGAAAATAAGCAATCGAATATATAAAATTTCAGACATATAGTCGGTCCATATTTGTTACAAGAAAATCATTAGACGTAAACATGCAAAGTGATAGATTTCTCAAAAATAATTTTTTTCATTACAAATTTGTAGGTTTTGCATATCAATATTTAGTTATTGTGTCAAAATATTATGATTTTGACACGAAAATCATAAAAAAACTTTGAAGAAAATATAAAAAATTATAATGCATAGATCTGTTCAAAATGAATATTAATACATTTGAAGAAATATAAATCTGTAAATATCAATTAAAAAAATAGTCGTACATAACCGAATAAAGAAAATGAAAAAAAAAAACAAAGAGTTTGCGAAAATGTTGATCTGTCTAGAACATTATCTCACACCAGTTCATATTTTTTACAAAACAAATACACCAAAGTTCCTATAATACAAAGATTTGTTGATAAGAAAAAAAAAAAGCAAGAACGTAAAAGAAAGAACGAAAATAGAGTGACGATATTTTTTTTCAAAAACCAGTTCATATGTTCTACAAAAAATACATCAAAATTCCTATAATACATAGATCTGTGCGAAATGAAACAAAATCTGTGAAGCCCCGATTTTTCCGAGCTTATAATTGATCCTTATTGTCGTTTATACATTTGATCGACTATTTTACCGCGTCATTTTGACGGGTAATTATTAATAATATATACATTTTATATTTTATTTCATTTTATTTAATTACATGTGATCATGATCATCATTAATTCTATTTTGCATTTATGATCACTTGATTGATCATTATTACTATTTTTGTATTTATTAGTCACCTTAGAATTTTAAGAGACTATTTATTTTAGAGACTTTTACCTTATAGAATTAAGATTTTTGATTTAGATTAAGTGATCGTGAGACTCATAAGTGATCAAGGAAATCACTAATTATTTTGGAGATTGATATATTTCATCTATTATCATCAAATTTGGGAAAAAAATATATGGAATTACCATAATGCCCTCATAGTGGACGGCCAACATGGAAATTTTGGAGTAAAAATATCATCCAATTCTTGTACACCTACACCTCATATTAGTCATCTTGTGTATAATTATACCATTAATTCAAACATTATACACATCATCTCTTACACTACTTCTTTAATATTATTTTTGCCAACATGTTGGAAATCTTCCAACATTCCATTCAAACATTCTCTTGCCCATACCTTTGACCTTCAAATTGTCTCTCATGCATGAGGCAAAATGCAAGACACAATTAAACAAATTTTTCTCCTCCCTCTCTCTCATTGTTCACGGCCAAGAGGCCTTTGGAGGTGCAAGTTTTGGTTCAATTTTACCTATACTACAAGGTAAGAAATTTTATCTTCAATCCATTTTTGATATAGCATAGTTCATCTCTTCCACCTTCTTAACTTAAGTTTGAATTTGATTTGGAGGTACATTTAGAAGACCATTTGAAGATTAGAGCTTGACATCATCTTGAAGAAGGACTTCAAGAATTGAAGAAGAACTAGTAGAGGAATTTGGACTACAAGGTAAGAATTGAGTACTAGACCCCTTCTTTCATCTTCTTTCTATTTTTTTCAAATTTTAACACCCCTTTTTCATTTTTGAGAAATAGGGGCTGACCTTAGGTGATTTTGGAGTTGAACCAAAATTTCCAATTTTCAAGCTTCAACTAATCTCCAAACACCTACTACACAAGGTAAAGTGTAGTCCTTCTCATTTTCTTATCTCCTTCTTTTTTCTCCCTAATTTTTCTCTCATTTTTCTAACTTCAAATTTTTGATATTTATTGACTTAGAGGCTGACCTAAGAAGCCTCATCCAAAAATTGTGAAATTTATCCTTTTATTTCACAATTTCCAATTTTAAGGTGGGTGGAAAAATATTTTCCAACTATTAGGTATTTTATTAAAATGCATGTAGAAAATTTGATCATGAGCCTTGAGATATATATAATCTATGTATTGCATGTCAATTTTATGTATCAAGTCATGAAAATTCTCAAGAGTTGCAAGAAAATGAAAGTTAAGGGACCCCTCTGCAAATTTCGATTTTTGGGACTGTACTCAGGTTCAAAAATGACTTTTGGACATTTTAATAAATTTTTAAGAGTTTTAAGATAAATAAATCAACCTTTAAAAGCCCAAGGACTAGATTGTAAAATTTTGAAAGCTAAAGGGCTACTTTGTAATTTTTAAAACTGCACCAGACCTAAACATTAAAATTTGAAATTTTTACTCTTAAGGTACTGGTAATTACATATTTTAAAAGTATTCCAAAAATCCAAGTGTTTAGGGCTTGGAAAGCAATTTTACTGAAATTGAGGGACTAAAGTGTAAAATACTAAACTTGTGGACCCAAATGAAATTTCCGGGACTTATGCAGCCCATGCACCTGGAAATACTAACTTAACTATAACTTAATTATATTTTGGACCCAAGGTTCAAATTTCATAACAATTGGACCACTAAAAGCCTTAAAGACAATTATTTCAAAATGGGACAAAAATGATATTTTCAAAGGTTAAAGGACCTACACTTATTTCTTTTAAAAACTGCTTTTGTCCCAATATTTCACTAACTTTAGTGACATTTTCCAACTAGAATAACATTAAAAGCCCATCCGGTTTGTGAGTTCCGATTATTTTAAACTTAAGGTCCGAATTGGCAATTTTTATAAATTTGGGGCCAATGTAAGAATTTTATAAAAACTCGACCTCAAAACTTTAAAAACCTGAATCTATGAACAATTTAGATAATTTAGGAACTGACCTCATAATTGTTCAAGGTCGGGATATTTATTTATTCAATTTTTAACCCCAAAAGTGTTGGTTTTTACAAAACGGGGCTAAATTACAATTTTTCTTTTATAAAGGACCTAACTCAAATTATTTTCTCCTTTACTAAAATATCTCTGGATCCTCTGACTTGGAGATTTAATTAAAGTATTTTACTTTCCCAAAAACCCTTGACTTATCGGATCAATTTGACCGATTAATACCCGATCGCGGAGCAACTTCCTCGCCTTGCGATTTTGAATCTATAACAGGACTTATGTTCCACCTAATCTTTCAAGATATCGAAGATTGCTTATCCTTCCGATGATCATCTTCAACCAAATACTCCACCAACGCCATAATTGCCACTCGCGCTTTTCAAAAATTTTTTCGAATCGCTTTCTGAATCAATAATACTCATTGCTGGTTGGTGATCTGCACTTGTATTTACTTTCTGCCCGAGTCAACTTGGTGTGTTGAGCTCACAATGGAATGGATACGTCGGGGGATGGGCAAGGCGGCTCGGCCGCTATTCCACTCTTCCGGCCCCATCGCCCTAATCCCGCAATCGAGGGACGAAGTGTCCAAGGAAAGCGGGTCGTAGTACTTGAGGTATAATCATGATTATGACAGAGATCCGAGCCTTGCAAGCTCCACTTTGTGGATTTTGTCTTTGCCTATGGAGCGATAAGGTGTGATCTTGGGTGTGAAGCCCCGATTTTTCCGAGCTTATAATTGATTCTTATTGTCGTTTATACATTTGATCGACTATTTTACCGTGTTATTTTGACGGGTAATTATTAATAATATATATATATTTTGTATTTTATTTTATTTTATTTAATTACTTGTGATCATGATCATCATTAACTCTATTTTGCATTTATGATCACTTGATTGATCATTATTACTATTTTTTGTATTTATTAGTCACCTTAGAATTTTAAGAGACTATTTATTTTAGAGACTTTTACCTTATAGAATTAAGATTTTGATTTAGATTAAGTGATCATGAGACTTACAAGTGATCAAGGAAATCACTAATTATTTTGGAGATTGATATATTTCATCTATTATCATCAAATTTGGGACAAAAAAAAAAAACATGAATTTACCATAATGCCATTATAATGGATTTGCCAACATGGATATTTTTGGAGTAAAAATATCATTGAACTCTTGTACACCTACACCTTATATTAGTCATCTTGTGTATAATTATACCATTAATTCAAACATCATACACATCATCTCTTATATTACTTCTTTAATAATATTTTTGTCAACATGTTGGAAGTCTTCCAACATTCCATTCAAACCAAGTCTTGCCCATACCTTTGACCTTCAAATTGTCTCTCATGCATGAGGCAAAATGCAAGACACAATTAAACAAATTTTTCTCATCCCTCTCTCTCATTGTACACGGCCAAGAGGCCTTTGGAGGTGCAAGTTTTGGTTCAATTTTACACCAACACCTTCATCTCCTACACAAAATCCTCCTCATTCTCTAAAATCTTCCTACTTCTCTCTACTCTTTCTTCTCACTTTCTTCTTCAACACTTAGAAAAATTTTCAAGAATTTTCTCCTTATTCTTTATAAAAGTCGAACCAAACCATACTACAAGATAAGAAATTTTATCTTCAATCCATTTTTGATATAACATAGTTCATCTCTTCCACCTTCTTAACTTAAGTTTGAATTTGATTTGGAGGTACATTTAGAAGACCATTTGAAGATTAGAGCTTGACATCATCTTGAAGAAGGACTTCAAGAATTGAAGAAGAACTAGTAGAGGAATTTGGACTACAAGGTAAGAATTGAGTACTAGACCCCTTCTTTCCTCTTCTTTCTATTTTTTTCAAATTTTAACACCCCTTTTTCATTTTTGAGAAATAGGGGCTGACCTTAGGTGATTTTGGAGTTGAGCCAAAATTTCCAATTTTTAAGCTTCAACTAGTCTCCAAACACCTACTACACAAGGTAAAGTGACGTCCTTCTCATTTTCTTATCTCCTTTTTTTTTCTCCCTAATTTTTCTCTCATTTTCTAACTTCAAATTTTTGATATTTTTGATTTAGGGGCTGACCTAAGAAGCCTCATCCAAAAATTGTGAAATTTATCCTTTTATTTCACAATTTCCAATTTTAAGGTGGGTGGGAAAATATTTTCCAACTATTAGGTGTTTTATTAAAATGCATGTAGAAAATTTGATCATGAGCCTTGAGAGATATATAATCTATGTATTGCATGTCAATTTTATGTATCAAGTCATGAAAATTCTCAAGAGTTGCTCAAATTTGTTATTTATTGAATTTTAGGTGCATGCATGTGCAATTTAATGTTTTAATTGATGAATTCTGTATGTATTGGACATGCATGTATATGATCTTTAAAATCTATGTTTTGGATGCCTTATAACCTGGAAAAGTCGAGCATAATTGATTAAATTTCAATTTTGGACTTAAAAATGTAAAAATGGAAAGTTGGTGTACTAAATTGCAAGAAAATGAAAGTTAAAGGACCCCTCTGCAAATTTCGAAATTTGGGACTGTACTCAGGTTCAAGAATGACTTTTGGACATTTTAATAAAGTTTTAAGAGTTTTAAGATAAATAAATCAACCTTTAAAAGCCCAAGGACTAGATTGTAAAATTTTGAAAGCTAAAGGGCTACTTTGTAATTTTTAAAACTGCACCAGACCTAAACTTTAAAAATTGAAATTTTTACTCTTAAGGTACTGGTTACATATTTTAAAAGTATTCCAAAAATCCAAGTGTTTAGGGCTTGGAAAGTAATTTTACTAAAATTGAGGGACTAAAGTGTAAAAGATTAAACTTGAGGACCCAAATGAAATTTCCGGGACTTATGCAGCCCATGCACCTAGAAATACTAACTTAACTATAACCTAATTATATTTTGGACCCAAGGTTCAAATTTCATGACAATTGGACCCCTAAAAGCCTTAAAGGCAATTATTTTCAAAAGTTAAAGGACCTACACTTATTTCTTTTAAAAACTGCTTTTGTCCCAATATCCCACTAACTTTAGTGATATTTTCCAACTAGAATGACATTAAAAGCACTTCCGGTTTGTGAGTTCCAATTATTTTAAACTTAAGGTCCGAATTGGCAATTTTTATAAATTTGGGGCCAATGTAAGAATTTTATAAAAACTCGACCTCAAAACTTTAAAAACCTGAATCTATGAACAATTTAGATAATTTAGGAACTGACCTCATAATTGTTCAAGGTCGGGATATTTATTTATTCAATTTTTAACCCCAAAAGTGTTGGTTTTTACAAAACGGGGCTAAATTACAATTTTTCTTTTATAAAGGACCTAACTCAAATTATTTTCTCTTTTACTAAAATATCTCTGGATCCTCTGACTTGGAGATTTAATTAAAGTATTTTACTTTCCCAAAAACCCTTGACTTATCGGATCAATTTGACCGATTAATACCCGATCGCGAGCGACTTCCCGCCGCGATGCGATTTTGAATCTATAATGAGGACTTATGTTCCACCTAATCTTTCAAGATATCGAAGATTGCTTATCCTTCCGATGATCATCTTCAACCAAATACTCCACCAACGCCATAATTGCCACTCGCGCTTTTCAAAAATTTTCTGAACTGCTTCCCTGAATCAATAATACTCGACTGCCTGGTTGACTGTCTGTACTTGTATTTACTTTCCGCCTGAGTCAACTTGGTGTGTTGAGCTCACGGTCGGAATGGATACGTCGGGGATGGGCGGGCAGCTCGGCCGCTATTCCACTCTTCAGCCCCATCGCCCTAATCCCGCAACCGAGGGACGAAGTGTCAAGGAAAGCGGGTCGTAGTACTTGAGGTATAATCATGATTATGACAGATCCGAGCCTTGCAAGCTCCCTTTGTGGATTTTGTCTTTGCCTATGGAGCGATAAGGTGACCGTCTTGGACCGTGAAGCCCGATTTTTCCGAGCTTATAATTGATTCTTATTGTCGTTTATACATTTGATCGACTATTTTACCGTGTTATTTTGACGGGTAATTATTAATAATATATATATATTTTGTATTTTATTTTATTTTATTTAATTACTTGTGATCATGATCATCATTAACTCTATTTTGCATTTATGATCACTTGATTGATCATTATTACTATTTTTTGTATTTATTAGTCACCTTAGAATTTTAAGAGACTATTTATTTTAGAGACTTTTACCTTATAGAATTAAGATTTTGATTTAGATTAAGTGATCATGAGACTTACAAGTGATCAAGGAAATCACTAATTATTTTGGAGATTGATATATTTCATCTATTATCATCAAATTTGGGACAAAAAAAAATATGGATTTACCATAATGCCATTATAATGGATTTGCCAACATGGATATTTTTGGAGTAAAAATATCATCTAACTCTTGTACACCTACACCTTATATTAGTCATCTTGTGTATAATTATACCATTAATTCAAACATCATACACATCATCTCTTATATTACTTCTTTAATAATATTTTTGCCAACATGTTGGAAGTCTTCCAACATTCCATTCAAACCAAGTCTTGCCCATACCTTTGACCTTCAAATTGTCTCTCATGCATGAGGCAAAATGCAAGACACAATTAAACAAATTTTTCTCATCCCTCTCTCTCATTGTACACTGCCAAGAGGCCTTTGGAGGTGCAAGTTTTGGTTCAATTTTACACCAACACCTTCATCTCCTACACAAAATCCTCCTCATTCTCTCTAAAATCTTCCTACTTCTCTCTACTCTTCTTCTCACTTTCTTCTTCAACACTTAGAAAAATTTTCAAGAATTCTCTCCTTATTCTTTATAAAAGTCGAACCAAACCATACTACAAGATAAGAAATTTTATCTTCAATCCATTTTTGATATAACATAGTTCATCTCTTCCACCTTCTTAACTTAAGTTTGAATTTGATTTGGAGGTACATTTAGAAGACCATTTGAAGATTAGAGCTTGACATCATCTTGAAGAAGGACTTCAAGAATTGAAGAAGAACTAGTAGAGGAATTTGGACTACAAGGTAAGAATTGAGTACTAGACCCCTTCTTTCCTCTTCTTTCTATTTTTTTCAAATTTTAACACCCCTTTTTCATTTTTGAGAAATAGGGGCTGACCTTAGGTGATTTTGGAGTTGAGCCAAAATTTCCAATTTTTAAGCTTCAACTAGTCTCCAAACACCTACTACACAAGGTAAAGTGTCGTCCTTCTCATTTTCTTATCTCCTTCTTTTTTCTCCCTAATTTTTCTCTCATTTTCTAACTTCAAATTTTTGATATTTTTGATTTAGGGGCTGACCTAAGAAGCCTCATCCAAAAATTGTGAAATTTATCCTTTTATTTCACAATTTCCAATTTTAAGGTGGGTGGGAAAATATTTTCCAACTATTAGGTGTTTTATTAAAATGCATGTAGAAAATTTGATCATGAGCCTTGAGAGATATATAATCTATGTATTGCATGTCAATTTTATGTATCAAGTCATGAAAATTCTCAAGAGTTGCTCAAATTTGTTATTTATTGAATTTTAGGTGCATGCATGTGCAATTTAATGTTTTAATTGATGAATTCTTGTATGTATTGGACATGCATGTATATGATCTTTAAAATCTATGTTTTGGATGCCTTATAACCTGGAAAAGTCGAGCATAATTGATTA
This sequence comes from Rehmannia glutinosa, assembly GCA_016081115.2. NCBI lineage: Eukaryota > Viridiplantae > Streptophyta > Magnoliopsida > Lamiales > Orobanchaceae > Rehmannia > Rehmannia glutinosa. The sequence goes on along the minus strand of CM071927.1, from coordinate 86,679,050 downwards.
AATTTCAATTTTGGACTTAAAAATGTAAAAATGGAAAGTTGGTGTACTAAATTGCAAGAAAATGAAAGTTAAAGGACCCCTCTGCAAATTTCGAAATTTGGGACTGTACTCAGGTTCAAAAATGACTTTTGGACATTTTAATAAAGTTTTAAGAGTTTTAAGATAAATAAATCAACCTTTAAAAGCCCAAGGACTAGATTGTAAAATTTTGAAAGCTAAAGGGCTACTTTGTAATTTTTAAAACTGCACCAGACCTAAACTTTAAAATTTGAAATTTTTACTCTTAAGGTACTGGTTACATATTTTAAAAGTATTCCAAAAATCCAAGTGTTTAGGGCTTGGAAAGTAATTTTACTAAAATTTCCGGGACTTATGCAGCCCATGCACCTGGAACTACTAACTTACCTATAACCTAATTATATTTTGGACCCAAGGTTCAAATTTCATGACAATTGGACCCCTAAAAGCCTTAAAGGCAATTATTTCAAAATGGGACAAAAATAATATTTTCAAATGTTAAAAGACCTACACTTATTTCTTTTAAAAACTGCTTTTGTCCCAATATCCCACTAACTTTAGTGATATTTTCCAACTAGAATGACATTAAAAGCACTTCCGGTTTGTGAGTTCCAATTATTTCAAACTTAAGGTCCTAATTGGCAATTTTTATAAATTTGGGGCCAATGTAAGAATTTTATAAAAACTCGACCTCAAAACTTTAAAAACCTGAATCTCTGAACAATTTAGAAAATTTAGGAACTGGCCTCATAATTTTCAAGGTCGGGATATTTATTTATTCAATTTTTAACCCCAAAAGTGTTGGTTTTTACAAAACGGGGCTAAATTAATATTTTTATTTTATAAAGGACCTAACTCAAATTATTTTCTCTTTTACTAAATAGATCTGGACCCTCTGACTTGGAGATTTAATTAAAGTATTTTACTTTCCCAAAAAAACCCTTGACTTATCGGATCAATTTGACCGATTAATACCCGATCGCGGAGCAACTTCCTCGCCTTGCGATTTTGAATCTATAACGGGACTTATGTTCCACCTAATCTTTCAAGATATCGAAGATTGCTTATCCTTCCGATGATCATCTTCAACCAAATACTCCACCAACGCCATAATTGCCACTCGCGCTTTTCAAAAATTTTCTGAATCGCTTCCCCTGAATCAATAATACTCATTGCTGGTTGGTATCAGTACTTGTATTTACTTTCCGCCGAGTCAACTTGGTGTGTTGAGCTCACGGTTGGAATGGATACGTCGGGGATGGAACCAAGGCGCTCGGCCGCTATTCCACTCTTCAGCCCCATCGCCCTAATCCCGCAACCGAGGGACGAAGTGTCCAAGGAAAGCGGGTCGTAGATTTGAGGTATAATCATGATTATGACAGATCCGAGCCTTGCAAGCTCCATTGTGGATTTTGTCTTTGCCTATGGAGCGATAAGGTGATCTTGGACCGTGAAGCCCCGATTTTTCCGAGCTTATAATTGATTCTTATTGTCGTTTATACATTTGATCGACTATTTTACCGTGTTATTTTGACGGGTAATTATTAATAATATATATATTTTGTATTTTATTTTATTTTATTTAATTACTTGTGATCATGATCATCATTAACTCTATTTTGCATTTATGATCACTTGATTGATCATTATTACTATTTTTGTATTTATTAGTCACCTTAGAATTTTAAGAGACTATTTATTTTAGAGACTTTTACCTTATAGAATTAAGATTTTGATTTAGATTAAGTGATCATGAGACTTACAAGTGATCAAGGAAATCACTAATTATTTTGGAGATTGATATATTTCATCTATTATCATCAAATTTGGGACAAAAAAAAATATGGATTTACCATAATGCCATTATAATGGACGGCCAACATGGATATTTTTGGAGTAAAAATATCATCCAACTCTTGTACACCTACACCTTATATTAGTCATCTTGTGTATAATTATACCATTAATTCAAACATCATACACATCATCTCTTATATTACTTCTTTAATAATATTTTTGCCAACACGTTGGAAGTCTTCCAACATTCCATTCAAACCAAGTTTTGCCCATACCTTTGACCTTCAAATTGTCTCTCATGCATGAGGCAAAATGCAAGACACAATTAAACAAATTTTTCTCATCCCTCTCTCTCATTGTACACGGCCAAGAGGCCTTTGGAGGTGCAAGTTTTGGTTCAATTTTACACCAACACCTTCATCTCCTACACAAAATCCTCCTCATTCTCTCTAAAATCTTCCTACTTCTCTCTACTCTTCTTCTCACTTTCTTCTTCAACACTTAGAAAAATTTTCAAGAATTCTCTCCTTATTCTTTATAAAAGTCGAACCAAACCATACTACAAGATAAGAAATTTTATCTTCAATCCATTTTTGATATAACATAGTTCATCTCTTCCACCTTCTTAACTTAAGTTTGAATTTGATTTGGAGGTACATTTAGAAGACCATTTGAAGATTAGAGCTTGACATCATCTTGAAGAAGGACTTCAAGAATTGAAGAAGAACTAGTAGAGGAATTTGGACTACAAGGTAAGAATTGAGTACTAGATCCCTTCTTTCCTCTTCTTTCTATTTTTTTTCAAATTTTAACACCCCTTTTTCATTTTTGAGAAATAGGGGCTGACCTTAGGTGATTTTGGAGTTGAGCCAAAATTTCCAATTTTTAAGCTTCAACTAGTCTCCAAACACCTACTACACAAGGTAAAGTGTCGTCCTTCTCATTTTCTTATCTCCTTCTTTTTTCTCCCTAATTTTTCTCTCATTTTCTAACTTCAAATTTTTGATATTTTTGATTTAGGGGCTGACCTAAGAAGCCTCATCCAAAAATTGTGAAATTTATCCTTTTATTTCACAATTTCCAATTTTAAGGTGGGTGGGAAAATATTTTCCAACTATTAGGTGTTTTATTAAAATGCATGTAGAAAATTTGATCATGAGCCTTGAGAGATATATAATATATGTATTGCATGTCAATTTTATGTATCAAGTCATGAAAATTCTCAAGAGTTGCTCAAATTTGTTATTTATTGAATTTTAGGTGCATGCATGTGCAATTTAATGTTTTAATTGATGAATTCTTGTATGTATTGGACATGCATGTATATGATCTTTAAAATCTATGTTTTGGATGCCTTATAACCTGGAAAAGTCGAGCATAATTGATTAAATTTCAATTTTGGACTTAAAAATGTAAAAATGGAAAGTTGGTGTACTAAATTGCAAGAAAATGAAAGTTAAAGGACCCCTCTGCAAATTTCGAAATTTGGGACTGTACTCAGGTTCAAAAATGACTTTTGGACATTTTAATAAAGTTTTAAGAGTTTTAAGATAAATAAATCAACCTTTAAAAGCCCAAGGACTAGATTGTAAAATTTTGAAAGCTTAAGGGCTACTTTGCAATTTTAAAACTGCACCAGACCTAAACTTTAAAAATTGAAATTTTTACTCTTAAGGTACTGGTTACATATTTTAAAAGTATTCCAAAAATCCAAGTGTTTAGGGCTTGGAAAGTAATTTTACTAAAATTGAGGGACTAAAGTGTAAAAGATTAAACTTGAGGACCCAAATGAAATTTCCGGGACTTATGCAGCCCATGCACCTGGAACTACTAACTTAACTATAACCTAATTATATTTTGGACCCATGGTTCAAATTTCATGACAATTGGACCCCTAAAAGCCTTAAAGGCAATTATTTCAAAATGGGACAAAAATAATATTTTCAAATGTTAAAAGACCTACACTTATTTCTTTTAAAAACTGCTTTTGTCCCAATATCCCACTAACTTTAGTGATATTTTCCAACTGGAATCACATTAAAAGCACTTCCGGTTTGTGAGTTCCAATTATTTCAAACTTAAGGTCCTAATTGGCAATTTTTACAAATTTGGGGCCAATGTGAGAATTTTATAAAAACTCGACCTCAAAACTTTAAAAACCTGAATCTCTGAACAATGTAGAAAATTTAGGAACTGGCCACATAATTTTTCAAGGTCGGGATATTTATTTATTCAATTTTTAACCCCAAAAGTGTTGGTTTTTACAAACGGGGCTAAATTAATATTTTTATTTTATAAAGGACCTAACTCAAATTATTTTCTCTTTTACTAAATAGACCTGGACCCTCTGACTTGGAGATTTAATTAAAGTATTTTACTTTCCCAAAAACCCTTGACTTATCGGATCAATTTGACCGATTAATACCCGATCGCGGAGCAACTTCCTCGCCTTGCGATTTTGAATCTATAACGGGACTTATGTTCCACTTAATCTTTCAAGATATCGAAGATTGCTTATCCTTCCGATGATCATCTTCAACCAAATACTCCACCAACGCCATAATTGCCACTCGCGCTTTTCAAAAAGTTTCCTGAACTGCTTCCCTGAATCAATAATACTCATTGCTGGTTGGTATGCGTACTTGTATTTACTTTCCGCCCGAGTCAACTTGGTGTGTTGAGCTCACGGTCGGAATGGATACGTCGGGGGATGGAACCAAGGCAGCTCGGCCGCTATTCCACTCTTCCAGCCCCATCGTCCTAATCCCGCAACTGAGGGACGAAGTGTCCAAGGAAAGCGGGTCGTAGTACTTGAGGTATAATCATGATTATGACAGATCCGAGCCTTGCAAGCTCCACTGTGGATTTTGTCTTTGCCTATGGAGCGATAAGGTGTGATCTTGGTTGTGAAGCCCCGATTTTTCCGAGCTTATAATTGATTCTTATTGTCGTTTATACATTTGATCGACTATTTTACCGTGTTATTTTGACGGGTAATTATTAATAATATATATATATATTTTGTATTTTATTTTATTTTATTTAATTACTTGTGATCATGATCATCATTAACTCTATTTTGCATTTATGATCACTTGATTGATCATTATTACTATTTTTTGTATTTATTAGTCACCTTAGAATTTTAAGAGACTATTTATTTTAGAGACTTTTACCTTATAGAATTAAGATTTTTATTTAGATTAAGTGATCATGAGACTTACAAGTGATCAAGGAAATCACTAATTATTTTGGAGATTGATATATTTCATCTATTATCATCAAATTTGGGACAAAAAAAAATATGGATTTACCATAATGCCATTATAATGGACGGCCAACATGGATATTTTTGGAGTAAAAATATCATCCAACTCTTGTACACCTACACCTTATATTAGTCATCTTGTGTATAATTATACCATTAATTCAAACATCATACACATCATCTCTTATATTACTTCTTTAATAATATTTTTGCCAACATGTTGGAAGTCTTCCAACATTCCATTCAAACCAAGTCTTGCCCATACCTTTGACCTTCAAATTGTCTCTCATGCATGAGGCAAAATGCAAGACACAATTAAACAAATTTTTCTCATCCCTCTCTCTCATTGTACACGGCCAAGAGGCCTTTGGAGGTGCAAGTTTTGGTTCAATTTTACACCAACACCTTCATCTCCTACACAAAAATCCTCCTCATTCTCTCTAAAATCTTCCTACTTCTCTCTACTCTTCTTCTCACTTTCTTCTTCAACACTTAGAAAAATTTTCAAGAATTCTCTCCTTATTCTTTATAAAAGTCGAACCAAACCATACTACAAGATAAGAAATTTTATCTTCAATCCATTTTTGATATAACATAGTTCATCTCTTCCACCTTCTTAACTTAAGTTTGAATTTGATTTGGAGGTACATTTAGAAGACCATTTGAAGATTAGAGCTTGACATCATCTTGAAGAAGGACTTCAAGAATTGAAGAAGAACTAGTAGAGGAATTTGGACTACAAGGTAAGAATTGAGTACTAGATCCCTTCTTTCCTCTTCTTTCTATTTTTTTTCAAATTTTAACACCCCTTTTTCATTTTTGAGAAATAGGGGCTGACCTTAGGTGATTTTGGAGTTGAGCCAAAATTTCCAATTTTTAAGCTTACTAGTCTCCAAACACCTACTACACAAGGTAAAGTGTCGTCCTTCTCATTTTCTTATCTCCTTCTTTTTTCTCCCTAATTTTTCTCTCATTTTCTAACTTCAAATTTTTGATATTTTTGATTTAGGGGCCGACCTAAGAAGCCTCATCCAAAAATTGTGAAATTTATCCTTTTATTTCACAATTTCCAATTTTAAGGTGGGTGGGAAAATATTTTCCAACTATTAGGTGTTTTATTAAAATGCATGTAGAAAATTTGATCATGAGCCTTGAGAGATATATAATCTATGTATTGCATGTCAATTTTATGTATCAAGTCATGAAAATTCTCAAGAGTTGCTCAAATTTGTTATTTATTGAATTTTAGGTGCATGCATGTGCAATTTAATGTTTTAATTGATGAATTCTTGTATGTATTGGACATGCATGTATATGATCTTTAAAATCTATGTTTTGGATGCCTTATAACCTGGAAAAGTCGAGCATAATTGATTAAATTTCAATTTTGGACTTAAAAATGTAAAAATGGAAAGTTGGTGTACTAAATTGCAAGAAAATGAAAGTTAAAGGACCCCTCTGCAAATTTCGAAATTTGGGACTGTACTCAGGTTCAAAAATGACTTTTGGACATTTTAATAAAGTTTTAAGAGTTTTAAGATAAATAAATCAACCTTTAAAAGCCCAAGGACTAGATTGTAAAATTTTGAAAGCTTAAGGGCTACTTTGCAATTTTTAAAACTGCACTAGACCTAAACTTTAAAAATTGAAATTTTTACTCTTAAGGTACTGGTTACATATTTTAAAAGTATTCCAAAAATCCAAGTGTTTAGAGCTTGGAAAGTAATTTTACTAAAATTGAGGGACTAAAGTGTAAAAGATTAAACTTGAGGACCCAAATGAAATTTCCGGGATTTATGCAGCCCATGCACCTGGAACTACTAACTTAACTATAACCTAATTATATTTTGGACCCATGGTTCAAATTTCATGACAATTGGACCCCTAAAAGCCTTAAAGACAATTATTTCAAAATGGGACAAAAATAATATTTTCAAATGTTAAAAGACCTACACTTATTTCTTTTAAAAACTGCTTTTGTCCCAATATCCCACTAACTTTAGTGATATTTTCCAACTGGAATCACATTAAAAGCACTTCCGGTTTGTGAGTTCCAATTATTTCAAACTTAAGGTCCTAATTGGCAATTTTTACAAATTTGGGGCCAATGTGAGAATTTTATAAAAACTCGACCTCAAAACTTTAAAAACCTGAATCTCTGAACAATGTAGAAAATTTAGGAACTGGCCACATAATTTTTCAAGGTCGGGATATTTATTTATTCAATTTTTAACCCCAAAAGTGTTGGTTTTTACAAACGTGGCTAAATTAATATTTTTATTTTATAAAGGACCTAACTCAAATTATTTTCTCTTTTACTAAATAGACCTGGACCCTCGACTTGGAGATTTAATTAAAGTATTTTACTTTCCCAAAAACCCTTGACTTATCGGATCAATTTGACCGATTAATACCCGATCGCGAGACTTCCCGCCTTGCGATTTTGAATCTATAACGGGACTTATGTTCCACTTAATCTTTCAAGATATCGAAGATTGCTTATCCTTCCGATGATCATCTTCAACCAAATACTCCACCAACGCCATAATTGCCACTCGCGCTTTTCAAAAAGTTTTCGAATCGCTTTCTAAATCAATAATACTGACTCATTGCCTGGTTGGTATGCGTACTTGTATTTACTTTCCTGCCTGAGTCAACTTGGTGTGTTGAGCTCACAGTCGGAATGGATACGTCGGGGATGGAACCGGGCAGCTCGGCTGCTATTCCACTCTTCCAGCCCCATCGTCCTAATCCCGCAACTGAGGGACGAAGTGTCCAAGGAAAGCGGGTCGTAGTACTTGAGGTATAATCATGATTATGACAGATCCGAGCCTTGCAAGCTCCACTGTGGATTTTGTCTTTGCCTATGGAGCGATAAGGTGACAGTCTTGGACTGTGAAGCCCCGATTTTTCCGAGCTTATAATTGATTCTTATTGTCGTTTATACATTTGATCGACTATTTTACCGTGTTATTTTGACGGGTAATTATTAATAATATATATATATTTTGTATTTTATTTTATTTTATTTAATTACTTGTGATCATGATCATCATTAACTCTATTTTGCATTTATGATCACTTGATTGATCATTATTACTATTTTTTGTATTTATTAGTCACCTTAGAATTTTAAGAGACTATTTATTTTAGAGACTTTTACCTTATAGAATTAAGATTTTTATTTAGATTAAGTGATCATGAGACTTACAAGTGATCAAGGAAATCACTAATTATTTTGGAGATTGATATATTTCATCTATTATCATCAAATTTGGGACAAAAAAAAATATGGATTTACCATAATGCCATTATAATGGACGGCCAACATGGATATTTTTGGACCAACTCTTGTACACCTACACCTTATATTAGTCATCTTGTGTATAATTATACCATTAATTCAAACATCATACACATCATCTCTTATATTACTTCTTTAATAATATTTTTGCCAACACGTTGGAAGTCTTCCAACATTCCATTCAAACCAAGTCTTGCCCATACCTTTGACCTTCAAATTGTCTCTCATGCATGAGGCAAAATGCAAGACACAATTAAACAAATTTTTCTCATCCCTCTCTCTCATTGTACACGGCCAAGAGGCCTTTGGAGGTGCAAGTTTTGGTTCAATTTTACACCAACACCTTCATCTCCTACACAAAATCCTCCTCATTCTCTCTAAAATCTTCCTACTTCTCTCTACTCTTCTTCTCACTTTCTTCTTCAACACTTAGAAAAATTTTCAAGAATTCTCTCCTTATTCTTTATAAAAGTCGAACCAAACCATACTACAAGATAAGAAATTTTATCTTCAATCCATTTTTGATATAACATAGTTCATCTCTTCCACCTTCTTAACTTAAGTTTGAATTTGATTTGGAGGTACATTTAGAAGACCATTTGAAGATTAGAGCTTGACATCATCTTGAAGAAGGACTTCAAGAATTGAAGAAGAACTAGTAGAGGAATTTGGACTAAAGGTAAAAATTGAGTACTAGATCCCTTCTTTCCTCTTCTTTCTATTTTTTTCAAATTTTAACACCCCTTTTTTTCATTTTTGAGAAATAGGGGCTGACCTTAGGTGATTTTGGAGTTGAGCCAAAATTTCCAATTTTAAGCTTCAACTAGTCTCCAAACACCTACTACACAAGGTAAAGTGTCGTCCTTCTCATTTTCTTATCTCCTTCTTTTTTCTCCCTAATTTTTCTCTCATTTTCTAACTTCAAATTTTTGATATTTTTGATTTAGGGGCTGACCTAAGAAGCCTCATCCAAAAATTGTGAAATTTATCCTTTTATTTCACAATTTCCAATTTTAAGGTGGGTGGGAAAATATTTTCCAACTATTAGGTGTTTTATTAAAATGCATGTAGAAAATTTGATCATGAGCCTTGAGAGATATATAATCTATGTATTGCATGTCAATTTTATGTATCAAGTCATGAAAATTCTCAAGAGTTTGCTCAAATTTGTTATTTATTGAATTTTAGGTGCATGCATGTGCAATTTAATGTTTTAATTGATGAATTCTTGTATGTATTGGACATGCATGTATATGATCTTTAAAATCTATGTTTTGGATGCCTTATAACCTGGAAAAGTCGAGCATAATTGATTAAATTTCAATTTTGGACTTAAAAATGTAAAAATGGAAAGTTGGTGTACTAAATTGCAAGAAAATGAAAGTTAAAGGACCCCTCTGCAAATTTCGAAATTTGGGACTGTACTCAGGTTCAAAAATGACTTTTGGATATTTTAATAAAGTTTTAAGAGTTTTAAGATAAATAAATCAACCTTTAAAAGCCGAAGGACTAGATTGTAAAATTTTGAAAGCTTAAGGGCTACTTTGCAATTTTTAAAACTGCACTAGACCTAAACTTTAAAAATTGAAATTTTTACTCTTAAGGTACTGGTTACATATTTTAAAAGTATTCCAAAAATCCAAGTGTTTAGAGCTTGGAAAGTAATTTTACTAAAATTGAGGGACTAAAGTGTAAAAGATTAAACTTGAGGACCCAAATGAAATTTCCGGGACTTATGCAGCCCATGCACCTGGAACTACTAACTTAACTATAACCTAATTATATTTTGGACCCATGGTTCAAATTTCATGACAATTGGACCCCTAAAAGCCTTAAAGGCAATTATTTCAAAATGGGACAAAAATAATATTTTCAAATGTTAAAAGACCTACACTTATTTCTTTTAAAAACTGCTTTTGTCCCAATATCCCACTAACTTTAGTGATATTTTCCAACTGGAATCACATTAAAAGCACTTCCGGTTTGTGAGTTCCAATTATTTCAAACTTAAGGTCATAATTGGCAATTTTTACAAATTTGGGGCCAATGTGAGAATTTTATAAAAACTCGACCTCAAAACTTTAAAAACCTGAATCTCTGAACAATGTAGAAAATTTAGGAACTGGCCACATAATTTTTCAAGGTCGGGATATTTATTTATTCAATTTTTAACCCCAAAAGTGTTGGTTTTTACAAACGGGGCTAAATTAATATTTTTATTTTATAAAGGACCTAACTCAAATTATTTTCTCTTTTAATAAATAGCCCTGGACCCTCTGACTTGGAGATTTAATTAAAGTATTTTACTTTCCCAAAAACCCTTGACTTATCGGATCAATTTGACCGATTAATACCCGATCGCGGAGCGACTTCCTCGCCTTGCGATTTTGAATCTATAACGGGACTTATGTTCCACCTAATCTTTCAAGATATCGAAGATTGCTTATCCTTCCGATGATCATCTTCATCCAAATACTCCACCAACGCCATAATTGCCACACGCGCTTTTCAAAAACTTTTCGAATCGCTTCCTCGAATCAATAATACTCATTGCTGGTTGACTATCTCGTACTTGTATTTACTTTCCGCCCGAGTCAACTTGGTGTGTCGAGCTCACGTCGGAATGGATACGTCGGGGGGGATGGAAGGCAGCTCGGCCGCTATTCCACTCTTTCGGCCCCATCGCCCTAATCCCGCAAATCGCGGAGTTTGTCCAAGGAAAGCGGGTCGTAGTACTTGAGGTATAATCATGATTATGACAGATCCGAGCCTTGCAAGCTCCATTGTGGAATTTGTCTTTACCTATGGAGCAATAAGGTGCCGGTCTTGGACCATCATCTGCCTGGGAGTTACAAGGAAGAACGAAGGAATCATTTGTCGATCCACACGATTCCGGAGTTATCGGACCCATTTGGTTGGCGCTACAAATCCGTGCACGCAACCGCTACTTGTTTTGCATTGGTTGGCGCTACAAATCCGTACACAACCATTAATTGCCTTGCATGGGATTGGCGTTACATTTCCGCACGCAATCCTACCTATCTTGATCAATCATATAGTGCTGTGTGACCATGAATCGCTGTTTTCTCGAATCGTATAAGTATATTATTTAAATATATTTATCACGACGCTAACGAACTATGTGTGAATTCATGCATCATACTCACGCGTTTTCATTTAACTATTTTCTCACATTAACTATATATCGCCACACTTGCACACGATCACCCCATCCATCGAGATTTTGTCTCATCCCCACCTATTTTCTAACCTTAGATGAGGACTTCGTTGAAGATCTTTGAACCAACCGACCACGGATTGAGCCTTGTACTCCGCTTGTTGGATTTACTACTTCTTCTTGTTGTTGTTGGACTCTTGTATTTCTTTCCATTCGGTTTGTAACTGGAAGGCGTAGGACCCTTTGACTTTTAAGTTGTTATCGTTGGTTAATTTTTCGAGGATGTAATTTGGATTATGGATTGTGGACTGTAAGTTGTATTTGTACTTGTTATTTATTTCATTTGCTATTTAGACTCTGTTTCATTGGGTTCTCGTTGATATTTCTCGGATTTGTTTGGTTATTGTATTTAAGTTGTGGATCGTCGTCGCGTCCCGTTTGCGGCGTGACATGGACCATCCTGCCTGGGGAGTTACAAGGAAAAACGAAGGAATTGATGTCTGATCCACACGATTCCGGAGTTATCGGACCCGTTTGGTTGGTGCTACAAATCCGTACGCAACCGCTACTTGTTTTGCATTGGTTGGCGCTACAAATCCGTATGCAACCATTAATTGCCTTGCATGGGATTGGCGCTACATTTCCGTACGCAATCCTACCTATCTTGACTGAATCACATAGTGCCTGTGTGACCATGAACTATTTTCTCGAACTGTATAAGTATATTATTTAAATATATTTATCACGACGCTTGCGAACCATGTGTGAATTCATGCATCATACTCGCGCGTTTTCATATAACTGTTTTCTCACATTAACTATATTGCGCCACACTTGCACATGACCACCCCATCCACTGAGATTTATGTCTCATCCCCACCTATTTTCTAACCTTAGATGAGGATTTCGTTGAAGATGCTGAACTGGCCCTGGATTGAGACCTTGTACTCCGCATGTTGGATTTACTACTTCTTCTTGTTGTTGATTGGACTATTTTCTTGTGTTGTTGTTGGACTCTTGTATTTCTTTCCATTCCGGTTTGTAACTGAAGGGCGTAGGACCCTTTGACTTTAAGTTATTGTATTTGGTTGATTTTCGGGTATGTAATTGGATTATGGATTGTGGACTGTAAGTTGTATTTGTACTCGTTATTTATTTCCGCTGCTATTTAGACTCTGTTTCATTGGGTTCTCGTTGATATTTGTCCGGACTGTTTGGTTATTGTATTTAAGTTGTGGATCGCCGCGTTCCGTTTGGGGGCGTGATGATTAGAGTGGTATCGAGCTCGGCTAATAAGATGGAAACTTACACCGAGCTGACCCAGGATAGGACCCTCGGTCTGTGTTTTGGGTAGTACCGTGACTTGACCAATTAAGTGTGAATTCGATTTCAAATTGGCATAGAACCATCTTATTGATGTTTGAACTAAGTTAGAACGCATATTTTGAGATTTCATAGTCATACTTGTTTTGACTTAGTTGATTCTTGACTTATTTCCCTTATTCGTTCTTTCCTTATTCTCTCCCTATCTTTCCTCTACCTTTGACTGATCCGCCTTAGTTTTGTTTGATCAGGATGGAGCCGGGGCCGCCTTCATGGTGGGATGTTTTCCATGCCCGTGCTGAGCGGGAATATTACCGGGCACTGATGATTCACTAGCACCGGGAGAGTGATCGCGCGACCTCAGATCTAGCCGAGGAGCGCCAGCGTAATAGGGACCTGACTCAGCGCTTGGCGAGGAGCCAAGATGAAAAGAGCGAGCTGACCACTGTCATCAAGGACCGCGACAACACCATAAGAGCGCCGGAGGACCAAATACAGAGTATCCAGGAGCGCCTGGATAACATGCGGGAGAAGATGAAGAGGGCAAGTGACGGCCGCCAGAAATGGGAGATTGACGCCCGCCTATCCCGCGACACCGTCGAGCGCTTGGATGAGACCCTCATCAAGCAGATGACAGTCATAGAGGACCTTACACAGGCCCTAGCTCAGAGAGAGACGCCAGACCGAGGTCGCTTTGGCGGCCTAATGTTCGGCCATTGCCACCGCCCGAGGTGGAGCACATGACTGACGCCGAGGAGGATCTCGAAGAGGATCCAGTCGACATTGGAGAGCCTGAGGCACTCGAGGCTGCTCCACTCGACGAGGCTCAGGGATTCGAGCAGTGGTTGGACTTCGTGGATTGGCCTGAGGTCGAGGCGCCACCTCAGCCCGACCCAGCCCCGATAATGGACATAGCTGCGAGCGACGATGATGGCGATCTCACTGATTAGTTAGTTGATTGTTAGTTTGTACTTCTGTTGTTGTAGTCGCGTATTCCAGTGTTGTACTTTACTTTCTATTATACTAGATTCAGATGTATTTTGGTTCCGATGTATCTTGACTCAGTATTCTACTGTTGTACTATGGGTGTATTCAAGTTTTACGTTAATGGATATGCCTTTTGCTATTTATTTAGTGTCTTGTGTTTGATGTTACTTTCCCTGCGATATCACTTGCTTTACGCGAATAATTATTGTATTCATTTACTCGTGAATCGCAACTAACGCTTCAAGATATAGAATGGCCGAACATCGAGGACGTGGGAGACCTCGTCGCGTTCCACGAGGGGTTGATGATGTACCCAGGGACCGGGTACCCTCTCCTGAATTACCACCGCCTCCTACACCTGCTGTAGGAGACAATTTGACCGCACAAGCCTTACAGCAAATACTAGTTTTCATGAGGCAACAGGCAGAGCCTCAACCCCGTGCTCCCAAACCCGCCAGAGAGGCGAACGATCGCACGTTGGAGCGATTTCTGCGGTTCGACCCACCAGCCTTCTTGGGAGAGCCGGACGATTTGAAGGCAGAAGAATGGGTAGAGAAGTTGGAGAATATCTTCAATGCTCTCCAATACTCAGACGAGCAGAAAGTCACACTCGCCGTATTTTGTTTGGAATCGGCTGCTAGAGACTGGTGGAGGGCAGTTGAAAGGAGATGGGAACAGGACCGGGTAGTCAGAAAATGGGGAAATTTCTTGGCTGAGTTCAATGAACAGTATATTCCACAGGTTGTGAAAGAAGCGCGCCGAGATGAATTCCACAGATTGAGGCAAGGAAATCTGACTGTAGCTCAGTACGAGTCCAAATTTCACCGATTGTCCAAGTATGCTTTGGGGACAATCAGTACAGAAGAGGATAAGCTTTACAAGTTCACTCGAGGATTGAAACTGGAACTTCGTAAATAGCCGATCTGTTGAATCGACAACCTACTCGGCCGCGGTAAAAAGGCTATCCGCATTGAGTCGGGGATCGAACCGTATTGGACAGATTCAACAGAGTAGGCCATCGAACAGTCTTAAGAGGACAGCTGTGGGACAGCCATCTAAACCGCCTGCTAAGTTTCAGAAGGGACTAGTTAACAAAACAGATAAAGGAAAGAGACCAGTACAAGGAAAGCCGGGTCAAGTGTGTGCACATTGCCAGAAATCGGGACATACTGCCAACGACTGTTGGCGTAAACAAGGAAGGTGTTTGCGTTGTGGTAGTAATCAGCACCAGCTGCAAGATTGCCCGAAGTACGATGACCGAACCAAACAGACACAGCCACAGAAGCCGGGAAATGGCCAGGGTAATCGGGCAAGGATGCCCGCTCGAGCTTTTGCACTAGCCGGACAGGAGGCTCCGGAGGCAACAGATGTGGTGGAAGGTACGCTTCTAGTATCTAACCACTACGCTAAAATATTGTTTGACCCTGGATCAACGCATTCATTTGTTGCACCACATTTTGTACACAAACTGCATGCATGCATGGAACATATGCCTATATGTCTAGAAGTGTCAACTCCTATGGGTGCAAGTCAGATAACAGATATTATCTATAATGCATGCGAAGTTAAGATTGCTGAGATAAACTTTCCTGCCGATTTAATCCTATTACCTATCTCCGAATACGACGTGATATTGGAGATGAACTGGTTATCTGCACACCATGCACAAATGGACTGTCATAACAAGTCCATTAAGCTATGTGAACCCGGAAAACCCAAAGTGGAAATTTTGGGAAGGGCACGAGTTAAGATTGCCCCAATCATTTCAGCAATGAAAGCGAGGAAGGCGATCACTAGAGGGGCTCAAGGGTACTTGGCGTTTGTAATTAACAAACCCAAGGTTGAGGCACAAATCAACCAAGTACCTATAGTATCAGAATATACGGATGTATTTCCACAAGAACTCACCACTATCCCTCCAGATAGGGAAGTCAAGTTCACCATCGAGGTGTTACCAGGGGACTCCGCCCGATTGCCGAACACCGTATAGAATGGCTCATCTTGAGTTACAAGAGTGAAAATACAATTACGTAAACCGATGGATGTGGGATTTATCCGACCGAGCACGCGTCTCCGTGGGGAGCACCTTTATTCGTCAAAAAGAAGGATGGCACATTAAAACTATGTATAGATTAAAATGGTCTTAATAGCGTGACCATCAAGAACAAATATCCCCTCCCGAGGATAGACGAACTATTTGATCAACTTCAAGGAGCAACGGTGTACTTGAAGTTTGACTTACAGCAAGGATATTATCAACTGAAGATCCGCGAAGGAGACATTTCCAAAACTGCATTTCAAACCCGATATGGACACTACGAGTTTGTAGTAATGCCTTTCGGTCTGACGAATGCACCAGCAACATTTATGGATCTGATGCATCGAGTTTTTCAACCTTATTTAGATCAATTCATAGTAATATTCATTGATGACATACTCGTATACTCTTAAGTCTAGAGAAGAGCATGAACGTCATCTGAAAATCATTTTAGAGACACTACGAGAGCATAAGTTGTATGCCAAATTCAACAAGTGCGAATTTTGGCTTAGTGAAGTCGCGTTCTTGGGGCACATAGCATCCGACACTTGGATTGCAGTGGATCCTTCGAAGGTACAGACGGTGGTTGAATGGAAACAACCCGAGTCTGTAACGGAAATCAGGAGTTTCCTAGGACTAGGTGGATATTATCGAAGATTTATCCAGGATTTTTCCAAGATAGCCGGACCACTCACTTGACTAACCCAGAAGCAAGTCAAGTTTGAGTGGAATGACAAATGCGAGGCGAGTTTCAAGAGTCAAGAAATGGCTTACTACGAGATCCGATCTTAGCCCTTCCAAAGGAACCGAAAACTTTGTCGTCTACAGCGATACATCAAAAGAAGGACTAGGAGCAGTGCTCATGCAGGAAGGAAAAGTTATCGCTTATGCATCACGAAAGCTCAAGCCGTATGAGGCCAATTATCCAACGCATGACTTGGAATTGGCAGCGATAGTGTTCGCGTTAAAGAAATAGAGACACTATCTCTACGGAGCAACATTCAGTTTTCACGGACCATAAGAGCTTGAAGTACCTATTCTCCCGAGAAAGATCTCAATCTGAGGCAACGGAGATGGATGGAGTTGATTGAGGACTATCGCTTTGATATTCAATACCATCCCGGGAAAGCTAACGTCGTAGAGCACGCTCTAAGCGAGAAAGGCGAGCTTAGCGGACTTGTGATTCGAGAGTGGGAATCATTAGAAGAGCTAAGCAATTGGAATCGACGAGAACCAATACTCGATTTCATGTGCTAACATTTCGGTTAAACCCGATCTATTTGAAAGAGATCAAAGAAGCACAAGAGAAAGATGCACATCTTCAAAAACTGAAGGAAAAGATACTTAAAGGAGAAAGATCAGAATTCTCGGTACCTGAAGATGGAGTTATCAGATTCCAGAATCGAGTGTGTGTACCGAATGATGAGCAGATTAAGAATAGAATCCTAGCAGAGGCACACCGCTCGAAATACACTATACATCCTGGAGGAAACAAGATGTATAAGGATTTGAAACGGAGTTATTGGTGGGTAAACATGAAGAACCAGGTAGCGGAGTTCGTTGGGAGATGTTTAACTTGTCAACAAGTAAAAGCAGAACACCAACGACCATCTGGTTTACTACAACCATTGAGAATTCCCTAGTGGAAATGGGAACACATAACGATGGACTTCGTGACGGATCTACCAAAGACAAGAGGAGGCCATGATGCTATTTGGGTAGTGGTAGACCGACTCACGAAATCTGCACACTTTTTACCCATCAAGAAAACTGATAGCTTGCAGAAACTTGCATAGATTTATATCCGAGAAATCATTCGACTGCATGGAGTACCAGTCGACATAGTAGCCAACAGAACCCGAGGTTTGTCTCCAGATTTTGGAAGTGCTTGCATGAGGAATTAGGTACCTCGCTAAGTTTCAGCACAGCAGCACATCCACAAATTGATGGACAATCTGAGCGAACAATTCAAACCCTTGAAGATATGTTGCGAGCCTGCACATTGGATTTTCAAGGAAGTTGGGATTCGCACTTACCATTAGCCGAGTTCGCCTACAATAACAGTTATCAGGCCACGATTGGGATGGCACCCTACGAGGCATTATATGGGCGAAAATGTAGATCCCCACTACACTGGGAGATTGATGACCAATGGACTCCGAAAGAGAAACGAAAGTCGCCCTCGATTCCAAAGGTCGACTTAGTTCAGGAAGCCATGGAGAAGGTCAAGCTGATCAAGGAGCGGATTCGCACAGCTCAGAGCCGCCAAAAGAGTTACGCGGACAAGAGAAGAAAGGATTTGGAATTTGAAGTCGGAGATGAAGTATTTCTCATACTCTCACCACGGAAAAGATTGATCAATCCGAAGAAAAGAGGCAAGTTGAGTCCGAGATATATTGGACCTTACAAGATTTTACAGAGGATCGGGAAGTTAGCTTACCGACTCGAGTTACCAGCACCATATGCGGGAATGCACGATGTATTCCACGTATCGAGATTGAAGAAGTATCAACCAGAACCCGAACATATCATCACTCGAGATACTCCGCCTCTAATGGAAAATCTATCCTAAACCGAGAGATCAATCCGGATCATTGATCAGCAGATACGACAGTTGCGTAAGAGAGAAATTCCGATGGTTAAAGTTGTGTGGCAGAACCACAACCGAGACGAAGACGCAACGTGAGAGATGGAAGAAGACATAAGGAATCAATATCCAGAACTATTCTGAAGAGAATTTGGGGACCAAATTCTTTTAAGGAGGGGAGGATGTGAAGCCCAGATTTTTCCGAGCTTATAATTGATCCTTATTATCGTTTATACATTTGATCGACTATTTTACCGCGTCATTTTGACGGGTAATTATTAATAATATATACATTTTGTACTTTATTTCATTTTATTTAATTACTTGTGATCATGATCATCATTAATTCTATTTTGCATTTATGATCACTTGATTGATCATTATTACTATTTTTGTATTTATTAGTCACCTTAGAATTTTAAGAGACTATTTATTTTAGAGACTTTTACCTTATAGAATTAAGATTTTTGATTTAGATTAAGTGATGATCAAGAAAATCAGAAAATCACTAATTATTTTGGAGATTGATATATTTCATCTATTATCATCAAATTTGGGGGAAAAAAATATATGGAATTACCATAATGCCCTCATAGTGGACGGCCAACATCGAAATTTTGGAGTAAAAATATCATCCAACTCTTGTACACCTATACCTCATATTAGTCATCTTGGGTATAATTATACCATTAATTCAAACATTATACACATCATCTCTTACATTACTTCTTTAATATTATTTTTGCCAACATGTTGGAAGTCTTCCAACATTCCATTCAAACATTCTCTTGCCCATACCTTTGACCTTCAAATTGTCTCTCATGCATGAGGCAAAATGCAAGACACAATTAAACAAATTTTTCTCCTCCCTCTCTCTCATTGTTCACGGCCAATAGGCCTTTGGAGGTGCAAGTTTTGGTTCAATTTTACACCAACACCTTCGTCTCCTACACAAAATCCTCATTCTTCTCACTTTCTTCTTCAACACTTAGAAAATTTTCAAGATTTTTCCTCCTTATTCTTCAAAAAAATTCGAACACACCTATACTACAAGGTAAGAAATTTTATCTTCAATCCATTTTTGATATCACATAGTTCATCTCTTCCACCTTCTTAACTTAAGTTTGAATTTGATTTGGATGTACATTTAGAAGACCATTTGAAGATTAGAGCTTGACATCATCTTTAAGAAGGACTTCAAAACTTGAAGAAGAACTAGTAGAGAATTTGGACTACAAGGTAAGAATTGAGTACTAGACCCCTTCTTTCCTATTCTTTCTATTTTCTTTTCAAATTTTAACACCCCTTTTTCATTTTTGAGAAATAGGGGCTGACCTTAGGTGATTTTGGAGTTGAACCAAAATTTCCAATTTTAAAGCTTCAACTAGTCTCCAAACACCTACTACACAAGGTAAAGTGTAGTCCTTCTCATTTTCTTATCTCCTTCTTTTTCTCCTTAATTTTTCTATCATTTTTCTAACTTCAAATTTTTGATATTTCTTGACTTAGGGGCTGACCTAAGAAGCCTCATCCAAAAATTGTGAAATTTATCCTTTTATTTCACAATTTCCAATTTTAAGGTGGGTGGAAAAATATTTTCCAACTATTAGGTGTTTTATTAAATGCATGTAGAAAATTTGATCATGAGCCTTGAGATATATATAATCTATGTATTGCATGTCAATTTTATGTATCAAGTCATGAAAATTCTCAAGAGTTGGTCAAAATTACTATTTATTGAATTTTAGATGCATGCATGTGCAATTTAATGTTTTATTTGATGAATTCTTGTATGTATTGGACATGCATGTCTATGATCTTAAAATCTATGTTTTGGATGACTTATAACCTGGACAAGTCGAGCATAATTGATTAAATTTCAATTTTGGACTTAAAAATGTAAAAATGGAAAGTTGGTGGACTAAATTGCAAGAAAATAAAAGTTAAGGGACCCCTCTGCAAATTTCAATTTTTGGGACAGTACTCAGGTTCAAAAATGACTTTTGGACATTTTAATAAAGTTTTAAGAGTTTTAAGATAAATAAAATCAACCTTTAAAAGCCCAAGGACTAGATTGTAAAATTTTGAAAGTTTAAGGGCTACTTTGCAATTTTTAAAAATGCACCAGACCTAAACTTTAAAATTTGAAATTTTTACTCTTAAGGTACTGGGAATTACATATTTTAAAAGTATTCCAAAAATCCAAGTGGTTAGGGCTTGGAAAGCAATTTTACTGAAATTGAGGGACTAATGTATAAAATACTAAACTTGAGGACCCAAATGAAATTTCCAGGACTTATGCAGCTCATGTAACTGGAAATACTAACTTAACTATAACTTAATTGGACCCAAGGTTCAAATTTCATAACAATTGGACCCCTAAAAGCCTTAAAGGCAATTATTTCAAAATGGGACAAAAATGATATTTTCAAAAGTTAAAGGACCTACACTTATTTCTTTTAAAACCTGCTTTTGTCCCAATATCCTACTAACCTTAGTGACATTTCCCAACTGGAATCACATTAAAAGCCCTTCCGGTTTGTGAGTTCCGATTATTTTAAACTTAAGGTCCGAATTGGCAATTTTTACAAATTTGGGGCCAATGTGAGAATTTTATAAAACCTCGACCTCAAAACTTTAAAAACCTGAATCTCTGAACAATTTAGAGAATTTAGGAACTGACCTCATAATTTTTCAAGGTCGGGATATTTATTTATTCAATTTTTAACCCCAAAAGTGTTGGTTTTTACAAAACGGGGCTAAATTACAATTTTTCTTTTATAAAGGACCTAACTCCAATTATTTTATCTTTTACTAAAATAGCTCTGGACCCTCTGACTTGGAGATTTAATTAAAGTATTTTACTTTCCCAAAAACCCTTGACTTATCGGATCAATTTGACCGATTAATACCCGATCGCGGAGCGATTTCCTCACCTTGCGATTTTGAATCTATAACGGGACTTATGTTCCACCTAATCTTTCAAGATATCGAAGATTGCTTATCCTTCCGATGATCATCTTCATCCAAATACTCCACCAACGCCATAATTGCCACTCGCGCTTTTCAAAAATTTTCGAATCGCTTCCACTGAATCAATAATACTCATTGCACTGTTGGTTGTGCATGTACTTGTATTTACTTTCCGCCGAGTCAACTTGGTGTGTCGAGCTCGCGTCGGAATGGATACGTCGGGGATGGAACCGGGCAGCTCGGCTGCTATTCCACTCTTCCGGCTCCATCGTCCTAATCCCGCAACTGAGGGACGGAGTGTCTAAGGAAAGCGGGTCATAGTACTTGAGGTATAATCATGATTATGACAGATCCGAGCCTTGCAAGCTCCACTTTGTGGATTTTGTCTTTGCTATGGAGCGATAAGGTGATGGTCTTGGACCATCTGCTCGGGGAGTTACAAGGAAGAACGAAGGAATCGTTGTCGATCCATATGATTCCGAGTTATCGGACCCCTTAGGTTGGCGCTACAAACCGCACGCAAATTGCTACTTGTTTTTGCGTTGGTTGGCGCTACAAACCGCACCCAACCATCAATTTCCTTGCATGGGATTGGCGCTACATTTTCGCACGTAATCCTACCTGTCTTGTCGAATCACATAGTGCTGTGTGACCATGAACTGTTTTTCTCGAATCGTATAAGTATATTATTTAAATATATTTATCACGACGCTTATGAACGCAGTGTGTGAATTCATGCATCATACTCACGCGTTTTCATAATAAGCTGTTTTCTCACATTAACTATATTCCGCCACACTTGCACATGACCACCCCATCTCTTGAGATTTCTGTCTCATCCCCACCTATTTTCTAACCTTAGATGAGGATTTCGTTGAAGATCTTTGAACCGCCCCCGGATTGAGACCTTGTACTCCACTTGTTGGATTTACTACTTCTTCTTGTTGTTGATTGGACTCTTTTCTTGTGTTGTTGTTGGACTCTTGTATTTCTTTCCATTCCGGTTTGTAACTGAAGGGCGTAGGACCCTTTGACTTTAAGTTGTTGTATTTGGTTGATTTTTGGGTATGTAATTGGATTATGGATTGTGGACTGTAAGTTGTATTTGAACTTGTTATTTATTCCGCTGCTATTTAGACTCTGTTTCATTGGGTTCTCGTTGATATTTGTCTGGACTGTTTGGTTATTGTATTTAAGTTGTGGATCGTTGTCGCGTTCCGTTTGGGGCGTGACAAAATCGCATGGAAGAAAAGTACGAAAATATACCAGTGAGATTCTTTGCATTTTTTTTTTCAGTTACGAATGGAACAAAAATCGCAGCATTTGTTACGATCAATTTCATGTGAGAGACAACGTGGATCTAGGCGTTTAGATGAATCTGGAAGTATTAGAATATGTAGAGTTTAATGAGAGAAAATGGGTTTTGATGTATAATAATATATTCCCATTAGGACCACATGATATTGAGTTTTATTTTGGGAAAATGACATAAATACCCGACTATTTATGCAGTTGGAATCTTCTATTCCATGGTGGTGTTTCATCTCCTATTCCACCACACGGATGATTGCCACGTGTATAGAAGTTACCATGTTAATTGTGGAGCATGAATCATGCTTAAATTGTGGGGTTTTAATATGGTAACTCCTATACACGTGGCAATCATCCGTGTGGTAGAATAGGAGATGAAGCATTATCCTGTAATAGAAGATCCCATCCGCCTATTTATGACCAGTACCTGCAAAATACTAAGATTTTACCAAAATTACCTAACAATTTGTTGATCGCATTCTGATACCAACAAATACGCTCAAACCCAACACATTACCAAACAATACGCTGCATATAAAAACAACCACCAAAAAGCAGTTGCGGATCCACAACGCAAAGATCGGAACCAAAGTGCGCAAACACTTTGCGAAGGAGAAGAACAAACAGAACGACTGAACGAGCAAAGAAAGAAGAATCGAACTGCAAATTAGTAAAATAAAGAAGAAAGCATAACAAAAAACAAGGTACAAAACACCAATCTCGAAAAAACAATGCTTAATTACTCTGAAAAAATATTGTTCACATCACTGCGCATCTCTTTTCACATGTAAAATTATAATTGAACACACACACACACACATATATATATATATATATATATATACATCAGATCAAATTGAGATTGTACAACGAATTTGCGAATACAAAATTTGATCAAAATGAGTGATTCAATATTATAAAATGTTTATTATGTTTGAAATTTAATACAAAATCCTAAAAAGTTTGATTGTCATGAAAATCTACACATCAAAATATCTGGATCTCAAAAAACTGCATGCAATAATTTAGATAATTGTTTCTAAGTTGTTTCAAAAGTGTATATATTCTGCATGGGAAGCACATTGCTTCCCCTGTGCAGGGGGATTGTTTCATCTTTATTTCAACGATGTTTCATTCATGTTTCAAATAGGATAAAATTCTACAGTACCATGGATAAAGTTCCAGCAGTAGTATACCACAAGGGAGAATGGACAGAGAACACCGATTATATCAACTTCAAGATAACGGTGATCCTGATTCCAATGGATTGCACTTTCAACACCCTGCATGAAATTTTAGAACAACGATTATAGGTCAGCAGAGATGATGAAAGAATACAGATTAAGTACAGACTGAGAGAATCCCTGCCACCATTAAAGATTGAAAATGACTTCAACCTGAAGTTCTATTTGGAAGTAAAAAGAAAAGAAGAGGATTGGATGAAGTTTCCTCTATGCATAGACCTACTAGTTAATTCAGAAAACCAACTACTATTGAAATCAAAAGAGACAAGCTTGCAAGAAACATCACATCAAAATGCAATGGAGGGAACAAGCAGCATATCAGAGAGAGCTCAACAATGGAAAATATGGGACAAAATCTCATCGACTACATCCACTATGCAAACCTAATCAGCAAAAATGTGGTCCAAGAAACAATGCAAATCCAGGAATCTATTAATTGTGAAGAACAAATCCAAATAGGAAATGTTTACAACAATAAGGACGAATTGATAAAACACATCAGCTATTTTGCATTGAAAAATCACTTCCAGTATAAGGTCAATAAATCCTGCAACAAGCAATACCACATAAAGTGCCTGGATGAAAATTGCTATTGGCATTTGAAAGCATCATCAAGAACAAGGACAACAAAGTTCATAGTAAGAAAATACGACAGCAGCCATACGTGTCCGCTCTATAAAATAATGAATGACAGTAGACAAGCTACAGCAAAAATGGTTGGACACATTATCAAATCAAAGTACCTAAACAACATCAAAACAATGTACACAACAACATATATAATAAGAGACATGAAAGATGAGCATGGAATAAGTCTCGGCTATAGAAAGGCTTAGAGATCAAAAGAGAAAGCACTCGAAATAATAAGGGGGAGGTCGGATGAATCTTATCAGAAACTACCATCTTATCTTTACATGTTGGAGAAAAAAATCCGGGATCGATTATTGAAATAGTAAGAAAAGACGATTACACATTCCTATTCTTGTTCATGGCTATCAATGCATCAATAAATGGATGGATACACTGTAAGTCAGTGGTTGTTGTGGATGGTACATTTCTGAAAGCAAGTTACGGGGGGACTTTGTTGTCTGCATGCACGCATGATGGGAATGGGAGCATTTTCCCATTGGCTTTTGCAATAGTGGATTCTGCAAATGATAGATCTTGGGTATGGTTTTTCACAAAGTTCAGACAAACTTTTGGTCTCAGGGAAAGCATGTGCATAGTCTCAGACAGACATAGCAGCATAGAAACAACAATAAACGAGGTACATATTATAAAATATTTCCTGAGGTTATGTTTCATAGATGTTTCAAATATATTTCTTTAATGTTTCACATAGAGATTTCAAAAATATTTCCAGTCACAAACATTCTGAAAAAGAAAAAAATATTATTTTAATAATTAGGTGTATCCTGAAGTATCCCATGGACTATGCATGTATCATCTCCTAAATAATTTGGAGGCAAACTTCAAAAAGAAAACAACGAAATAAGGGAATCATTCATAGCAGCAGCAAAAGCCTAAATGAAGGACAAATTTGAAAAACAAATGTCTGCACTGGATAGAGTGAACAACAAAATCATACCTTACTTGTCCGCCATCGGATACGAGAAATGGACACGACTACACTATCGCAACAAAATGTACTTTCTCATGACATCCAACATTGCAGAGTCGTTGAATGCAACAACTGTAGCAGGGAGAGACCTACCCGTAACAACATTTCTCGAGTACGTGAAATCGTTAGTTCAAGATTGGACATGCAGGCATCGAAACGAAGCAAGATCAACATTTACAAGAATGACAAAAACAGCTAAAGGGTACATGGGGAAAAACTACACCATTTCTCTAAATTTAAGGGTAATTTACTACAAATCTGAAACAGGCCTCTTGTTTCAAAATTGTTTCTCACATGTTTCATTTTTGTTTCTAGGCGAAAAGATCAGATTTTCTCTTTAAAGTCACAGAATCAGAGAACATATTTGTTGTGGACCTTGAGAAAAGGACCTGCACTTGCAACAGGTTCCAAATTGATGAAATTCCTTGTCCACATGCTATAGCAGTACTAAAAGAATTGAATGAAGATCCGTACCCAAGATCGCTTTCGACATACTACATGAAGGAAACAATGAAAGCCACTTATTCGAAACATTGTATCCAATCTCGCATGAAGATAATCGGATCCCGACACCGAAATTTAAACAATGTGGACCCTTCCACGGAAGGCAAGGCCAACGGAAGGCCAAAGACAAGAAGACGCAAGGCCGCTTGGGAGAAAATTTTCAAAAATAAATGTGGAAGGTGTGGGCAACATGGACACAATAGACAGACATGCAGGAATCAACCAAAAACAAGATGCATTTAATAACACCATATTCCATTTGCTTACATACATGTCAAGCTAGACAAATTTAATACAATGGAACACAACACAATTGTTTCAATAAAAACTCATTCATGTTGCTTTTTGGTTTCTTATATGTTTCTTATTTGTTTCTGATATCTTTGCATTGCTGCAAATCCTGTAAAACACAAAAAACAAGCATACAAATACTACAAAACTAAAACCTTCCAAACACCCATGAATGCCAAAAATAAAATCAAACATACTGCTCCACAAAATATCATAGTCATTCAGATTCTGTCATATAGATACTTCAAAATACTAAAGAAACTAACTAGAAATATAGACAAGTAACAAAATAACTGTACTAACAAAGCATTAAAATATAAATAAAAACATATTGTTCGATGTGGCCATAACACAAATATCATTCAGAATTCTTCTTCAACAACAATTTCCTTGCTTCAGTAGGGAGTGGGGGGATGATTTCAATATCACTGTCATCTTTGTCTCCGTTCTGCTGCTTAAGCCTTGTGTGATTGTATAGCAGGTGAGCATACCTCATTCGTTCTCTTTTAATCTCGAAGTCTTCCTCCGACATTTACTTCTCAGAGATGAAATACTCTGCATAGAAAGCTACGAATACTCCGCAATCGCTAAAAAGGGGGGGTGGGGAGGATAGGTTAAAAACATAATATAAAAACAAACAAAAAATAAAACAGAAATAAAATAGGACATAGACAAGAATATTACTTTTTCATTTGGACAGGAATATCCCTAACAACCACAATCTTAATTGGGGAGTTAATGTCAGCAGAGTAGGGGCCAGAACCAAGAGCAATGTCCTGGCGCTCTTCGTAGAATGCTACCATTGAAAGAAAATGGGGCAACAACACGCTATAGACTTCGATAGCTTTCCTAGCTATTTTAACAGAGTCCGGAGTCCACAGTGGATCGTACAGATTAATAATTCTCTCTTGAATGCTCAACCTCCCCAGGATCTAGTGTTCCATGTCGACGCAGTGAATGGGAAACAAGACATGATCAACCTCGGACCACGGTTTTCCACAGCCTATATCAAAACCCATAATATAGTCAACCACAGAAGTATTCAAGTTAATCATGGAAGTGTCGAAATTTTTCTTCTTCCTCTGCATGCATTTATCATCTAAATTGGCCGTGGATACTCTGCATGCATTTATCAAAGATCAGGTAGCTTAAAATATAGTAACTTACCAAAGAAGACAAGTACTCGTCGACATAGTACAAACTATGAAACCATGATTTTTGCTTGACCTCACATACGCCCAGCTTTAACGAGGGATCAATCATGTCATTCTCTTCCGAATAACGTTTCGGCCTAAAACAAAAATAAGTTAAAAAATTACAATAATATTTCATAATAATTGCAAAACAAAATAAAAAATCTTACCATTGAGAAACAAAACCTTCTGAAAGCCACTCACTCAGACCATCATTAAAATCATCTAAACTGTCATAGCCTTCACCAAGGCTATCATCCAATGGGCATCTTCCTTTAACCAACACTACTGGAGGTTTCTTGACAGCATCCAAGGTCACATCTTTCTCCTAAGGGGTCGATTCCAGATCAATGTCCCCCAACTGAAATCCCGCAACTACTTTTCCACTCACATCGCCAGATGATTCAAAGTGAGTGGTGAAAGGATTTCTCAAAGTAACAGATGGTTTTGAAACCCTCTCAGCAACAGGGGATTCAGGAACAGGTGATGCATCCGACCCCTTGACACCAACCTGCAATAAAACAAGATACAAAATTGTAATAAACAAAATATAAATGACAAATTCAATGTCAAAAAACAAACTAGAGGCAAATATTAGGAACCAGCCATTCCAGCAATAGCTTGAGTTGCTGCATTCACAAAAGAATCAAATTGAGATTGGGTGAGATCATCAAATACCCAATGAATCAATGTTGAACATGAACATTAAGGCCATGCGATTCAACACCAACCTCACCAGAAACCTTACTTGAATCAAATGGATATTATCAATATTCTCTACAAAATTCATCACACCACTGACAGCAAGTCCCTCACCGTCATCACCAACCGCTTTATCCATCGACAAATCAACTTCACCACCAACGCTAATTCCCTCACCCACATTTATAATCCCTCCAACAACAGACCCAACCCCGACAACACCACCAATATTGCCACCTTCAAAAGTCTCGGATTTTTTTTCAAGTTGTCCGCCAGACAGGGGACTACTGGTTCGATCAGTCTTTTCACACAAGAAGGGTCGACAACATCCTTAGAAAATGGCACAACATGAATTTTACCATGTTGGTCATCCACTCCCATTGACTTCTTCTCAGACTCTAAAGCGGACGCTGACGACATTTTATCATCTTCCACCCCAACAACCTTGTCAGCTTGATCCAGCCCATCACCAACCTAAAAAACAAAAGTGAAAAACATTATAAATCAAAACAAAACAAGCAACAAGGACCAAAACAAATAATGAAACATAGGGTGGACAACCAAAATAAGGTTACCTGAAGTTTCCCTTTAATGGCAGATAACTCAGAGAGAACAGTTTTAAACTGCTTTTCCAAGATTTTATTAACAGAGTTCTTGAAAACCTTCAAATCCTTGGCCAATTTATCCTGCTTCCGAACAACGTCCTCCAACGTGTAGTTCGATCCCAACTCAACCTCTGGCTCCTTTGTCTTCCGATTACCAATCACAAAATCCCCATCAACCGAATCAAACGAATGCTTGGACTCATCAAAAAAGATTTCAATATCCAACTACAACCTATCTTCATCTGATGGTCAAATATTCATCAACTTGAACTAAAACAAAACGAAAACAAACACAAAAAAAGGTTAGAAACAACACATAAACATATATGAAATAATTATGAAACAAAAAAATAAAAAACTAATGTATTATCTATTCAGCAGAACAGTTGAAAATCATCATATCGAGATCATCTGACCTCAAATTCTTATCTCTATCAGACAATGGACAACCCCAATTCAGAATACGAGGGATACTCCGCCCGATATGGTTGCAAATTTTATTGTTCACCTCTGAACAACATTCGTAGAACCATATCCACGGAAAGCGGAGGAAAGCCTTTAATTCTCAAAATTTGGTGCGTTTAGCAAACAGGCTTCAAATCCTCGCCCCAGTCGCTCGATGAGCACTTGTTCTCTCAGTTCTCTGATTGTAAGTTCAAACAAATCCCTTCCCCAGGGATATGAGTTAAAATCTTCACTCAACTAAATCAAAAAATTCCCTATTAACAGAAGTCCCAGTAGAAGAAAACAGAAAAAAATGCAAAAAAATACAACAAAGCCATCTTCAGGACATCATCATCATTTTCCTCCCACACTTGTAATCTAAAACACTCCTCAATAGACTGCCTAGAGAATTTCATTGAGCCAAAAAAATACTTCTAAAAGAACTCAGAAGTAATACCATCCCCACGAACAGAGGGCCTTTTCCCACACACTTCAGCCCCGTGACCAGGGCAAACTCCCCAATACCAAACCTTAAAATTTTACAACAAACCGACACCAGAATCTCATCCTTCCCCGAATGGATAACCTGCCTCTTCAACAACAAATGCACAAGTTGATTTTGGAAATCAACTTCATGCATGTCTAGAAAATAACTGAAACAGGTACGCCTAAACGCATCCAATTGCGGCTTGGATAACTTCTCCTTCAAATTTTCAATCACTTCAAAAGAAAACCCAGTGTTTATCCTAGCGGTGTACCAGTCCTCCGGATCAATTAAATACTCATAACCCTAGAAACAAGAAAGAAACTACAAAGAAACAAGAAATAAACAACACATATTGTACATAAAATTTGAAAAGTAAAAAGAAAAACAACATATCAACATCATAGAAACATACAAGAAATAACACAGAAACAAAAAAGAAACAAAAATCATACAACAGTAAAATAACAAAAATAGATCCAGTAAATAAAGATGAAAATAACATACCTCAGCAACGTCCAGTCCTCTAAAACCAACAGCCTTCTTTTTAGGAGATTTTGCCTTGACAGCTTGTTTTCCAACATCATCGCCGTGTTTCGTCTTCCCTTTTTTAGACGATAAAGGAACTAGGGCTTGATTTTGAGCCGCTCCTCAAAACTCTTGAACTACCTCGGCCTTTTTCTCCACTTTCAGACGAAGAAGAAAGGGTTTCTTCAAGTCATTATATAAATTCGAAACCAAAAACCACACGAAAAAAAATTCAAAAACAAAGCAGTTTACACAAACGGTTTTTGGCGATGATTACGCGAAAGTTAACAAGCGATTACTTAGAAAATCACAAACCAAGCTCACCAAAAATGGCCGACATGGAGCGCGGGAACTTGAGAGTCGAGATGAAGAGACACAGGGAGAAAAAATGATGGTCTGCAGAGGAAAAGACCGCACAACGTATTTTAGGGTAAAAATTACAAAAAACTCATAAAAGAGTAATAAAAAAAGTATAAATGGGATGTGTTGGTATTTTTGGGATTCGGTTAAAATAGAGGGCATTTTGTGTAATTTCCCCTTTTATTTTTGTAATTTCATGTTCAACATTTATATTTGGGCTGCCAACTCATTAGACTGTATTTATATAATGATGGATCATTAATCCAATATGGCATATTGTTACAAAAGATTATTGGATTTAAATTGTTTGAGCAAGTCTTTGTAGGCAGCCTAATGGTTTTGTTGGTTTTGTGTATATGTTGAGCAAGTCTTTGTTGGTTTTGTATTATTATGTTGTATATTTTTTAGGGTATTTTCTGTTTTTGTCCTTTTTATTTTTTTCATTAAATTATTTGTTAAATAAATAAATTTACATTAAGATTTTTTTAAGCTATGATATATGAATCAAACAACAATATTTAAATAGAAATTTTCTATTGATTCATTATTCGATGAAATCAATATGAATTAAAATTTAAAAATCCACAGTTAGCATCCATCATTGATCCCCTAGAGTTTACAGAAATGATATTATTTGGTTGTTTATTTTTTACAAATATTTCTTAGTATAATTTTAATTACTTTGTTAAACTACTGTGCTATAAAAAAATTATATCAATTTCTGGTTAATATATAAAGTCTATATCAGAAATTTTGTTGTAAGATTTGATAAATTACAATATTAGTTTCCACTTTTATTTAAAATTAATTTTTTTGTCTGTACTTGTGATTTATTATTATATATAATGCACATTTATTTATCTTTATTTTTAATTGTTTATTGGAACCCAAATATTACAATAAAAAATAATTATTAAATATATTCCGTGCATCGTACCCGAGATCAGAAAAGTCTGGATAGGAAGACGAAAAGGGCTTGGACCATGTCTCCCAAACAATCTCAGTACATATTCCTTTGATCAATTTACTCCAACAAGCTCTTGAAAGTCTTTGAGCTAAGCCTTCCCGCTTTTCTTTCTTCTCTGCCGTCATCTTTTAGCCATCTTTACTTTACCTACGTGGGTCATGCGGGTACTCTTCATGTTCCCTCTGTAGCTCCTGTCTCTCCGATAGGAGAGTCAATCAAGAGGACTCGTCTGATGAAACATCTTGTGGTATCCCTTTCAAGACATCCATGAGACTAGCGTGATTGATGAACATGGGCTGATGTTTGAAAATTTAATCAAGAGTTGGTCTTAATAAAAATTTCAGATTTTTCAGTGACGAAGATTAGATGTCTAGGCTTTCTAACTTCAAGCTTCGCACGACTATGAATTGCTTTTGAGGTAGGGATTTTCCTTACACTTTTTAAGTGCAAAGTTTAATTATTTTTATTAAATATGTCATGTATAATTTTATGAATTCTATGTTTGACAATGTGATTAAAATTATGGCATAGCATAAATGAAAGCGCTGATCATTTTTTAAAACATATATGCTTGACCTTTCTCGATGCAGTGCAGAAGGACCAACAACGACGATGAAGTAGAAAGGGGGAGGCTTTTGCTTTCTTTTAGTTCTTCACTTCACATCTATCTCAACTGCTCCTCCAGAATGGCTGGTAATACCACTTAAGGGCTTCATTCATATTCATAGCTCAGTCTACTAAAAGAAGTGAGACCCTGAACAAGGAAAAGGGAAAAGATGAATTCAACCTGTCAAACGAATCGAAAAGCCAGCCATGTCTCTGTCCCGGATGGAATACTAGTTTATTAATATAGCGAGATATTGGCCGACTAATAGTATTATTTAAATAAGATTATCAATTAATCAATTATTAAATTATCAATATTATACTGTATAACCATTGTTATTATTATAATTAATCAGTTACTCATAGTTGTATGGAATTAATTACTGATTGAGACAGTTATCATCTCTACAGATTACAAGAAAAAAGAATCCTCCAACTCCAATGGGTATTAGAAATTTTAAAGTTGATTTTGTAATTTTTAATTTAGTCGTTAATTCTTTTAGGTAAGTAATCTTTATAATCTTTAAATGATTAAACACTGTCCCAATTAGCTAGCAATTTTAATAGTTCTAATATTTTTTTTGAGGGGATAATAGTTCTAATAGTTTGGTCTGGTGACTGGTCTCTATTTTTTTTTCTCTCTATTGGGAGGTTTTTCTCTCTCTTGGGAGTTGTGTATCCTCTTTTGGGGGCAAATGTGTTTCTTCATTGTTTTCAAAATTTTTCAAACTTTCAAATTTTTTCTGTTCATGTCTTTGGTGGGTAGGTCTTAAATTATATGACTTTGCTTGGATAATTAATAGCCATTAATTCATTGATTGCTTGTTTCTTGTTCTTGTTTATGGTTTACCATTCTTAGTCGTCCCTTCTTTTTCTGTCTATTGTTTCATTACTTTGGTTTGTGCTTCTTGCCTTTTTCATTTCTCATCCTCCCCTCTATTTTTCTTTTTTTTGTTTCTCCTTTGTTATTTCTTTTTCAGTTTCTCGGCACTGGGAGTTGTTTGTTTCTGTTTTCTGGGGTTGAGTGTGGGTTGTAGCTATGGTCGAAGAAGTTGTGCTCAAGCTTAGCCAATTTAAGCTCTCAGATGTGAAAAAAAAAGGAGTGTATCTTGAGGAGGTGGATATAATGGTTGGTGCTGATAAATGTAATAAGAGTCTCTTCGGGAAAATAGTTGGGTCGAAGCGAGTTAATTTTGGAGGGTTTAAAAGAACCCTATCTTTAATATGGCCTGTTACGGGGCGGTTTGATGTTAAAGAGGTAGGGCTGAATTTTTACCAATTTATTTTCGATTCTGTGAAGGATAGAAAAAAGAGTGTTAGGAGAAAAACAGTGGGTCTTTGATAACCAGTATCTTATCCTGAAAGAATGGGAAGAAGGCATTTCGGGGAGTAGCTCTATTTTTAACCAGTTGGATCTATGGGTTCAAATGTGGAACATCCCGGCTAACTGGTTATGCTCGGAGGTGTTTAAAAGTGGGCAATATCTTTTCAGGTGTTAAGGATGTTTGTATTGCTGAGCGCGGAGGCCTGAAAAGGATGCACCTGAAAGCATTGGTTTCTATCGATATCTCAAATGTTCTTCCCAGAGGGACATCAGTTAATCTTGGTAAGAACATAGCGTGGATCGAGTTTAAGTATGAGAAGCTCATAAATATTTGCTTTTATTGCGGTTGTATTGGGCATTTGGATCGAAGTTGTGATGTGAGAAAGAAGGATATATGTGATGGTTGTCTGTGTGAAGGGCAATTTGGGGAATGGATAAAGGCCGATGATTCATTCCAAATCTCCAAACAAAACCTGAAAGTGGATCCAAACATAGGTCAAAGCATACCTGAAGTTGTTACCAAAGAGGCCCCAAGTGCTGATACTGAAAGCGCTAAGATCTTGGAAGATACCCAAGTGAAAACTATCAGACTCGAGAAGACAATGGTGATTCATAACTCTATCCTGGAACCTCTTATAGCTGAAGAGGGTAGTGATATCATTGCAGTTGAAAACATCTTAAAAAGAAAGAGACCTTGAAAGGAAAAATACTGCAAATATTTCCTCTAGGGAGGAAGAGGAAAAGATGAGTATTGATTGTAATAATGGGCAGAGCTTGGCTAAAGAGAGATCTGATGATAAAGGGAATGAGAATTTGGTTTCTCTAGATCAAAATCTTTTGAAATTGTGGTTAAAGAAAGCTCTTGTAGAACTCCTTTGGCTGACTTGACCAATTTCCAATCCAAAGAGAGGAATACTTCCTTACCTCTGATCAATAATGGTAAAACATGGTCTAGGCTTAAGTCAGCCTTAGTGATTGGAACAAACGTGTGCGAGATGGAGGAGGATGACATTGTCCATTGTGGCCAGAAAAGGAAGACTATGATAATAATTTTGTTGGGAAACCTGAATTAGCTGAATCATCAGGCGTTGCTAAGGTCAAAAGAGGTAAAACTGGTTCTATTGAGGATATCGAGGTGGAGGTAGCCAACCATAACCGGCCCCAAATTTCCCAATGAGAGTCAATGTGTGTAACTATAGAGGTCAGGGAGGGCCCTCAACAGTTTCCCAGCTTAAGGAGTCGTGGAGACTTCGCCACCCGGATATTTTCTTCCTAAGTGAAACAAAAAAAAATGAGTTTTGTTACTACTGTGGCTAGACAACTGAGAGTTAATCAAGACTGGTTCTATGTTGATCCTTTAGGGAAAAGTGGTGGGCTTTTTGTTTGTTGGAATAATACAATTAAAATCCTACAAATAATACCCAGTTTATTCTGTTTGGAAATGGAAATTCAGGGGGATAAAGATGCTCAAAGTTGGTGGATTATTTTTGTGTATTGTAGCCCTTATATGCACGAAAGAAAAAAGCAGTTGGAATATCTTCAGTGTGCTAGGATCAAATGGGGCAGCACTTGGCTAATAGGAGGGGATTTCAATGATATTTGTTGTGAGGAGGATAAGAAAGGACGGATAAAGAGATCTCAAGCTAGCTTTCTCAATTTCAACAATGTTATTGGCAATATGGGTATGAATGAAATTGGAGCTGTTGGGAATAGTTTTACTTGGGCTAATAATAGGGAAGGAGAAGGTTTTGTGGAGGAAAAATTAGACAGATTCTTTGGTTCCCTGGGTTGGATGCATAAATTCCCTAAGGCTGTTTCTCATGTGATTTTTCGGAGTTCGTCTGATCATTGTCTGATTGATCTTGAGGCTGATCTTGATGGTCCCTCGTTTAAAAAAAAAGTTTTCTTTCGACAAAAGATGGATTGGTCAGGAGGGCCTCATTGATGTTGTGAAGAAGGGTTGTAATTGTGATAAGTTTGGTGTCCCTATGTTCAAATTACAGGCCAAGATTGCTGATTGTAAGAATTAATATTTTGAAGTGGAGTAGTAATTTTAGGAACCTCAGCTGTGCCAGATTAAATAAGTTGAACATTGATATCGATAACGAAAGAAAGAAATGAGGGGATAAAGATTGGAAGGTGTGGAACAAGCTGAAAAGTGATTTAGATATGGAATATGCTTATGAGGAACAATATTGGAAGCAAAAGTCTAGAATTCAGTGGCTCAAAGAGGGGGACAAGAATTCTAAATTCTTTCATGCTCTTACAGTGAAAAGGAGAAAAAGAAACTGTATTGCCAGATTGGTCAAAAATGACAATTCTGTGGCAGAGAATCAAAAGGATGTTGAAGAGGTTGTTGTGGATTTTTATAAGGAGTTGTTTGCCTCTGAGGGTTCTGTGGATATTGATGATATTGCTGGAAAAATCCCACACTCAATCCCAGAAGAATTGAACAACAAACTTATTGCTAGAGTTGAGGAGCCTGAGATCAGAAAAACCCTTTTTGATATGCACCCGAACAAAGCCCCCGGTCCTGATGCTAATTTGAACCAGGTTGCTACTATCACGGAAATTCTGAGGAAATACAAACTTTTTACGGGCCAAAAAGTTAATATGGATAAATCCAGCATTTTCTTCAGTAGAAATACCCCAAGACAAACTCAGGATGCTGTCTGCCAATCTCTGAGTGGGATTTCCCAGCACAACTCTTGCAGGTATTTGGGCCTACCGCTGCTTATTGGTAAATCTAAGAAAGAAATTTTCTGTTTTGTGCTGGAGGTTGCTAGGAAAAGAATTGATAATTGGAAAAACATATTCCTTTCTACGGCTGGTAAGGAAGTGATGATTAAAGCTAGGTAAGGACACACACGAACACGACACGATAAGGATCTGCTCTGACACGAACACGAACACGAAAATTTTCGTGTCGACACGACACGATAGTGACAAAATATCAGATTATCGTGTCACTATCGTGTCACTAACAGGTAAACGTGTCATTGTCGTGTTCGTGTCGTGTCATTATCGTGTTACTAACAGGTAAACGTGTCATTATCGTGTCCTTATCGTATTCGTGTTGTGTCCTTATCGTGTCACTATCGTGTTCGTGTCCTTATCGTGTAAACACGTAAAAACACGAACACGACACAAAATTTTCGTGAACACGATAAGGCTAAACACTAACCCGCTATTTTCATATCGTTTTCATGTCGTGCTATCGTGTCGTGTCAAAAATTGTCACCCCTAATTAAAGTTGCGTTAAATGCTTTGACAGTGTATGTTATGTGCATTTTTAAGTTGCCTGTTGGGATTTGTAAGGAGTTGAGTAGCCTTTTTGCTAATTTCTGGTGGGGTGTGTCAGATAATAATTCAAACAAAATTCATTGGAAAGCTTGGTCCAAGATGACTTTGGATAAGGAGGAAGGAGGGTTGGGTTTTAAGGATCTTCAACTTTTTAATGATGGTGAAGCAAACTTGGAGAATTTTGACATTTCCTAAGCTGTTGGTAAGCAAGGTTCTCAAGGCCAGAGATTTTGATAAGGGTAAATTCTTTGATATCACTCCTAAACCAAGTGATTCATGGATGTGGATGAGCTGGATGAATGTGCGAGATACGCTGAAGAAACGACTTAGATATCAAGTGGGGAACGGATGCTCAATTAATATTTGGAAGTCTCCTTGGATCCCTAATTCTTCTAACTTCAAACCTGATGAGGAGGCTTTCCGAATCAATGGGTCGGTTTGGGTTAAGGAGCTCATTAATGAAGATGACTATACCTGGAAAGAGGGGCTGATTAGAGATATGTTTTCTGAGAAGTTGTCGAATGAGATCTTGAGCATTACTGGTATGAGTGCTAATAAAAAGGATCAGCTTTGGTGGCACTTTGACAAAAAGGGTGAGTTTTCTGTTAAGTCGGCTTATGGTCTATTGTTGAAGGATAAGATCCATTTGATGGATTTGGCTGAAGGGAGCGATGATCACAAAAAGAACCAATGCACCAGAAATCATAGTTGGAGGCTGAGAATTAAGGGGAAGATTCAACACTTCTTGTGGAAAGGGTTCAATGAAATTCTTCCTACTAATTCGAATCTTTTTAAGAGAGGCCTGGATGTTGATGTGGTTTGTCACTTTGTCTTGTGCGAAGTCAAGAAACTGCTGATCATATTTTTTTCAATGCCCTCGAGCTAAATTTGTTTGGAAGTTGGCGCCAATTCATTGGGATGGGATTGAGGATGTTAATACTTCTTTTAAAAGCTGGTGGGGTTCGTTATGTAATGCTTCAGGTTCGAAGAACGTCTCCAACTCACATCATATATGCTTTGGTGGCTTTGGAAGACCCGTAACATGTGGATTTTTAAAAAAGAGAAAATGGCAGAGATTACCTTGGTGGAAGCAGCTGTGAAGGAGTGGAGAGAGTTTCAAGATGTTTGAGAAGTGATTGTGGGTAGGCATGTCATTTAAGAGCTAATTGAGTAGGATGAAATCAGTGCCAATTGCTTTTAATTTTATGCTCCTGTTTCTGTTCTTGACCTCCCTGGGGCTGTGGTGGACTGCTATTTTGGTGCTGCATGCCTTGCTGTTTTCTGTGGTTGGTTTTTCCTTATTCATGGCTGAAGGTCCTACAACAAGTTTCTGTTAATTTTACAGCTTTGTAGTAGGCTCTTTAGGTAGGTGTTTTGTGTTCTTTTTGGGTTCTTGCCTTGTTTCTAGACATCTTTTTAGATGATCTCTGTCCCTTTGGAAGTTCTCTGTAATCCAAAAGGATCCGGGTCTTCGAACCCCCCAATTGTATTTTCGGTGAGTTTATATATATCTCTATCGTTCTGGGACAAAAAAAAAAAAAAACTGGTCTCTATTTTCTAAAGTAGTCCGTAACGATCCAGCCCAATGGGCCCAGCGGCCCAGCAAAAGTCAAACCTTTTTTTCTTTTTTCACCTCTTTTTCCTACCGCAAGCTTCTTGCTGTCCCCTCACTAGCTTTGAAAACTCATAGGGTTTTCACCCCGCCAAAATCGACCACAAAATCGTTCCAGAGGAATTAACTAGAAATTCAATTGCAAAAATAGACTGATTAATGATTTACAGAGAAATGCAGAAGGCGCTAAGAGCCTACGGGGAAGTGCTGAGGCTGGTGCGACGCCTGCCGCAGGACACGAGGGCTTACTACGCCAAATACGCTCGTGAAAACTTCGTCAACTACAGAGAAATCGACCCCAATGACGCCACTGCACTCGACGAACTCCTCAAACGAACTTACACACATTCTCTTTGGGTCCTCAACAAGGTTACATTTTTAATCATGTTCGCGCGCGTGTTTTATAAATTTATCTCTCTCTCTCTCTCTCTAACAGGAGATACAGAGAATGAATTCTGATGTTTGGGTTGGTATGGTGATTTGCAGTACTCGGTGGATGAATCTGTGGCTGGTAAGCTGAAAGAGATTTGCTCTGCTTGATCAGTTTGGTTCTTGTGCACAACCTGTTTGCTTTTATGCCTCACTGGATTTTGTTTGTTGTTCTGTTTTGTCTGTTTTTGGCTTGGTTTTGCCGAGATAAACTTGTTGGGCTTTGTTTGGATTTTTATGTTATGGGCTCCAGTGTTCAATAATAACCCCATACAATTATATTGAACTCTTTGCTATCAATCGGAATGTTCCCTATTTATTGGGCTAATAATTAAAATTCATCGGACTTGACTTGGAATTTGCTTACGCCTTTAATTCCAATAGCGATGATTGTAAATTTCCGGAGTTCGTCTCGGTTTATGTTGTCTGATAAAATGTGGCGCAACAAAATGAGATAAGAGGATATTTGCACGAGAGCACCTTTAATTACAATCATATGGAAAAAATAATACAATGTGTTAACAACCTATGGGCTATCTTACAACAAAATGTGATCGAATTGATATCATGTTATAAATTTTGGTAAAATTAAAAGTTCATTTACTTCAATTTATTCTTTCCACTTGTATTTCGTTGTTTGGATTCATGACATGTATTAAAGCAATAAATTACATTTAAATAATTAACTATACATATTTATCTCCCAAATACTTGTTATTCTCGACCCAAGAAAAGGAAGTAATTTAGCTCTATTTTTGTCGCATGGGATCTTCTATTCTTATTTAGTGTTTCATCATCTATTTCACCATATACGAGTTGTCGCCATTGTCCTTTCAACATAATCGACTTAACGGTCATGAAGAAGGAAGTTTAACAAAAAAAAAAAAAAAAAAAAAAAGAAGGAAGTTTAAATTTGTGATTGGATGTGAAATAAATTTTATTTTTTTATTCTGTTGGAGAAATTTTTTTGACCAAACATGCGATTGTTTATGAAACTTTTCAGAAAATATATTATTATCTCACTTTCACTTTTTCTTATTTTTTTCTCTCATCAATCACATCTGCATATTTTTTCACGAAAAAATAATCATTATTACACATTTTTCCATAAATTTCAGTATTTCACTATTCACTCACTCACACATTTCTAACTACCAATCATATCAAATCATTATTTTACTATTTTTAAATCAAATCAACTTTCATCATTACTTTTTCATCTCACATCCAATCACACTCTCAAAATTTATCTTTTTTCTTTTAAAATTTCTTTTACCACTATTCTCTAGCAAAATGAAAATTTTCAAAATAAAAGTATATCCAATCTCGCCCTTAACACTTCCTCACGAAGAGCCCAATATTTATGCAACAAGAAATAGAAGGTGATGTAAATTTATTATATATGGTAATTCACATGCACTTGGAATTAATCGCGAAGAAATATGAAAAAAAGAAAAAAAGAAAAAGAAAAAAGGGACTTGACTCAATTGTTACTCATTGCATAACCAGAACAAGAAGAAAAAAAAAAAGGGACTTGCCTCGTCTTGATTTCCCAGGGCAACTTTTTACTTTGGACTAATTAGTTTATCATTTCTTGTATATTTATATTATTCTATGTTTCATGACAAAATTGAAATGATACTAGTTCAACAATAGAAACATTGAGATGACGATGTTTTAATTTAGAATGAATAAATTTGCTGCAAATTAAACATCTTCACTTGTCTTCAACCGCAAAACAAATTGATATATAACAATGAAAATATGAAATGCCTTGGAATGAAGAAATCTGTTTCATTAAAGGACATCATAAAGTTACCAGCATCTCATTGAGTTAATCCAGAAAGTAACCAATCATATAAATGATGGCGCAATATGAATTAAGAAAATATATGAGTCAAGTCCTTTTTTCTCCTTTTCATATTCATTTCTTCCCGATTGATTGAATTCCAAGTTTATGCAAACCACCATAATAATTACCATCACCTCACCTTCTATTTTTTATTACATAAAGAGATCTGGGGCTCTTCATGAGAAAGTGCTAAACTCATTCTTTCTTCTCCTTTGGGTAGCCATTAAAGTTAATTATATTAAAAGAACGCGAACTAAATTCGAATAGAGAATCCGGTTCGCATTTCTAAAACAGAACAAAATGACCAATTATTTTTTACTACACAAAAATATATAGGTAAATATTAATATAAATGCAAAATGTTGTAAAATCATTATAGGTGCACATTTTACCTACATAATCTAAAACTGTTGGTAAATAAATACATACAATATTTCTGTACAGTCAATTTAAAAATGTCGGTTAACTAATCTGTCGGTAATTTGGGGAAAATAATATTTTTATTTTGTAGATAAGTGACAAAATTATTTTTATTGGTAATTATGCAGTAAATTGAAATTTTCTTATAGCGGTCGTATTCCAAATGTACGTCAAATATATCCAATTATTTTTTCAACTATAATTTGAAAATTACTATAGGTGACAGATTTTGTAATATTGGTCTTATTATTAACACCTAATAAATAAGACTATTACAAATTGAGTAGTAAGAATTCATTCTAATTCAAATTTCGATATACGTGTGCACAAAATAGGAAGGTGGCTGACCAAATTCCTCTCTACCTAGATATAAACAATTAAGATTACTTACACAAAATGAAAAAAGAGAAAGATGTGGTTTTCAATCTCCCACAAACTTAAATTCAAGAGAATCTTATAAAACACAAAAAATAAGAGTTTTTTTATGAGTTTGGATTTGTGTTAAAATTTTATTTATATGAAATCGTCTCACACAAGTTTTTGTGAAAGAGAAATCTATTCTCCGCCTTAAATACTCTCAATTCCTCATCCATTTATACCTTTACAAAAAAAAAAAAAAAAAAAACCGCAGCCATGAAAAGTACACACATTCTCATCATCTTCCTCCTCCAAATCCTCCCACATTTCCCTTCAATCTCCGCCGTCAAATACCAAGCCATCAACGCCGCCCCAAACACCGCCGGCGGGTCCCGATTCGACGTCGAAATCGGGATCCCATACACCGAACAGATAATGAAAACAATAA
The DNA here is from genome assembly GCA_016081115.2 of Rehmannia glutinosa. Lineage (NCBI taxonomy): Eukaryota > Viridiplantae > Streptophyta > Magnoliopsida > Lamiales > Orobanchaceae > Rehmannia > Rehmannia glutinosa. The sequence continues at coordinate 86,636,972 of CM071927.1, read as the reverse complement.
ACTACTTCATCTGGGACATTTTCCAGCAGTACAACGAAACCGACAGAAAAAACGTGGAAATCGTGCGAGTATTCATCCATCAGTACAACGGCGCGGAGGCCATTACCTACGGGGAAAGCATAAACGTGAGTTCGATTTATTTGGAAGGGTACAAAGGAAACGTGAAATGGGAATACACGTCTTTGCTTCACCACGAGATGACGCACGTTTTTCAGTGGAACGGCGAGGGGAGAGCCCCCGTGGGCCTGATTGAAGGGATGGCGGATTATATGATACTTAAATCGAATTATTACCCGATCGGGTTTGCGAAACCGGTCAGGGTGAGAGATGGGATCAGGGTACGATTTTACGGCCCGGTTTTTGGAGTATTGTGAGGAGTTGAAATCGGGTTTTGTTGCTGGGCTGAATGAGAAGATGAGGCACGATTTTTCTGAGAGTTATTTTGAGGAGTTGACGGGGAAGGATTTAGGGCAGCTATGGGCTGATTATAAGGCTTAGGGGTGATCACGGTGCGATTTTGCGGTTTTTGAGTAAATTTCAAACCGAATTGCTTATATGCGGTTCGGTTAAATAATATTTTCAAATCGCGGTTTTATGAAGTAAAACCGAAGGTGCGATTTGAAGCGGTGGCATTTGCGGTAACGGGCGGTTTTGCGGTTTTAATTATATAATTGATAATTTATATAATTTTTTATGATCTTTTTTAAAGAAAAAACCAAAGAAAAATATTAGAATTGAAAAGTGATTTTTTTTTAAACAAAGTGTATTTTTATAAATAAAATACATATTGTAATATTTTTTATTTCAGTTACATTTAATATGTAATGCAATATAATATTGTTTTATTTTGATGCAAAACATAATACATTGTAACAACATTAAAATAATATAAAATGCTTTATAATTTAGTATACAAAGTCTAAATCTAACATGATACATGGTGTTCCTTCAAAAAAAAAATGATACAGGGTGTGATTTTTCTAGGATGGTTAAAACATCAGTATATTAGTCTTGAGGATTTGAGGGATTTTTAAGAAATCAGAGTTTTTAAGGATCATCAGAGGGGATGCATATCGGTTGCAAGAAATCCAGGCCTGATTTCTGTTGAGAATTTTAGATGTTTGCTATATTTTTTTGGGTAATTACAAAACCACCCCCTTAGATTTAGCCTTCATAAAATTAGTTTCAATATATTTATTATCTAACTATTTAACTAAAGAATAAAGAACAATATTTTATTTAACACTAAATTATAGAAGAGCGGTGCGGTTCGGTTTTGACGGTTTTTCAAAATCTAAAACCATAACCGCACCAACAAAGCGGTGCGGTTTCTATCTAATATTTTAAATTGCGGTTTTGGTCATAAAATATTATGAACGATGCGGTTTGGTGTGGTTCGGGCGGTCCGAGCGGTTTTTTAAAATTTATGATCACCCCTAATAAGGCTAAGTATAATGTATCGCCATTGATGTAGGTTAATTAACTTATTGATGATATTTTTGAATAAATAATTCGTGCGTGTAATGATTATCCATGGAATAACTACAAATGTTTTTTTTCGGAAAAGGATTTTGATAATTAATTGTTGTTTGTTTAGTGAATTTGTTTAATTCGCTCACGAAATTCTGGTTTCGTTGAGATGGAAATGAGAAAATTGCACTTAGTCCATAAAAATAGAGTTAACGACCGAGTTAATTTACGTTAGTTTTGGTACTATAACGCAACTTTTTATTCATATATACTAAATTTGCTAAAAATAATTATTGGAACCAAAAAAAGTAAATTATGGGACTAAAATTTTTGACCATTTTTTTATGGGACTGAAAGCACAATTTTATCTCATGGAAATAGTGAAAATGAGAGAATTAGCATATAAGTTGAATGATGGAAAGGATCGGAGGACACAATCTGGAATTAATTGAGTTTGTAGGACTATACATTAAATGTGTTTTAGGGGTAATTATATAAGCATTATTGATTTATTTCCTCAAATTTATGATAGGATTATTTTTGTTAAATAATTTTCAACTTTAGCCAAGTATTCCAAGTTTTTTTAATTGTTGACATGGATTAATAAAAGAAGTTTGTCAAACCAGTCAAAAAGTTGACTAGTGTTATTAGAAGCGACATGTCGTAGTTAATAATGAATGTCATGTCAGAGCAACCTAAAAGTTGATGAATAACCATTAGCGAAGTGAAATTTCAATTGCATACATTTATATTTTCGCGACGAATATGAGTTTTTGCGACAACAAAATAGCTTTCCTAAAGATCATGTTTCATGTAGTGACATTTGACAAGAAATCTTTAGTAAAAATAGTAGTAAAAAATGGCATTTGATGGGACTTTTAGATAGTATGAAATGTAATAAACATGTTTTATTTTTATTTTGCAATATTATCCTTGTTATAAATCAATCATTAAATCTAGGTTATTAGAATATGGGGATGGATGATTCACATTACAAGATCAATCCAAATATAATTCTGATTCTTGGCAAAACTCAAACTAATCACACTTTTTAGCGTGCTATCAATTAAATTACTCATGATGCTAATATATCAAAGAATAATAAGTATAATTATATCTTCAATAAAGCATATTAATGTGCATTCTTAATGCCAAACATGTATAAATAATAATCTTTGTTTATGATTGGCATTTTCATTTAATTTTAAATGTATTATTTTTATTTTCAAAGTAGGAAAATTGGATATTTATAATTGTATTTCAAACTTATTAAATACAACAGTGCATTAAAATATTAATTACTAACTAACAATTTTTTGAATAAATGCGAAATATTATTAAAAAGAAAAATATAGTGCACTACTTAAAAGCCAAACAACTAGCTTTAAAATAGGGTCTCGTCAAACCTATCAAAGTAAAACCCAATAGAAAAACCTTTGATAGTAAATATAGTACCCTATAAAAAATAACAAAAATAACTTAAAATCACAATCATGATGAGCGTCTATTTTCGCAAGATTTTGAATGACATTATCATTTGTTTTTGTTGCACGTCTTTGGAGTATCATCCGATGGTCCGATATATCATGTAGAATGTCGGCCAGGGATCCTCGAGCCACAATTGCTAAAGCCGTCATAGCTTCTAAGGAATCACATGAGTGAAACACAATTGGAGTAGTTGATGAGTCACATGACTTGGTTTTAAATCTTATAATTTGTGCGCATCAACTTGATCTTCTTCATCCGCCATATATGATCAACGTTTAGGGGCAAAGCAACAACCATATCTTTGAACCCCTCGAGAATGATCGGAGCTAAGGACATCATCATTAAGAAGAAGGCTATTAAAAGCCATTTCCATTGCATCTTTGTAAATTAGTCCGTCCTTGTTCATCTAAATTTATTGCAATCACCGAACCCTCAATAACCATTGTAGAAACATATTGTTGCAGTTGATAAGGAAACATAACTCTTCTGCTGTGTTGGTAGTATTATCCTTGAAGCCATAATCCGATTCTCATTATCGACCGTGTTCCAAATTCGCATTATCACATGCCACATCATTCGAATCAGGACCAAGAACATCAAAAGAATTCTTAGTATGAATACGTGAAGACGAAGGTTCACCCTCCTTAACACGACCTTGTCGTCCCATTACTTGCACTCAAGTTTCAGATTCAACCGCCTTGCCCTTAGTAATCGGAACACGATCGCGAATGGTGAAACGTCCACGAAATGGACTTTTTTCCTTACGCCCAACATCATCCTTCTGTTATACCTCCTTGATTTGGCTTGACGATAGTTTTTGATATAGTGCCCAACTATGCGCGATTGACACAAAATTCCCGCAAATTTTTATAACTAAGTGAAACAAATGAACAATGTTCCATCCGCTCAACCATGATTAACTCCTCTGTAGAGGTTTACTTAAATCAATTTCGACTATAAACGCGTGCGCACAAAATGCCCCACTTCAACGGATAACAAGCGTCCATCTATTTGAATACTAACCAACAATTATTATAAAAATAAATTAATTAATTAACACCTATACTTATAGCATTTGAACCCAAAATTTTCTTAGGCTTATATATTAGACAAGAATGTGTTAAAAAATTTACGTACGTATGATATTCTAACCACACGATTTTGAACTCGAATCATTCAAATTTCATTTCTTCCCAAATGTATATGTTAATCTAAACATTATCGAAATCCATTAGATAATTAATCCAATTTTCTTTCTCCCCAACTGCAAATCCAAATCTGGATACACTGAATAACTAAATCACATTCTCTTTCTTTCCTAAATGCAAAAGTCAATAGATTTAAATAATATTTACCTCCTTTCATATGTGTAATAGAGCGTGGAATATTCAACGTATCTTTTCCATTAATCTAGTCACGCTGTCCATTTTCTTTTGTGTCAAATTGATTTTTTCCTTAATTGCATGTCCATAACCATGCATATAGTAATATAAGTTCAGCCAAAAAAAAAAAAAATGCTTAATGATAATGTTGGTTCTGTTCTTGTAGGGCTTGCAATTTTGGTCCCTGTAAATATTTTAGGTAGCAATTTTGGTCCTATAAAATTTTGATTTCGTGCAATTTTGATTCAATAAGTTCTAATTTGTGCAATGTTAGTCCTACAAGTTCCGATTTTATGCGACTTTGGTCCCAACTGAGTGTTTGATGAATGGTTCATTTGTTACCACTTACCACAATACCATTTTCATTTAGCCAGTATATCCAAAGTTCCTATGATCGTTAAAAATTACAAAACTTGAATTGTTGTTCTGACGAAGGATATAATCGTCAAAGCTGACTGAAACTGCTACATGAAGAAGTTTATATAAGGCTAATATTGTCAACCCCTAAGAGTTACAAGAAGAAAATTGCAATTAAGTCAAAAAAAAATAAATACATTTTTGGGAGGAGAATCAGGTTCTAGGATTACATCAATATCATAACACATTAATTCTTTCCTCAATTAATTTATTTTCACAATTTCATTAATTATCGTTAATTACGCATTTAATCTAACGAGATTTGAGAAAATATGCTAACATCCAACCCTATAAATACACATCAACTCCCAAATCACAAATATAAACAAACATTATTTCATCCAAATTTTATCTTTTTTAAAAAAAAAAGTTATTCATCAAAATCATGTCCAAAAACTCCATAATGATATTTCCCTTCTTTCTCTTCTCCTCCTCCTCTCATGTCGCTCCTCCAAACAATCCTGGCCGTCGAATACACCGTCACCAACACCGCCCCCGACACCCCTGGCGGGTCCCGCTCGACGCCGAAATCGGGGTCCAATACACCATCAACACAGTAAAAACCATAAACCAATTCATCTGGAAAGTATTCAAACAAAACTCGGACGCCCAAAGAAAACACGTCCCTGTCCTAACCGTAAACATAACCGACTTAAACGACGGCGCTTTGGGCGAAACAGGTGGGGACACAATCTACATAAGCGCCATGGGCATACAGAGTTTCCCACCGGGCCAGGCTAGATTTGAGTTCACTTCGTTAATGTACCATGAAACCACACACATTTTCCAGTGGTCGGGTCAGGGGACGGCCCCTGGCGGCCTCACAGAAGGCGTTGCTGATTATATTATGGTTAAATCGAATTATTATGATCCTGGTAGTTATACTAAACCGGGTGAAGGGAATAAATGGGACGAGGGGTATGGCGTAACGGCCCGGTTTTTGGAGTATTGTGATGGTTTGAGAGATGGGTTTACTGCGGATTTGAATAATAAAATGAGGGAAGTTTATAAAGATGAGTATTTTGAGGAATTGCTTGGGAAACCTTTGGATCAAGTTTGGAGTGAGTATAAGGCTAAGTATGCTAATATTTAAGCATAGACTAGATTTTCAACGAGTGTGTTGACATGTATTTGGGTTGAGACCTGAATAAGAATTGATTTTACATGTTTTTTTTCTTAAAGTACTTAGTTTTACATGTTTAGCTTAAATATATGAATATAATTAGTAGAAAAGTTAAATGTGCTTGTCCAATATTCATCTTTATTTTTGGCTTTTCTCGAACATTATTCCTTAAAATAAATTAAGAATTATTTTTCAGAAACTTAATTCTCGATATATGAATATATGAACAATTGAAAATTAAAATATACTCATTTCAATTATATATATTCTGAACTTAACAAATAATACTTGATGCTGCTCAAAACTCCAAGTCTATGAATTTGACATGTCGGTCCAATTTCTTTTTGATAAGAGTAAAAGATGGTCTGGGCTGACCTACATAGTATGAGCTCATTTGGTAAGGCCTAGGTCATTGTGTTAGATAAATATTTTTATCATGATTTTGATGATTTTGTTCAAATGAGTTTTTAAACCAAAACAATGCCCTAAATGTTGTCTAGATACTTCCGATCGATTTAAAATGTTTTTACTATTTTTCGGAGTATTTCTTGGAGTTTATTTTCGATAAAAAATTGGACAACACCTTTGTTTCAGCTCGACCGGTCGCCCTATAGGGAAACCGCACTGAGTTGAGTTTTGAAACATAAAAAGGGACGTAGGAAAAATCGGGGAGGGCGACAGGTTGACCAGGTGGTCGGCCAGGTAGGGGGCGACCGATCGACCCCAGCGGCCGGTACGGGAGTGCCCTCTCAAGGTCTCCATTTTTTTCTTTGTTTCGTATTTTAATCAACTCCAACCGGTCAAGATCAAGGGCGACAATCGAACCCCCTCCGACCGGTCCCCCTGTGCAAAAATCGCGAGAAAACCTATTTCAAACTTATCTCTACGACCGGTCGAACCCCTGTTTTATCAAAGAAACTATCCGTTGCATTTTCGATACGCTTTTCCCTAATTTGTGGGATTGATTTCTAACAGCCTATAATCTTGATTTTAAATGGTTTCTTTTGCAAAGCAAATCACTTCCCAAGGAGGAGCCTATGTCGGAAATCAAAGCCAAGACCTCTCCTATAAATAGAGGCTTCATTCAAGCAACAAGATACAACAAATTACACAAGCAAAGAGCAAACAAGCAAACACTTTCATATATCTTGTTGTATTAGCTAAGCACTTTCACTTGCACACATTTGAGGTCTAGGCTTTCAATTCTTGATTACACTTGTACTCATATTGTATCATTCATTATTGAGTTGTAATCTTGATTTTGGTCATCATTCAACACAAGACATCCTTGTGAGTATTCTTGTGGTAAGAATACACTTGGGTGATCTAGGTGATAGGTGTTTGGAGAGTGTGGTACTCTTCAAAGGTGGTGAAGGAAGATTGTGGTAATCTTCTTGAAGGTGTTGTAAGAGGGTTGTTGTAATCCTCAAGGTGTTGTATTAATTTTGGTAATTAATAAAATTTCTTTTTCCTTTTCGAAACCCATCCCAGGATATCTTGGCGTGGTAGAGCATGTAGTCCCTAGGTGGGGTGAAGCTCTTTAGATCAATGTGTGTTGTCTACATTCCGCACCTTTATTATTGTCTTGGCTTGTTTTGTTCGAAAAAGAGGGCAAAATCTGAAAAACCGAGATAATCTATTCACTCCACCTCTAGATTATCGTAGCCGCTTGGACTAACACATTGGGAAATTTGTTAAGCCCTAAGCATTGGGCTGATCCGAGAAGGCCTAGCTTATGGGTCGACTGTTAAGTCCCAAAGCATTGGGCCGATCCGAGAAGGCCTAAGTTATTGGGCCGATTAAGCCCTAAGCATGGGGTTGATCCAGGAGGCCTAGGGTATTGGGCCGACTGTTAAGCTTAAGCATTGGGCTGATCTGAAAATGCCTAGCTTATTGGGTCGACTGTTAAGTCTAAGCATTGGGCTGATCCGAGAAGGCCTAGGTTATTGGGCGAGTTGTTAAGCCCTAAGCATTGGTGATTGTTATGCCTTAAAGGGTCTTACCGATCCGCCGCACTTGGGCAACCTTGGAGTCATGAGAAAGGAGACCGATCTGGCGAGCTCAAGACGGACATAGGTGTAAAGGGGTTCTAAAGATGCTTTTGAGAGCTCTCGGGCCAAGTCTTAATACATTGGACCGGCGTGTCTCAAGACAGTCGGAATCGATGTCTTAAGGGCGCAAAATTAGGGTTTTAGGAGATCTGATCCTAACCTAATGATGACTCTGACACCAAATCATAACGGAATCCCCGGATTTTACGTAAACCCTAATCCTAGCTAAGATATAAAAGCCCAAGTCCAGGTTCATTCTAGACCTAATCTCATTTTTTTACTGTTACATTGTTTTCTCTTGCCTCTTGCTTCTCTTCCAAGTCACTAAATTAAGCATCATAGATGGTATGCTGGAGCCTCCCTCCGGCCCCCATTGTGCAGGTTTCGCGGAGGAGTTCGACTTGGAGGTTGATCGGCGAGAGGAGGACGTTTTTGGCAGCAACCAAGTGGCACCGTCTGTCGAAAGATTGAGCAGAGACGTGATCTTCAAGCAATAGTTATGGAAGATATCAGAAGAAATTTGGAAGATGATCTGAATCGTACGCTGTTGGGAGATACTCCGGGCGGAGTTACGCAAGAAGACACCAGGCCTCCACCTCCATCACCTCCGGTGGAGGGTGGGAGGCAGCGGTTTCCGAGGGCTAGAGTGGATGGGCAGACACCCATGTCTAGTGGAAGTGTTGATTTGGGCCCAATGTTCTTTGAACAGTTGGGTGGTTTCATCACTAGGGTCGTTGAGCAAACGGTGGAAAGGCGGCTGAGGGAGATGCTTTGCCACCAACTCCGCTGTGGTCCCTCCTCCGGTGGCCCCTCCTCCGTGGTCCCCGGAGGTCGGAGAGAGAGAGGTCGGTGGCTGCGGTGGCGAAAAAGGTGTACTCGTCGGCGGAGCCCACATCAACCGAGGATCAAGATTGGTCGGAGCGGATGGATGACCTCCATCAAGAAGTGAGGGAGGATATTCGTAGGAGGGTGGTAGGAGCGCCTTGATCCAGTGCGTGAGGGGAACCCTTCCGGATGAAGTGATGGCGGGTGAGCTCCCATCCTCCTACCGAGCTCACAGGTTTTGAATACGATGGTATCGTTTCGAGAATGCTGCTTTGCTACACAGGTTCACAGATGGCGTGATGTGCAAAGTTTTCCCTACCATTCTGACGAAATCAGCTCAGCAATGGTTTAGTCAGCTTGTCTGGGCTCTATTAGAAATTTTGATGATTTCAGTTCGGCATTTCTTAATCAGTTCACGAGTTGTCGTAAGTACCAAAAAGCGCCCCTGACTCTGTTTAGCATCAAGCAGAGGGAAGGGGAAGGACTTCGGAGCTACATACAGAGGTTTACTGCGGCTAAGTTGGAGGTGCCTTCGGCTAGTCCAGAGATTTTGGCTAATGCTCTAGCTCAGGGCCTGAAAGATGGGGAGTTTTTCGAATCTTTGGTGATAGAGCCGGCTAAGACTTTTGATGAGCTGTTAGCTTAGGCTGAGAGGTATCAACCTCAAGGAGGCGAGGAAAATGAAGAAGGAGGAAAGAGAGAATAGAAGGGAAAGAAAAGAAGATCGGGAGGATAAGGGATCTCGGAAAAGCGAGGTCGGAGGCAATATGTGGATGGCCGAGTACGAGAAGTATACGCTATCGGGTCGTACATTCCTCAAGGTTAGGTGCTCATGGCTATTGAGAGGTACGACCGAGGTGGCCAAAGGCACATGCGGAGGCAGGTAGAAAGCGAAATGCAAAGAATTTTGTAGGTTCCATAATGAGTATGGACACACAGATCGGTGCACGCACCTCGGGATGAAATTGAGAGGCTCATTCAGCAGGTCATCTCATGGAATTTGTGTACATCGACAAAAAGGAGAAAAAAGGGAGTATAAGAGGGACAATCGGAGTTACATCAACCTCGGTGGGAGCCGGAGCGTAGGAGGGAGGAAAGGGAGGAGCTACCTCCACCTCCGCCCCCCACCTCGGCGAGAGGTCATCGAGATGATTGTTGGAGGGCCGACGGAAGGAGATTCTAGGAGAGCTCGGAAAAATTATGTGAGGGTCGCAAACACGATCGGGTGCAAGAGCGGTGAAAGTGGAATAGGTCGGACTGGGCCAAATATCCATTTGGGTCGGAGGATAGTAAGGGTATCGTAACACCTCATAGTGATGCTCTTGTAATCACATTGATAATCTCTAATTATGATGTGCGGCGGGTATTTGTGGATACGTGGAGCTCGGCGGACATCCTATTTATGATTGCTACGAGGAAGATGGACCTCCGTGTCGGGTTGGAGACAGTGGACACGGCGTTGTTTGATTTCTTTGGAGGAATGATCCAACCAATAGGTATGATTATTTTACTGTCTCTTTGGGTAAGAGCCTAATCACAAAACTAGGATGATTTGATGTTTGATAGTAGATGCACCTTCTTCGACAATGTTATGTTGGGTAGACCGTCATTAAATGGTTTTCAAGTTGTGGTGTCGGTCTACCATTTGAAAAATGAAGTTCCTGCGGGAGAAAAGGTAGGTGAGGTCGGTAGAGATCGTATATGGCCGTAAAATTGTACGTGGAGAGCATTCAAAAGGCGGAGAGGGGGAATGCTTTTGATGATGATAGAAATAGAGACAAGTTGATTAGGTTGGATGAGGGAGAGCATGTTCAACCTAATGAGGAAATGATGATGGTTGAGCTAGTTCAGGTGACCCCGATAAGGTCACTAACATCGGGAAAGGATTAGCAGATGAGTTGAGGGAGGAGCTGGTGAAGTTCTGAACAATGTGGATGTGTTTGCTTGGACGGGCGGAAGACTTGGTGGGGATTGATCCGAGCATTCCGAGCACATGCTCAATGTCAATCCGTCATACCAGCCGGTGAAACAAAAGAAAAGAAATTTTTAGTCCCAAGAAGAATGCTATAATTCGAGCGGAGGTGCAGAGGTTGTTGAAAGCGGGGCATATCAAAGAAATCCAATTTCCAGAATGGCTATCCAATGCAGTGTTGGTACCAAAAAAGAAGATGATTGGCGCATGTGTGTGGATTTTAGGGACTTGAATCGGGCTTGCCCAAAGGATTACTATCCATTGCCCCGAATTGATCAACTTATGGATTCAACGTCGGAGTGTGAGTCGCTTAGTATGATGGATGCATCGCGGGGCTATCACCGGATCAAGGTCGCGAAGAGGACAAAAAGGGTGAGCTTCACCACCTCTTTTGGCACCTTTTGTTATGTAGTAATGTCGTTTGGGTTGAAGAACACGGGAGCCACGCATCGCAGGTTGGTGGATAAGATGTTTGAGGGGCGGCTCGGGAGGAACATGGAAGTATCGTGGATGATATGTTAGTTAAAAGTTTGAAGGTTGTGGTTCATGTGCGTGACCTCAAATAGAGACATTTGATACTTTGAGAAAGTACGGATGAAGCTCAACCCCAAGAAATGTGCTTTTGGTGTGAGGTCGGGAAAGTTCTTAGGGTATATGGTGACAGAGAAAGGAATAGAAGCTAATCCGAGAAGAAGGTCAAAGCCATTAGAAATGGCACCACCTCGAGATGCCAAGGATGAGCGTTGATGTCGCAGTCGGTGGCGGCTCAACCGGTTTATTTCGCGCCTTGCGGAGAGGAGTTTGCCTTCTTCAAGGTTGAGGAAGGCCAAAAAGTTTGTTTGGGATGAGGATTGTCGAGAGCTTTCGAGGATTTGAAAAATTATTTGATCTCATCACTATTAACTAAGCCATTCTTTAGGAGAGCCCTTGTACTGTGCCTTTTGGTGGAGAACAAGGGGTCGGCAAGACGATCCCGTCGAGGAGGAGAGATCGATTCATTGAGGAACGCCGAGTTGCGGTATGCGGAGATCGAGAAAGCGAGGTTTGGCCTTGGTGGTGACTGCAAGGAGGCTTCGACCGTACTAATCTCCCGTTGAAAAATGTGATGAGCAAGCCTGAGGTGGCGGGAAGGCTAGTGAAGTAAGCCATTGAATTGAAGCGAGTACGATATTGATTTCGAGAACAGGTCGGTCATCAAAGCCCAAACTTTGGCGGATTTTGTTCAAGAATCAATAAGGGATGATAGTGGAGAAGGAGCTTGGGTGATTTAGGTGGATGGTTGATCTGAAGCTCGGGTTGTCGTCTTTGGTATTGTCTTAATCACCGGCTGCAAGGGGTCGAAAATGATTTTCTTTGTGAGATTGGAGTTCAAAATATCCAATAATGAGGCGGAGTATGAAGCGATTATTAGAGGATACAAATGGCCATTGAGACGGGGGCTACTAGAATGGTTATTTACATGGATTCTCGGCTCGTTCATAAGCAAGTTATTGGGGAGTTTGAGGTCGGGAGAAAGGATGAAGAGGTATGTTGAAGCATACTGAGCTTTAGAAGAAAAAGTGAAAAAGATCAAGATCTGTCAGGTCCCGAGGGCGGAGAATGGTCTGGTGGATTTCTTAGCAAAGATGGCCAGCTCGGCCTTGGAGAATCAATCTAAGCAAATCACGCTTTTGATGGCAAAAGAAAATGTCTTTGGTATGGAGGTTGGAGAGATCAAAGAGAAAGAGGATTGGAGGTCGGCCTATCATACCCTATCTAAAAAGAGGGGTCTTGCCGGGAGGTAGGCGTGGAGCGGCTCGGTGAAAATCCGGGCGACACATTTTTGCATTATTGGGGACAAGTTATATAAGAGAAGCTTCTCCATGCCCCCTGCCGAGGTGTTTGAGCGGAGAAGAAGGTACGATCTCACGAGAGAGATGCACGAAGGGTGTTTTGGAAATCATATGGGAGCAAGAATTTTGATGAAAAAAATCGAGGGCGGGGTATTTTGGCCTTACTTGAAAGAGGAAGGTGAGAAGCTGGTGAGAGCATGTGAGAAGTGCGATTCATGCACCTTTGGTACATCGGCGGTAGAGGAGATCATGACTATGAGCTCAAAGATATCCTTTTGCAAAGTGGGGATTGACATTGTCGATCCTTTTCCTCCTGGCCAGGTCGAGGAAATTCTTGATTATAGCGATTGATTATTTTAGCAAATGGGTGGAAGCAGAGCCCTTGCTAAAATAAATGAGGATGATGATGAAATTAATCGCGAATATTGTGTGTCGATACGGAACACCTCGGATCTTGATATCAGATAATAGAACGCAGTTCGCGGGGCTAGGGATCCGAGCTTGGTGTGAGGAGTTGAAGATTAAACAAAATTTCACGTCAGCGGCTCATCCACAAGCCAATGGGCAGGTGGAGGTGACCAATAGAATCCTTGTCCAAGGACTAAAAGCTCGGCTCGAGAAGCGGGAGGAGCGGGGTTCGAGAGAGCTCGATTCAGTATTGTGGGCTTACCGAACTAATCTAAAAAAGCAACGGGTGAAACTCCGTTCGGTTTGTGTACGGAATGAATGCTATGATACTGGCGGAGATTGGGATGGAAACTCATCGGGTTCAAAATTTTGATGAAAATGCTAATGAGATGATGATTCGAGAAGTACTGGATACTATTAATGAGAAAAGAGAGATGGCATTTTTGCAAATGGAACGAACACGAGGAAGGATCAAAGCAGACTATGACAAAAAGGTGAGGAGGAGGGCCTTCCGGGTTGGGGACTTGGTTACGAGAACAATTGCAATTTGAAGTAATATCATTCCTAGAATAAAGGAATATTTGATGTAATGGAATTACTCGTTTTGAATGAAATGATTTGCTTCCCTGAATTATGAGTTCGGAAAATGGAATTAGTAAAAATCGACAAGTATTTGGAGCTCGGCTCGAGCTAGTCTCCAAATACTTGGGACCACGGCCATGCAAGGAGCTCGCTCGAGCCAACTTCCTTTGAAAAAATTGACAAGTATTTGGAGCTCGGCTGAGCTAGTCTCCAAATACTTGGGGCCACGAGGCCATGCAAAGAGCTTAGCTCCGCCTAGCTTCCTTTGAAGAAATTGACAAGTATTTGGAGCTCGGCTCGAGCTAGTTTCAAATACTTGGGGCCACGAGGCCATGCAAGGAGCTCGGCTCGAGCAGCCTTCCTTTGAAGAAATTTACAAGTATTTGGAGCTCAGCTCAAGCTAGTCTCCAAATACTTGGGGCCACGAGGCCATGCAAGGAGCTCGGCTCGAGCCAACTTCCTTTGAAGAAATCGACAAGTATTTGGAGCTCAGCTCAAGCTAGTCTCCAAGTACTTGGGGCCACGTGACATGCAAGGATCTCGGCTCGAGCCAGCTTTCTTTGAAGAAATTGACAAGTATTTGGAGCTCAGCTCGAGCTAGTCTCCAAATACTTGGGGCCACGAGGCCATGCAAGGAGCTCGGCTCGAGCCAACTTCCTTTGAAGAAATCGACAAGTATTTGGAGCTCAGCTCGAGCTAGTTTCCAAATACTTGGGGCCACGAGGCCATGCAAGGAGCTCAGCTCGAGCCAGCTTCCTTTGAAAAAATCGACAAGTATTTGGAGCTCAGCTCGAGCTAGTTTCCAAATACTTGGGGCCACGAGGCCATGCAAGGAGCTCGGCTCGAGCCAGCTTCCTTTGAAGAAATTGACAAGTATTTGGAGCTCAGCTCGAGCTAGTCTCCAAATATTTGGGGCCACGAGGCCATGCAAGGAGCTCGGCTCGAGCAAGCTTCCTTTGAAGAAATCGACAAGTATTTGGAGCTCAGCTCGAGCTAGTCTCCAAATACTTGGGGCCACGAGGCCATGCAAGGAGCTCGGCTCAAGCCAGCTTCCTTTGAAGAAATTGACAAGTATTTGGAGCTCATCTCGAGCTAGTCTCCAAGTACTTGGGGCCATGTGACATGCAAGGAGCTCGGCTCAAGCCAACTTCTTTTGAAGAAATTGACAAGTATTTGGAGCTCAGCTCAAGCTAGTCTCCAAATACTTGGGGCCACAAGGAGCACATTATACCAATCTTTTTTGGGTAAAAAAAACAACAACAACAACAACAACAACAAACACCATATATATCCAAGCTCAGACTGAGCTGAGCTCTGAAAATCCGAACTATGGCGAAAGCAAAAATGCAAGAATAAAGATCGAGAGAATTGAATTACGAAGATTTCATTGTTTGTCAAAAATAATTACAAAGTACATAGAAGGGAAATTACAACAGAAATATTGAACTCTTAAACAAAGCGGGAGGACATTTTCTATGGTGAGATCGTCAAAAGTGATGGTGACATCATCCACCATGGCAATATCGGGATCTTCCTCTACAACTTGGCTTGGAGGAAGGGACCTCGAGGGGCCTATTGCTCTCCCGGGAGCGGGCAAGTAGCTCCCGAGCTTGGAGGAGGTTGGATGACAAGAGGTCGGGAAAGGGCCTCAGCAAAGACCTCTACAGGGGCCTTGTTTAAGTGTTCTGCTTCCTCAGAGAAAATGAAACCCTTCGGATCGGGATCAATTTCTTAGGACCTCACTGCCGAATCGGTGATTCCCTTCGCCCCGAGTTGTTGTTCACCGATCAAAAGTAAAATCGTAGTACTCCATGGCCCCCTTAGACAACACTTTAAGGAACTCACGAGAGCTGAGGAAGGCTTGCTTGGCCCGATCTCGAACAGACTAAATAAGAGAATAACCTTCAGAGGAGGTCGGAAAGCCACGTCGACCTGCCTCCATCCCTTGAGCGAGCTTGGTCGAGATTGGTGGTGATCCGAGTTAAAGATCACTCGGCTCGAGTCTTCAAAGTAGAATTCTCGGCCTCAAGTCCTTCTCGCTTGGTTTCAAAGGAGGCCACGGTGACCTTGTGAGGTTGGCTCGATCTCGGAGGTTATGAACCTCTTTCGCCATTTGATGTCCTTAGCCTTGAGACGGGCACACTCCTCCTTAAGGAGTTCAACTCTTGGATTACAACAAGGTTATTGAAGCCCACTCGGCGCGGGCAACCGCGAGCGGCAAGATATCACTTCGGACTGGGAGTGGACCAAGCAGAAATTGCTCAGCAGTCGTCAAGATCGGCCGAGCTTGTCCAAAGCAACTTGTCGGGGCGGTGGCAATTACCCTGGACAAACTGCGTGGATATTAGACCGTCCGTGTTCTTCAGGATGGAGTTCTGAATGAAGAACAATTGGTTGGGAGTGCTGATGGGGTTGCGTGTGTAGGAGAGGGGGCTAGAGGAGAAGACCCCCTTGGACTTCTTGGGAGGAGGAACTCCAGGACCAATGGCCGACCTCTTTGGTGGAGGCTTGTTTTGGGGCCAAGCTTAGAGGCCAGTGAGGTTAGCTATGACCATAGCGGCCGAAGTCAGTCGCCGCAATCGAGCCTAATCTCATTGCCTAGAAAGGGTGTTTGCCGAATTTGGAGGATCGGAGAAAGTAGCGGAACCGCCGCTTCTTCCTCCTCCTCGACAACCATGGCAGCCATCATGATGTCTGGCACAAACAAAAAGGGGAGAATTGAAATCAATATGAGAAATATAATTAATTAAAGGGAAAATTAAATAAAAAATTACCGATGTCATCTTACAGGGGAGCTATGACAGGGCTCAGCTCGAAATAATATAGGAGGGAAGGAGTAATGAGCCGTGATAGGTCATACTTGACCAGAGTGAGTTTGCCGATCGAGGCTTGGAGATGGGGAGATCGGTCTTGGGGTTATGTTTTTGTTGGAGGCAGACTCCGGTCCAAGCGATTGGAAAACCCCAAGCTCGGAGAGAAAATAAAAAAGTACTTATCCTTCCAAAATTTGTTGGAAGAAGGATATTTTCTCAGGAATTGAGCATCACCTCGGGAGGTGATGTAAAACAGACCCTTAGTAGTAGAGGTCTTTATTTGAAATAAAGCGAAAAATAGTTCATCGTGGGTTCTATCTCTAAGTACTTGGTTAAAATTAAAAAACCCACCATAATGTCAAGGAATTAGGGGCGGCGATTGAGAGGGACACGGTATAAAGTAGATACCTCGGTCATAAAGGAGTGAATGGGGAACCTAAGCCCCCTCTATCCGACCTGCGAAGAAAGCTAGGGCATTGGGGGGAGGTTGGTTAGGGCGGTCTGTATGGCTGGGTAAGGCAAGCTTGAAGGAGGAATGAATTTTCATACTCCTCCTTATATTTTGCAGTGTATGGGCATTTAGGATGGTGGCTTTAAAGTCGAAGGGGAATTTGGGTAACGGACCCGAGCTCGAGCTCGGATCTCTATTACTCAGTATAGGTCGAATCGAGCTCGATTCAAGAGCATCGAGGATCGAAGAGAGGAATGGAAGAGATAGGAAGAGAGCGGGAAGGTTCGAGCTACCTCGGTAGACCACCGCTCGTTCAATGATATATGGGTCTAAAGGTGTTGAAGGTGAAGAGGATGATGCCATGTAAATGCAGGAAGATGAACCAAAGAAAAAGAAACCAGAGAGAAGGGAAAAGAAAAATACCTAGTGGTGAGTGGGGATTTAGTGGCTAGTGATGAAACACGAGTATGGGACGCGCCGGAATTTGGAGAACCTTGTTGGAGAAGATGACCAGGAAAATTTCGAGAGAGAGTTGGGAGGGATTTGGAAAATGGTGGACGGGTAATGAGGATCCCTTTTTATAAGAGGGGAAAGGCAAAAGGGCGTTTAGATTTTCGAGGCGTCTCACGATCCACGAGCGCGTCGCAAGCAAAAAAAGTCTTTTGATCACATCGACGTGTCGACACTTGAAAAGGCAAAAGGCGGCGGAATTTGAAAAGCCTAAACCCTAAAGAATAGATCACTCAACCTATATCGGCAACTATGGTCGAAACGTAGATTTACCCATAGTTGGGGGGAATTGATAAGGGTAAAAGATGGTCTAAGCCGACCTACATAGTATGAGCTCATTTGGTAAGGCCCAGGTCATTGGACCGAAGTTGTTAAGCCCTAAGCATTGGGCTTATCCGAGAAGGCCTAGATTATTGGGTCGACTGTTAAGTCCTAAGCATTGGGCTGATCCGAGAAGGCCTAAGTTATTGGGCGAGTGTTAAGCCCCTAAGCATGGGGTTGATCCAGGAGGCTAGGGTATTGGGCCGACTGTTAAGCCTTAAGCATTGGGGCCGATCCAAAATGCCTAGCTTATTGGGTCGACTGTTAAGTCTAAGCATTGGGCTGATCCGAGAAGGCCTAGGTTATTGGGCGAGTTTGTTAAGCCCTAAGCATTGACTGATTGTTATGCCTTAATGGTCTTACGATCCGCCGCACTTGGGCAACCTTGGAGTCATGAGAAAGGAGACCGATCCGCGGAGCTCAAGCACGGACATAGGTGTAAAGGGGTTCTAAAGATGCTTTTGAGAGCTCTCGGGCCAAGTCTTAATACATTTGGACGCGTGTCTCAAGACAGTCGGAATCGATGTCTTAAGGGCGCAAAATTAGGGTTTTAGGAGATTCGATCCTAACCTAATGATGACTCGACACCAAATCGTAACGGAATCCGGATTTTACGGAAAACCCTAATCCTAGCTAAGGCATAAAAGCCCAAGTCCATGTTCATTCTAGACCTAATCTCATTTTTTTATTGTTACATTATTTTCTCTTACCTCTTGCTTCTCTTCTAAGTCACTAACTTAAGCAAACGAGAGAGGCACGCCTTGAAGCCTCCTTCGGCCCCCCTTGTGCGGGTTTCGCGGAGGAGTTCGACTTGGAGGTTGATCGACGAGATGAGGATGTTTTGGGAGCAACCACTTCTCCTCGTGAAATATTTGATTGAGAACTAGCTTGCAACGTACAAATATAATATTAATATTATTATAATAAGCATGGGATATCAATTGTAATAAAATATCAATTGTAATGAATAAAGAACTATAAAAGTGTGAGTGCTTTTTTCTTTGGACAATAACTAATTGGACAATAAGAATGGAAAAGGAAAATTATTGGAACAGAAATCTCAATCTTACATACCATCCGCTAGCTAATTAATTGGATTTCTTAAATTCCTTTATTATTTTTGCTCCTTTTGAAACACAATATTGATATTGCTTTCACTATATAAAAACTTCGAGTTTACTAACAAAAATGATTTTGCAACTAAATATTATAATTATATACACAACACTAACACAATAAAAAATATTATTTCTCACAAACTATACCCATCAATTACCGACAAATCACCAATAATTTTTAAATTTATCGATTTAGTATGTTGTAACTATTTACCAATAGTTTTAGATTTTAGTTGTTAATATTTATCTACAATGATTTTACCTATATTTTAGGGTTATTTTAATATTTACCTAAACCTACAAATTTTCTCAAGATAAATTGATTTTTTCTTTTAGTGTTTTAATTTGGGCGCAATGCACCTTGCATGTTTCCTTTTTCCTGCTAAAATCGAAAATGTTGAGAAAACGTGCAGAAGGTTTAACAGAAGAGCACTGAAAAACAGCAAATATTAGTAGAAAAGAAAGATTGTGATTTCTTTGAACTGAATTCCCTCTTCATAATTTGTATACATCAATTAGTTCAACCAATAAGATTCTAATAACAAGCAACCCCATCCATCTATATAAATGAGGAAATGCAACTCCCACATAATTAAACAAGAAATATTTTCTTCATTAATTAATTAACCCCATATAATGGCCAATTTAGTACTGTTCATGATCACGCTCTCTTCTTTGGCCTTAATCCTATCAGCCATTGAAGGCATCTCCGCCGTGGAATACACGGTCATCAACACGGCCGAGAACACGCCCGCGGCGCTCGATTCGACGCCGACATCGGCGGCCAGTACAGCCAGGAAACCTTAGAAAATGCGACGACATTCATATGGGGTATATTCCAGCAGAACAACGCATCTGACAGGAAAAACGTGGAGAGAGTTAGCTTGTTTATTGATGACATGGATGGGTTTTCGTATGTTAGCAATAATAACCAAATCCATGTTAGTGCCAGGTATTTACACCTTAATTCCATCCATAAATAAATGTTTTTCTTCCTTTTCCTTTTAAATAATAATAATAATTAGAATTAAGCTTTCATTTAAAAGAATCAACTTTTAATTAAGAACCATTTGTGTTCCCCTCAAAAAAAAAAAAAAAAAAAAAAAAAAGAACCATTTGTGTTAAGGTATATGTAAATTTGGGCAAAATTGCAAAATTCGTCATCGTTATTGACCACAATTCTAATTTTAGTCTTATTTTATTTTAATAATTTACGGACGTATACTATATTTTCAAAAGTTGCATGTCTGGTCCTATGTGACCGGAAAGGCAGAAACATTCAATTTCTTTTGAAATTTGCTTATTTGGCACCGGACAATGGCTTATGTGACTAGAAATTGGGGATTGTTTTGTGGATGAAATTTTCTATTCCAAAACCGTGTTTTATCTCCTATTCCAACTGTGTGGATGATTGACACGTGTATTACACTTACCATGTTTATTTTCAAGCATAAATCAAGCATAAATTGTAGGTTTCTAATATGGTAAGTGTAATACACGTGTCAATCATCCACACGATTGGTATAGGAGATGAAACACGATTTTGGAATAAAAAATCTCATCCGATTGTTTTGACATGGCAATCATGTGGGCCAAAAATAAAATACATTATTTGTCCTATTTGAAAGTGTAACATCATCGTCACAACAACGAATTTTCAACCCGTATTAGTTTTAAATGGTGAAAGAGTGCAATTTCAACCTGTGAATGTTTTCTGGAAAGGGAAAAATCTCTATAAAATTGTTTATTTGTGCTAATTTCAAATACTTGGCCATAGTTTGCTTTTGCACAAAAGCTAATAATCTAGTTATGGTAAAAATAATGAATCCTTGACATGATTAAAAAAGCTATTTAATATAATTGTTATACCCCCGTAAATGATTTAAATCACAATTAAAAGTATAATAAGTATTAGAGATAATATTTGAAATTATATCCTTGGTTTTTATATCATAATAATACTTACATCAGAATTAATTTGCAAACTCAAAAATAACTTCCTAATTTTATATTCTTGATTTTTGGAATTATTTAATTTGATGATTAAATGTTTGATTGGACTTTAATAGTTATATACGGAAATAGGAAAGTTAATTATTAAGTTGATGATAAATTGATAGTAAATTGATATAGTAAAACATTTTATAATTGGAAGAATATATAAGGTGGTGGCATGGTGTGTCACGTGGCTAAATATGAAGGTGACACATGGATTTGGAAGAATAAGGTGTTGATACGTGTACCAAATTGCTCAGGTGAAGACATGTGGCAGCTTGTTTTTTCTTTTAGTAAATAGAGTTGATGTATGATCATTTATATAATTACTTATATAATATATTTATCTTAAAATCAAATAATTTTAACAAAAAATTATATCTAAAACGATACGTACATAAAATTTCTAAGGATCTAGATCCAAATCCGACTCGTTGGATAGACGCATTAAATCTTCTAAACTCGTCTATAATATTAAAAATAAATTACTTTGATCTAAATAAAGTATAATAAAAATATATAATATATTTTTAAATATAAAAAATTGAACGAATTTGGTCGGATCGTGTCCGAAAATGAAAGACGTATTTATACTATTTAAAGTTTTAAGAGAATTCTCAAAAGACTCTCTAATGAAAAAGGTTTTTATTTTGTGGAGCCATCCGCAAAAAAAAAATATTTCCAACAAATTCTTTATTTTAACACTTTGAAAAAGGTTTTTATTTTGTGGAGCCATCCGCCAAAAAATATCTCCAACAAATTCTTTATTTTAACTCTTAAATTTAAAGAATGAGTTTTCACTCTTCAAATTTAAAGAGCCAAAACAACTATTTATAGTTAATTGCATTATATGATTAATTATTTCCGATATCCTATTGTTTGTTGTTTTGCACTTTTATTGACTATTTTTAAAATAATTTCCGGAAAATCACATAAATTTTGAAAAAAGTTTTCGACAATTATAATTTAACAAAACCTCCAACAACCACTGCAGGTACATTCAAGTTTACCCCGGCGACGTGAAAACGGAGATAACGGGGATTCTATACCACCAAATGACCCACATTTGGCAGTGGATCGGAAACGGGCAACCAGTACCCGACGGTCTGATCGAAGGGATAGCTGATTTCGTGAGGCTAAAATCAGGTTACGCCCCGACGAGCCATTGGGTTAGCGCCGGCCAGGGCGACCGGTGGGATCAAGGCTATGATGTCACCGCCAGATTTCTCGATTACTGCGACCAGCTCAAAAACGGTACATTTGTGGCGGAACTTAACCAGAAGATGAGAGATGGTTACAGCGACGGTTACTTTCAGGAGTTGCTGGGAAAGTCTGTTGACGATCTTTGGGTGGATTACAAGGGTAAATTTAACAATTAAATGTTTTTCGTGGCTTAATAAAATAGGGGAGAATAATTAATATGAAGTCCTTTGTGTCAAATCTATGTATCACACTGATGTTATGAATAAATATGGTTGACTGACTGATTTTACATTTTAATTCTATAAAATATGTTTTGTTTTTTAATTTATATTCTTTTTTTTTTAGAGAAAATTGCATAGCTTTATTAGGATTATGAAATGTCTGCTATACAATTTCTTCAACCCAAATGGAATATCTTCACTCGTCCAACAAAACGACGAAGAAGAAAAAGCAGAAAAAGAAGCTAATCTATGAGCAACACTATTAGCCGTGCCAATAAATTATGAATATCATGTACTAAAATACCATTATAACTGAGATCCTCATTGAAAGCTGTGACTGCCTGCACCGCTGTCAACGAATCAGACGAAAAAATAATCAGCCCAATACCCTTATCACTAGCCTGAAATAACCCTTCCTTAATGGCAAAGAGTTCTCCCTCTAAAACACTCTCCATATTGCTGAAGCTCTTACCAAAAGCCAGAATAGCTTGTCTCATATCATTCCTTATAACGCCCCATCAAACGATTCTCTTTGTTGTTGAAACAAGCGTCCACATCCACTCGGTGTTGGAAATTATCCGGTCCCGGATCTAATCCAAGGCCAAATAAGATCCGACTTTTCAATCAAATCGAACGTAAAGCGGAAGCGTGTGATTTCAAAAATCGAGTTTTAGATATAAGAACACAAAATCATGCTTATTAAATTTATTCAAACTAAAGGAAGAAAAGAAAATTTACCTCTTTCGACGATTTTCTTGTTCTTCGCTTTTTCTCCCGTCAATCCTTCGAATCCCCCGAATCTCGTAGACACCGCGATCTTCCAATCGATCTTCCCTATCAACGGCAGTGTGTAGGCACCCAAATAATAATTCTAAGTTCCTAACGGCTTTTATTTTCCTACAATGTACTCAACTCATGAAATCACAGGATTGACGTGACTAACCTGGATAGGAGGAATTAAACCAGGCTTAAAAAACAAAAACCACAAAATCTCACTTTAAAGGTGAACGGTCGAATTGCAATTTGAAACAATAGTCCAACCGAAAAACACTTTTCAGTTCATAGAGTTTTTCCCTTTTTCTTTTTTTTTTTTTTAAAAAAAATTCAATTCATACTTTGAATGGCTGAATAAGTGGCCTAATGAATTGAATTTGATATTCCCAAAGGAACTCTTTTCAATAGCTAAAGGTAGTAAGCATAGCCTAATGGATATTGGCGTAAAATATTATTATCAAGATTTGAGATGGGGCGGCCGAAATATGCTTGAGAATAGGGCGAAAAACTGTTATTTTGTTATTGTGAGATGTGGTCCCACTTTTTATGGCTGGGCCTCAATGGGATTTTCCACTCCAACTCAATTTTCCTATCTAATCTAGAATTCATAATTCTAGATATAGTCAAACTCTAATTGATAATTATCCAATATAATTATCAATTTAATAATTATATTAATATTATAAATATCTTTTATTTATTTAATTAGAATACGTCAAAGCGTAGAATATCGATATTCCCTAATTAACCAAAATTAATATATTAGCCCAAATATTTTGAAAAACTATTTTCCATAAACCCTTAGGAACTAAAAAACTATTTAATTTGATTTTCCATTTCTACAACATAATTTGTATGGAAAATTCAAATTAAATCGGTCCAAGTCCTATATGATCAAATCATATATAAATGCCCCCACTAAGATGTCTCCACATCGACGGTCCGGATAAGACAGTCACATTCACAATGTTTGGGACGCATTAATGATGTTTTAATTAAAGATCCCATACTTTAATTAATTTGATCACGAACTTAATTTTAGTTTATTATCTATAATCTTAATCATCTTGTATATAACTCTTATATACTAAGATTTATGGTTACAATAAATAAACTAGGATTTTCATGATGTTCAAGAAAATACATACAATATGTAAAAAGAGTTCGAAAATAAATGTCGCATTATTATTAATAATCAAAAACAATTCTCAATTGCTTTAAGGGCACTATCCCTAATACTCGGAACTGTCCTGGGTTGGGTTTAACCCATTTTCCAGCCCCTATGCTACCTCCGCATCTGCTGCTACGCCTATCACCCTTTGTGCTTCCTGGTATGCTGCTAAAAAGTCATCAACCCAACTCACAGATGAAGAAATCTTAGTCTGATCTGTAGCATGAATATAACGTTGTCTTTTCTTCCAAATGGCCCAAGCCTTGCACACAAATGCCTCAAATTGGCTTTTACTCAATTTATGCTTCATCCAAAAATTCAAATCCCATATATCAGCATCCTTTGCACATTTTAATAATTCCCAGAAACCTGATGCCTTCCATAAACTTCTCATGGCTGTGCAATAAAATAGAGAATGTGTGGTGGCATCATTATTGAAATGGCAAATGGTACAACTCCTCATCACAGGCACATGTTGCCTCAATAAATTTGCATTAGCTGCTATGATATTATGCATAACCTTGCACCAAAAATACGTACCTTAGCCGGGATAGACAACGCCCATACAAACTTCCACCATTTGGACATTTTCCGACGATGAGCTATGTTCGTGTTTTTAATTTATATTCAAATGTAAATTCATAACAATATTTTCAGAAAATGAGATGAGAAATAGTGTAGCCTTTAAAATAAGGTTGTAACTTCTAAAAAAAAAAAAAAAGGGTTGTAATCATGATGTAGGATTTGAAAGTTTTTGGAAATGTGTTTCAGAAATTATTTCGAGATCAAAATAACGGAAAAACTCAATGCTCAAATTGTGGTCAACAAATTTGCAAAGGGTAAATGGCACATTTGAATATATTTGATTTCTTATGTAATTCTTTATGTTTAATTTGATAAATAGTTTAATACAACGATGTCGTGACTAAATTACTCATTAATTCCCCAGTCCAAAAAAAACTATTCATTTGTGTAATGATATATTTAACGATACAATAATAAGATACTCACTCCTATTCAAAATAAGTCACATTTTAAAATACATAGTATGATTGTGTTAAAATACCTAATATACCTTTCATTAATAATAAATGGTGCTTTGAAATAAAATAAATTTATGCATTAATGTTAATCGAAAAATAATATATTTAAGGATAATTTGAGAAAAACTTTCGTAAAATTGAAATTTCTACAATTGCCGTATTATGGGAAATGGGGTTCTTTTTTGGCCCATTTTTTTAAGCCGTATTGTTTCAGAGAACTGGATTTAAATCCAGACAATGGTGTTGGATGACCCGGACGTTTACCTGACTCGATCCAAGCAAATATGGGCCAAATGAGTCACACTAAAATGGCTCGGCCCAGACGTGGGCAAAATTACGACGTTCCACGCACGAGCCGTAACGCGCTCGTGCTGCGCGTGAACAAAATGTCCAAACACCACAGAAAATGGCGTAGATAATGTGGCAGATCATCACAACCACTCTCCAACTGTCTCCACTGGGTCGTTGGAGGATATCGCTTCCCGCCCTCGCCTCCTCGGAAAACACCAACTGATGGAACTCACGGCGGCGGCGATTGGCGTGGCGGTGGCTCTTTCTGTTTTGCTTCTCTTATCTACCGCCGTCAATTCTGCTGAAGACTTCATCGCCGCCTCGAACCTCCGGCGGAAGTCGCCTACAGCTGGTCTTTGCGCTGACGTCATCGAGCCTTCTGGATTCCCTTGCTCCGAACACACTGTAATTTCCCGCTTGAAATATTCTATTTTGGTTAGCTGCCAAAATTTAATTAACAATCGACATAATTTAAAGTTTAATTTTGATGCTGTTTAGTGTTTTTACCATATGTTATAGTTTTATATTGTTTTCCATAAATTGGAGGAAGTTGTTTAATCCACAAATACCTAATCATTTGTGCTCATGATTTCAGAATCTATCTGCCTAAGAAACCTTATTCAGCATGGATGATCTTGTGTTTAAGTTAGCTCTTGAACTTTTCTTTGTTAAATTGATTGTTTAGTAATATATATGTTACAAATTGCTGTAGACTCAAACCAAAGATGGGTTCGTATTGGGACTTCAACGTGTTTCATCTCCTTCTGTAACCGTGCGGCAAAGGGGCTCCCCAGTTCTGCTGATTCATGGACTTCTTATGGTAATTATATTTTAGTTAATATGTACATGACAAATTGTATCGAGGTTCTTGGTTGCTTGATTTTTTTAGTTAATTTGTACATGGCATATCAATGCATATAGATTATATGTATCGAGGTTCTTGGTTGCTTGATTTTTTTAGTTAATTTGTGCATAACATATCAATACATGTATGTACCCTTTTATGTGCATAACATATTCGTCAAGTGACTAGCTGGTAATCCTATGAGTCCTATACATTTCTATCACATTTACACTTGCCCACTTGAGTACCCCTTTTTCTTTTGTTTAATTAAAGGTTGGCAGGATTGATGAAATCTATCGAGAAACCCTGTACTTGATATATGGAGTTCCATTAAATTCAATATGCTCTCACATGATTTTGCTCTTGGCCTATAAGTTTCATTAGTTGGATTATTATTCGATCACATATGAAAATTTGGATTATGAATCACAAATGGAACACATGTTTGTAGCAATCTAACAACAGATATTGAACTAAAAGAATTATTTCTTTTCCTGTAATCAGGCAGACCTCTATTAGAAGTATATGGCATAAAACCGCTGAATATTTGTCATTTATGATACCATTTTGGATATATGGGAATATTTCATAATTCTGCACATTTAAACCACTTCACATCTTTTAGCTTTATGAGCTAGAACTTTTGTTCTAATTTTACCTGGAAGTTGAACTAGTATTTATTGTTATTACTAATTGAGGTGCACTTACAATACTTTCAGTTTATGTTGGTTGTCAACCTTGCCACTCTTGTGTATTTGTGCATTTAACAAATTGAACAGGCAGGTGACGCGTGGTTCATGGATTCCCCTGATCAATCATTGGGTTTTATCCTTGCCAACCGCGGTTTTGATGTTTGGGTTGGTAATGTACGTGGGACACGTTGGAGTCATGGTCACAAGTCTCTATCAGAGAGAGATAAGGTGAAGGTTTATTCCTTTAGTTCTTAAGTAGTCAATGTAATCAAAATGTAGGAAATAAGGAAATTTATGCGTTGGCTATGGTCTTTCATTGTAGCCTGGTTGTCTGTGTCATGCTGTGATTTAAGTGCTCTCTCTTTCTCTGTATGTTTTTTTTTTACTGATAATCATAAAATAAGAAGAATTCAAATGATATCTCGTTGTTTATGACCTCTTAAATTTTGTCGATACACATGCCTGGACACTAACTTCCGTCCTGAAAATTATTCTCTTTATGTCCCTAGGATGATCTATGAATTAAATTATGAAGAAGTTCAAGATTTTCAGATGTTGTTTGTACATGTATGTCTGAATTGATGTTAAAGATGAGACATGAAAAACTTGATTTAATTTTTTCAACATGTGAGGTGTGACATATATAATAAGTTCATTACCTATTAAAGCCTGGAAACAGTTGTCTGTTATGTCTATGGACTTTGATCATTTAAGGGGAATTTCCATGCCTGTTAATTGCACGAGGATCCAAAAATTGGTATGTTGTTTCTAAGTGCTTTACACTGATTTGATTTACATCGTGTTCTCTTTGTTTCAGAAATTCTGGGATTGGAGCTGGCAAGAGCTGGCTCTTTTTGATCTGGGAGAAATGATCCGTTACATATATTCAGTGACAAACTCCAAAGTTCTTGTTGTTGGACATTCACAGGTTTTTGATCTCATGATATGCTAAAAAAATTGTGCAATGACGTGTTGTTTTCTTATATGTGTTATTTTGTACTGCTACAGGGAACTATCATGTCTCTGGCTGCCTTAACTCAACCAGATATAGCTAAAATGGTTGAAGCTGCAGCGCTTCTTTGTCCTATATCATATCTGGAACATGTCACTGCTCCATTTGTTCTTAGATTAGTTAAAATGCGTCTTGATGAGGTCTGTTCGGTTCCTTCTGGTTATTCCTGTTTGGAAATGTTTCTAGTCATACTGAAACCAGTTATTTTTTCTAGGTAATTCTCGCTATGGGCATTCATGAACTCAATTTCAAAAGGTCTTACTGTAACTTTGATCTTTTACCTATCCATCCATTACATATTGTTCATGCCTTCTCTAAGCTTCTGATTACTTCATCTGATATTTTCAGTAACTTGGGCACTAGCATCATGGATATGATGTGCGATGGACATATGGACTGTGCTGACATGCTTTATTCTATTACAGGTCCGCAATTTCCTACTAATTTTTCTTCTTCCTATGTTGGATAGTAAAATGGATCTTGACATATAAATGGTCATTCAACTGCATTTCTACAAATTTTTGCGGACGTGTTTATTTGGTTTGGTGTTGCTTCTCTGTGGCAGACAGTCCTTAGTATTCTAAGATACAGTTAGTTCAGCATTCCTCTAAAGTCTGATTTTAACAATGAAAAAACTATTTTGTACTCTTGGGCAGCTTAATGTGAACTTGAGATAAATTGTTGAACTCCTGTGGTATATACCACGTTAAACTCTCAGTATTATGCCTCAATCCACTGATATTGCTGAGTACTGGTCATTGCTTTATGATGCACATAAAAGTTAAAAATGTTTTCTGCTATACTATTCTGAAGTGAGATGTAAGATCAAGTTATGTGCATTCGAAGCTGAATAATATGCAAGAGTAGGTTTTGACCTACCGTGATAGACGTTGCTCTAACACATATATGACTAGTGAAAAATGTTTATCCTGCACGTATTTGCTGAAGTTGCCAATTGCCTTCCACTCGGTGAATATATTGTAACTTTGCAGGGAAGAATTGCTGCTTCAATAGCTCTCGAATTGATTACTATCTTGAATTTGAGCCTCATCCAACATCCTCTAAGAACTTGCATCATCTCTTCCAGAGTATGCTCTTTCTGCTCTCTTTCTCATTATCTCTGCTGCAAAATTGTAATATTCCTTTTTGTGAAAAAAACGTTTCTTGAGTATAACCCCTCGCCTAAACGGAGGGATGAAAGGCTAAAGAGACGGTTAGGCTCTTCACTCCTGGTTCTACTGTTTGTAATGATGCTGGTGCATGAATGCAAATATTTCATCTATATGTTGTCCCTTTTGGTTTTTATATATTCTGATTAGAGCTGGCAAACCAGTCCGGCCCAATGACAAGACCGAGGTGGGCTGCAATTTCATAGGCCTGAAAGGAACTGGGCCTATTTGGCCCACTGGGCTGGGTCGGTTGCCCAATGCAAATTCAACTATATTCTAAAGTGTGGGCTGGGCTGGGCCCCAAAAATGGCTGCCCAAAGGGATATCTGCCCGGCAGTCCAGTACCGTCCCGACCCATTTGCCACCTCTAATTCTGACACTTTATGTTCTATAACCATTGTGTTTGACAGTGATCCGTGAAGGTACTTTCGCAATGTACGACTATGGAATGTGGAAAAATCTGATGTATTACAGCCAACCAAAGCCACCGACGTTTGATCTCAGCTCCATTCCGAGTTCATTGCCAATATGGATGGGATATGGGGGCAACGATGCATTAGCAGATATTTCTGATGTGAAGCATACTCTCAAGGAATTGCCATCAAAACCAGATTTGCTTTATCTTGAAAATTACGGTCACATAGATTTCCTTTTGAGCGTAAAAGCGAAGGAAGATGTTTATGACAGTATGCTTGCATTTTTACCTCCTGGGAACATCTAGCAGTTATTGACTGCTTGTATGCATATACTGCAAATCTGTGCATGTTGTGTAATAGCGTTTTTGTACTTCTTGTATTGTACATATTTTTAACTAATTGGGTTGAGGAGTTGTACATTAGTATTACTTACTTACGTAGGCTTGATTTTCATAATTATACAAATACAATACTTATATATTATTATCTTTATTTTGAACATCCTATGGAAAATTTGAGAATATTCACTAGTTCTGCTTTTAATTTTGCTTCATTTAATCATAATCTAAAACGATACTGAAGGTTGTTTTTTATTTATTCTTCTGATTTGGCATTTACAACTTATTAACTAAATGTTTTCTCTTAAATTAATCAATTTTTAACTTCTATTTGAAAATACTATAAATTTCTAATTCTCGACTACTTCTTGCATCTTCTACATGGAATTGTTGTGACATTTAATAATTGAGAGACAGTTTTTACCTTGACATAGACCTTCTAATCTTGCCTGTACTTTGGCAAAGATCAAGTTGTCTGTCTGTCTATCTACCACCTACTTATTATGGTCCTCAAGGCTCATACTGAACCGCATAAAAAGGAAAATAAAAAAGAGAAATGAAAAAGCCAATGCTTCATTTTGGAACGTCTTTGGTTGGAATTGGGATAAAAATCAAACTGGACAAATTTCTGTAGAAGGAAGCATGCCGGGCTGGTCCCCTGTCTATCTACAACTCCATTTGCACTTTCCTTTTGTCTTGTTTTGATAAAAGTGCTTTTGGAATACTGTGGAATGAGGATTGTATACTTTTGTACTAACTTTTTAAAATAGTATGGATGAACTATTGCTTTCGGATGGAATACTATATTTCTGAATATATATTTTCCTTAAATAGTACAGTGATAAAAGTCACCCGTGTTTCTAGACTTATAAAGTAGTTTATTTCGAAATATATTTTTAATATTTTATTAGTAATATATTTTATTGACGTAAATGTTTAATTATTGTGGATTGGTTAAATATTTTATATTGGTATATGCTCGAGTAAGTTGAAGACTTAAAATTTTCTTATGTAAATGAGATTTTGTAGAAATACAATTACAACTTTAAAAGCTAATGTTTTATTCCCCAGTTTATTCTCTTCACTATGGTAGTAATAGGCATAGTCAAGATAAATTATGAATAAAGAGTTTGCTCCACCCATGGTAAATATTTATTTCCTCATATTATCATTACTTAAAACTCAAATGTGAAGAGAAATTAATTACCAATGGGTATAACCTCGAACATCCTTAAAACAAATGACGTCATACACAATGGCCCTCATGAAGTCACCTCGTGGCGTAGCCGCATAGGTAGAGGTGTTAAAAACTAGTTCAGTAAGATCAATTTTGTAATTTTCAGCTTGAAATGAGTGGGACCTATTTGATCCAATCTATTTGGGGTCGGCTTAACTTAATACAATTTACTTGTATTTTTAAAAGAATGGTTTGACCGCTTGAGTGGACTCCCCGATTTTCTTTTTGCCCAGCAATCCAACACCAAGTTAGGCCGGGCCAATGGCCTAGCCTATTTGACAGTTCTAGACGTAGGTGAGTTTCGACAAATGTTTGAGGCTAGTGAAGCAAAAATACATCATAACTATTCAATAATTATTTTCTCTCTAAATTTAAGCTTCTTCATTTTATTTTTTTTATATTTGAACTTAGACGCCATACTGATTTTTGGATGATAAAAATTACTACTAATATTTTAAGTATCAACATTTTGTGGTTTGTTATTCAATAAAAATCACTTAAATAGAAAAAGCAGATTCATTTATTATTATACTTTAAAAATATCTATGTCGACTAATTAACTACAATAAATATATAATTCTTCTGATACAACATACAAATTGTGACGATAGTTAATATAGAATAATAGGACTAATAAAATAATAAATACATCTCATTATTTATCACCACCAATCCGTGCAACCTCGTGCACAAACTCCTCCATGTTCCTATAAGACGAACCACCCTCCGCCACAGCCTCCTCCGCCGCTCTCTTCCACTTCTGCGCATTCTCCCTCATCTCCGCCGCCTCCGGACCGCCGATCGCCGCCGTCAAACACCTCGCCACCTCATCCCGAGTAACAATCCTGCCCTCAGCCTCACCCCTACACAATCTCACCCCAACCTTAAAAACGTCAACCAAAAACTTCGCGTCCGTCACCTGATCCCCCCACCGCGGGAACGCCACCACCGGAACGCCGCTCGCCACCGCCTCCATCGTCGAGTTCCAGCCGCAGTGCGTCACGAAACAGGCCGTGGAGGGGTGGGCCAGCACCTCCTCCTGTGGGGCCCACCGCAGTATCTTCCCCTTATCCCCAACTCTCCCCAAAAAGCCCTCCGGCAGAACATGCGGCTCGGCTTCCGATTCCATCGGCTGCGGCGGCCTCAGAACCCATAGAAACAAAACCCCGGCGAGGAGAAGCCCGTGGGCAATTTCGTCAATTTGCTCCTGTTTCAGATGTACAATACTCCCAAACGAAATGTACACCACCGATTGCGGCGGCTTTGAGTCCAGCCACTCCACGCAATTCTCCGCTGTAAAAAAATCTGCCCTAATTGCGTTTTCTTTCGAACTAGTAATATTACTCTTGAGGTCTTTGAAAAGTGGGCCTATGGTTTTAATGGGCCGACAAATTTTGGACATGTATTCAATAATTTCACGCTCCAATTCCTGAAAAGTGTCCATTAATATGCAAAAAGGCTTTGATAAATTTTTACACTGACCTAAAATAGCTTTCCCCAAAAAAGGGTACGGAGTTTTTGGATGCAAAAAGCTTGGAATTTCATCGTGCTTCAATAAAGGCAAAAAAGGCAATTGAACATCAATTTCTAGGTCATTTTCACTAGGAAAAGGTACGGTTTTATGGTAAAAATGGTAATAAACAGAAAAACAAGCACAAGATTGAACCCAAAGCATGGCACTTGGGATTTTCAAACTCTCAGCCACATCAGAAACCCATGGGATAAACGGGTTATTGATTAAGCAAGAAACGGGCCGACCTTGGGCCGACTGTTTTAGAATCATCTGAGGGAGTTTTTCTCGGCCCGCGAGCTCCAGCTGGGCCAAGTAATTTTGAAGGTCGTTCCGGTTTGGGTTGTTGAAGTCCCAGCCGTCGTCGAAGAATTCGAACCGGATCATGCCCCGGCCCAATGGGACCGGCTCATCGTCGGCGATGTTGTTGGCTTTACGGATGCTTAAGCCGGCGGCTTCTGGAGCCGAGAAAGTGATAAACAAGCCGAAGTCGGCGAGCCGCTTGCCGAGCCGGAGGAGTGGGTTTACGTGGCCTTGGCCGGGAAATGAGACCATGAAAACATGAATGTTTTTCAGATGCTCTTCGGGCTGAACTAGACTGCCCATTTTTTTTTCTTGAGATATGTCTGAGGCTGGTATTTAGTCTGATATATAGCAGAATACTAGATTATCTTGTTATGGTCGATATATATATATATATATATATATAGACGGAGGTTTAGGCTTACGACTGTACTAGAGCAAATCCAAGCTTTTTTTTTCTTTTTTTTTTAAAAACAATGGGGATAATAGGGGAGGGGACACACGTACTCGAGCTCGTATGAAATTGGACCCGAGTCAATCTTCCTTACAAAACAAGACTCTACCACTGGAGCAAAAGATTGATATCTAGAGCAAATCCCAATTAATAAAACGTTATAACGTCAAATACATATCAATTAGAGTGGTTTTTTTTAATCATTCCGATTAAATCAAGATGTTTTTAGCTATCTTTTCACACACATTTTTTTAGCCATTTTGGGGTGTGAAAAACCTAATTTGCCCTTGAGTAAATTTACTTGCACAAAAAGACTATAGTGCGACACTGTAGCTCGAGTTACACGTGACTCGACACTGTAGCATGACAATGTAGCACGAGTTATATGAAACTCGATACTGTAGACGACACTGTACATGTAACTCGGCATTGTAGCACGACGATATGTGACTCGACATTGTAGCACGACACTGTAGCGCGAGTTACACGTGACTCGATACTGTAGCATGTCATTGTAGCGTCGAGTTACTGTAACTCGATCAGTTACAATAACTCGACATCCAAGTTCTCTCATTTATTATAACCCAGTTATTTTATTTTTCTCCAAAAAAAACTTTGAATTCAAATAACTTGTTCGTTTTAAATTCGTTTTGCATGTATAATATATCAAATTAATCTTCTTTTCGATATCTATAATTCAACACCCATATTGCATATTTAAAAATGAAAAATATAGATTCGGTTTTTTAGAAAAACTTGAAAGAAAGAGTAAGACGAAACATAGAGATAAAAGAAAGAGATAGAGAGAAATAATCCAAATATCAAACAAAAACTGCTAGAAGGGTATGCATGTCATTTTACACCCCAAAAATGGCTAAAAAAATATATTTGAAAAAATTGGCTATTTTTAATCTTTATATTTTAGAAATGGCTAATTTGAACCATTTACACTATCAATTATATGATAATAATATAATTTTATATATTTAGTATGCATAGTAGATTGATCCACAAAAATTTACAACGGGTATAATATAAATATGATTATAAATTATATCAAAAATAGTTGTAATAGTTAATTATATTGTAATAAAAATATAATATCATTTGTACTACATCGTTTGCTATTTAATTTTTATTAGAATATATTTTTATTTATTTCACAATATTTGATATATTTTCTATTATTGTTATTATTATTAGTATTATATATTGAACTTAGTTTATGGGGCAATTTGTTTTAATATTGTAAAAATTAAATTGAATTGTGAAAATACGGTGAATTTTAAGGGGATTGTGATTTTACTCATTGGCGCAGATGATGGGTGCGCCTGAATAACTGTTGGCGCACTACACATCTGCGCCAACAATTTTTTTTTAATTATTTTTAAACGGGTGGCGCACACATAAGGTGCGCCAACCCATTTAAATTTTTTGTTGGGAGTGGGGGTGGGTGGCTGGGGGTGGGGTGGGGCACAAATGCCACCCCAAACTTTTTTTTTTTGGGGTGGTGGGTGGTGGTGGGGTTGGGTGGGATGGTGAATTGTTTTTATTATTTTATAATAATAAAGTAATAATTATTACATTTAATTAGTGTGTATGAGAAGTTTAGATATAACTTTTTTGTGTTTTATCTGTTTTTAACGTATAATATGTCAAATTAATTAATTTTTTATGATCTTCAATTTGACATCCATATTGCATATTTTTGTAATAAGATAAATATATAGTCATAAATTGGGTTTCGATTTGAGAAGACGATTCTGAACGATACACGTATAATGTTTAGTAGAGGTGATAATTCGGGTTATCTACCATCAAAAAACAAAATTAGGTTATCAGATGAGAAGACGATTCCTGAACGATACACGTATAATGTTTAGTAGAGGTGATAATTCGGGTTATCTACCATCAAAAAACAAAATTGGGTTATCAGACTGGATTCGTGTTTGGTTATCATAAAAAATGTAGTATATTTTCATTAACTTTTAAAATATTGAAATTACCCAAAAAAAAAAAGAAAATATGCAATATGAATGTCAAATTGAAGATAACACGAACCCGGTCTGATAACACGAATTATCTTGGATTTGACATTCATATTGCATATTTTCTTTATTTTTGTATAATTTCACATTGAAACCACCGGTTCCGCCACAATTCTACTGACGGTTTTACATAACCGACAGTTAAAACCACCGGTTTATCTTATTACAAAAATATACAATATGGATGTCAAATTGAAGATCATAAAAAAATAATTAATTTGATATATTATACGTTTAAAACAGATAAAAAATACAAAAGTTATATCTAAACGTCCCATGCACACTAATTAAATGTAATAATAATTATTACTTTATCATTATAAAATAATAAAAACAATTCACCACCCCACCCCCTACCCCACAAAAAAAAGTTTGGGGTGGCGCACAAAGAGCCACCCCACCCCCATTCCCAACAAAAAATTTTAAATGGGTTGGCGCACCTCATGTGTGCGCCATCCGTTGAAAAATAATTAAAAAAAAAAAGAAAATTGTTGGCGCAGATGTGTAGTGCGCCAATAGTTATTCAGGCGCACCCATCATCTGCGCCAACGACTAAAATCACAATCTGCTTAAAATTCACCGTATTTTCACAATTCAATTTAATTTTTACAATATTAAAAAAAATTACCCTAGTTTATGTGTCATTGGTGATCTGCGTCCGACCAAAAGGTACTGTCAGACGACGCTAATGATGTGACGGGGTGCCTACAACCTAAGCCTCATAGGCTCTTGGGGAGAGGGACTTGGTCTCACTTACAAGTCGTTGTCACTCGACGTGGGATAAATATGCCTCATCATCAATAATATATATATATATATATATATATATATATAATGATGCAATTATTAGATATAAAACTAGTATTTTGCCCGTGCGATGCACGGGGTGTGTTGTGTCGTATCATATGAAATGAGTTGTGTTGGACCATATTAGGTTTGTAGTGTCGAACCATAGAAATTTGATGTAAATAAAAATTATTTTTTGAGATATTATTAATAACTATTTGTGATATTACCGGTCGAGTAATCTGGGAATTTTCTTTTTGGTGGGCCATGCAAATCATTTTTTGCATCTAATTTCTGACATGTTATTTCCGTGGGGTTCAAATTTTCTGCAAATATTTGAATTGAATAAGATAAAAATAAATAAATAAAATGGATATAATAACCTTGAATCTCAGTTTACTTCCAAATAGAATAAAGTATGTTCGTTGCAGTATCAAAATGTTTATATAATAAAAAAATCATATTTTTTAATTCGAAGTTTATAACATATGTATATAAACTGCAAAATTAAAATTGTTGTGTGAATAATGTGAAAAATGGGTTTATTATCTTTGATATGAATGAAATAACTCAGGTTGATATTCTACATTAAAACTATTAGTAACAACACATTTATAATGTCATAAAAAATATAAAAGATATAGAAAATAAAATAAAATCTTACCACGCTATCGTGAAAAATACATTCTAGATTCAACACTTGATTTTTGTGATTTTCTAGATTCAATACTTGATTTTTGTGATTGTATAATGGCCTTTCATATATGCGGACCAACCTAAGTTTCATAGTCACATAGTTTTTCTCATGTTTAAATCGTGTATGAGTGTAATAAATGAAGCCATATATTTTTTTGTGGTTGGATTCAAAGAAAGCAAGAGAGAATTTACAATCTGAGTTTGCTTGTAATGACATCTCACAATTGTCAACTATTTATAAGGGTGTAGGAACAACTTTGAAGGAAATTACCATCATATATATGTTATAATATAATACCATTTAATTTGAATATTTAATATATGGTAAATTTAATATATGGTAATAATTGGATATGGTTCATGAATTGTTATATATAGATTAGATGTTTTAAAATTTAATTATTTTGGAATATTCTCACCGATGCAAGAAAAAAAGAGACGTTATCAATTTATATGATTTGGTCAATTCTGCATGGCAATGCTGATTTTATACCAATTTGAATCGTTTGAATATTTAATTGCAATTACTCTAAATAAAATCAATACAATCTGCATTTATGAAAAACTACATATTATAAATTGTAATTACATATTTTAATAATATTTTTATAGTAACATTATAAATTTGATTCATATTTATCTGATTATTTAAACATTTTTTATTTTGAATCATGCTTTATAGAAAAATATGCAGCATTTATTCTTGATTGCAATCAAGATTTGGCCTTACTTTCGGTTTTCATAAGTTTTTTATGGTAGCCATATAAACAATTTAAACCATATTTAACTAAATTGAATAATATATATCGGATATCTAAATTAAACTTCCCTACATGTTTTCTCCTTAATTTTTGGTATGCCTACAAAAATTAAAAAGTCAAACATATTAATTTAGATTCTAAAAATTGATTTATCTCACAATAATAGCCATTAACTTGATAAATTACAACTGTATTATAAGGAGAAAATAAAAAAAAATACGAAAATAATTTTTAAAAAGTGTCTTATAGTTTTAGAAAGGAATTTGTTATTTTGATAATTTTTTAATAGTAATATTATAAATTGTGAATCCAATTTTTGATAATTTTTTATAGTAATATTATAAATTCGATCCATATTTATCCAAATATTTACACGTTTCCGATTTTATATCATGTTCTATAGAAAGAGATTCAACATTTATTGTGATTGCAATCCAGAGATTCAGCTTTAATTTTGGTTTATAAGTCTGTTTTGACAATTATTTAGTTAATTTAAACCATATTTAACTAAATTGAAGAGGATATATTATTGAATTGAGTATCAAAATTAAGCTTTCCTATATGTTTTCTCTTTAATTTTAGTATGTATACCAAAATTAAAAAGTCAACCACATTAATTTATGTTCCAAAAACGTAAAAAATAAAATAAAAATATTCGGATTTTTTTTTTAGAAAGTGTCATTTAGGCGGTAAAACATATTTAGAAACCATTTTGCTTATATATATATAAATGGTGTACAATCGATTTATTAAATAGTGTATGATTAGCTATTAAAATGGTGCACAATTGATTATGGAAAGATGATATTAATCAATCCCTTCATTGTAGGGGCGTGATTTATGGCATTTTGCTAGTTACTATTATGCATTTTCCACCTATTAATTAATTGATAAATCGATTATTTTTAATAGCAATATGGACCATTAAATAAAAAGTGTGGATGGATTGGATTAATCCATACCGCTTTTGCCACACAGTAAGTCCTCTACCACATTTGATTCTAACCCTATATATATATATATATATATATGATCCTAACCTATATATATATATATATATATATATATATAGGATTTGGTTCAAATGAGACCACCCTCCCTAGGTGAGACAGTGTGGACTCATCTTACCCATTGATCTTAAAAAATGAAGGGATGTGATTAATTCAGTTTTTTTAATTATTTCCTAATTTTTCGCTGATTTTAAAGGTAAGATTGTAATTTTCTAATTCAAATTAGTGGTCCCAGTGATTTTTATGAAATTGAAATTTTCTTAGAATTTTGTGGTGGATTTTAAGGGAACTGTTTTTCTTTCCAAATATTTTTATTTTACAACATAGTTAGGGTTCTTTTCTTTGCATAATTAGACATCAAATAATGCATATTTAGTTATTTTGTTGGCACTTTGTTTTATGAAAACAAAACATAATTGAATATAACGTCTTTGCATATGTAGTTATACTACACTTTCGCATAAATATGTTCAATATAATGTATATTTAGTTATGAAAATGGGATGTTGCTTTTGGAAATTATAAAAATGGGATGTTACATAATGTCTTTGCATATTTAGTTATTCCACAATGCATAGATAGTTTCTAGATAATACATAGTTAGTTGATTTTGTTGCATAGTTTATGACGTCTTGCATAGTTGGATATCTTTGTACTACATATTAGTTTTTTGTTTTGCATAGATAGTTTTGGATAATGCATATTTAGTTGAGTTTTGTTGCATATTTAGTTTTTGATCTCTTTGTTCGTTATTTCTTTGTAATATTGCACCGATTTTTCTTGTTTTTTCTCTGTAATTTTCGAGTTCTTCACAATTTTCTTTATTTGCGTTAATGGAGAGAGAGAGAGAGAGAGAGAGAGAGAGAGAGAGAGAGAGAGAGAGAGAGAGAGAGAGAGAGAGAGAGAGAGAGACGTGAGATTTGGGAAATTGGGAGATGTATGAGAGAGAAAGAGATTTGATTCCATTTTTGTAACTAACTTGTTATGTTATTTTACCCTACTACCCTTATATTGATTAAATTAATATTTTAATATATTTTTTATCCATTAAATCATACCCATTGATTAATAGTGGGGGATGGTGATTAGTCCATTGTGTCTCACCTAGAGACATGGTCTCACTTGATCCTATATATATATATATATATATATATATAAAACAAAGTAGAATATGAAATAATTGAGGTAGCTAGAGGTAAAGTAGTTTGATCCGTGTAATTAAGGTGAGCTCAATTGTTCATAAGTTGGTCAAGTGATAAAGTTGATTATACTATAATTTTGCTATTGATTATGTATATAACATGGACGTGTGATGTGAAATTTGAATAAGATATGAAGTTTAAACCTTAAACCGACGATCGAAAGAGGTGTTTCGTATAATTAGGTATTTAGGTGAGCTAAGTAAACCGTAGTAAGTTTTAAGTGTTGACAAAACTGTCTAAGAAAAAGACACATGCCATAAAAAATTGTTGAAAACAATTATCATTTGCATATATAGTGCTATTTTACCCTTCAGAAAAAAAATGGTGTTATTTTGTTTTATAATAATCAACACTTTATATGAGTTTTGCTTATATGAGGACCGTAACTTATATGAACATTGACTCAGTTATTGTATTTTATTTTAGCAGAAAATTGATGTTTTTGTTTTCTTGTTTCGTGCAATCATGATTAATAGTAATGCATTCTATGACTGGTATGCAATATATGAAATTGAAAGCTTGTTCTTTAATTGTTTTAATTTATAATAGAAATGTAATTTACATCATATTGATGTCACATGAAAATTCCAATTTATCAACAGAATTTACCGCACAAATAATTTTGCCACTAATCTTCTTGTTACCTTACATAATACCTACATAAAAAAATTATTTTTCCCCAAATTATACCGACCAATTACGGACAAATCACCTTTTTAAATTTATCGACAAAAATATTGTAGGTATTTATCTATAGTTTTAGATTTTATAGGTAAATATTTACCAACAATAATTTGCTACACTTTATAATTATTTTAATATTTACCTATAGATTTTTATATAGGTAAATTGATCTTTTCTTGTAGTGCGTGTGGATTTAGATTTTCTAGCACGTATAAATATAGGCTTTGTGAGTTAACAACTATTTGAGACGATATTAAGAGATCAATGAAAACATTAAAACTCATATTTTCCATCCTAGGCATGTCGGACTTAATGTTCTTTTTGTATTTATTAGCTTGGAGCTTTTATATAATAACCCCTCTCACTCATAAGTCAATGGATTTATAGTTGAGTAATAATCATATTTCCTAAGTATAAGAGCATGGGTTGTTACGAGTGGTTATAATTTATTTTTCTATAGACTAGTGACCCCCTTAGTTTGAGGGAAATTCTATGTCGATGATGAATTCCTTAATTAATAGCAAGTGTTCTAAAAAGTACTAGACGCTAGTTGAGCTAGTTAGGCAAAACAGACCGAGGTTTAACGTCAGACGGAGTCCGAATGAGGTTAGGCGGGACTTGGTCGGGGTTAGGCGGGACTTAAACGGTGATTCGATATAGAATGGGCGAGTGGAGGTCGGCATAGAATGGGTGAAGTCAATCAAAGCCCACAAAGAACCCATCCTTAAATCCCAGTTTGTAGAAGAATAAGCTCGGGATCACATGAGTTCGGGATTTACTATGATGTGGCCTAAAATGGTTGATTAGATAAGATTTGTTAACTAATTCTGACAGATTCCTTATAACTTCCTCCGAAAAATCCGGAAGCCTTAATTATATTTGTTATAAATACCCATCCCTCAGGTATGGTTAACCCCTTATGCATTTTTGATATTTCACTATACACTTGAGTTATTCTTCCTCTTCTTTAAGAAATATCTGACTTGAGCGTCGGAGTGGGTACGCTGGAGCAACCATCCGACCCCCCATTTTGCAGGTGTTCGGTGTGCGCGGCGGAGCTCGGTCAGGTTACGGCGGAGTGTGATCAGTATTGTCATCGGAGGTTTTTGGGTAACACCAAATTGGCGTCGTCTGTGGGAAAATTGGGCTGAGACGTGAGTTTTCGAAGGTGATCATGTGTAAGTCCAAGTGGCGACGATAATCTAGAGGGGGATGAATAGATTATACCCATTTTCTCGATTATGCCCTCTTTTTCGAATGAAACAAACAATGACAAGAACGGAGGTGCGGGAAATAAACAACACACATCAATTTATAGAGCTTCACTCCACCTAGGGACTACGTGTTCTACCAGGCAAAATTGCTTTTTTGGTCCGTTAATTTGGCTCAATTTCGCTTTTAGTCCTTTAATTTTTATGGGTTGCGTTTGGCAAACACTAACTTTTCTAAACCTGCACATTTAGTCCGATTTCAAAATTTCGGGGATATCTTATCCGTAAAATGCTGAGTTTGACCATTTTTCCTTGAAATGACTATTTTGCCCCTTTTTTGGAAAATTAAAATTAAAGAAAAAATAGAATAATAATAATAAATTAAATTAAATAAATAAATAAATAAACTTAAATTAAATTAAATAAAATGGTCGAACATATATTTTTATATTTTTCAACATTAAATAAAAAATAAATAAAAATAGAAAATAAAATAATAGAAATTTATTCTTTTTGTTCATTTTTCGTCTTTTTGTTTTCTCTATTTTTTAATTTTATTTATTGTAGAAAATTGTAAATAGATATTTTTTTCCTGTTTTATTGTTTTTATTTTTTCTTTAATTTTAATTTATAGTGAAAATTGTAAGTCTATATTTTTTTATATATTTTTTTTAATTTTAATTTACGGTTGAAAATTACAGATATATATGTTTTTTGGTTTTTTATTTATTTTTACATATAGTTGAACATTGTAAATACATATTTTTTCTATTTGTTTTTCATTTTATTTTTTTAATTTTATTTACAATTGAAAATTATAAATATATGTTCATATTATTATTTTTAAATTAAATTAAAAAATTTCAAACATATATTTTATAATTTTCAGACTTTAAATAAAAATTAAGAAAAACTAGAAAAATA
The DNA here is from genome assembly GCA_016081115.2 of Rehmannia glutinosa. NCBI lineage: Eukaryota > Viridiplantae > Streptophyta > Magnoliopsida > Lamiales > Orobanchaceae > Rehmannia > Rehmannia glutinosa. The sequence goes on along the minus strand of CM071927.1, from coordinate 86,594,214 downwards.
AAAAAGTACATTATTTTCTTTTTCTTTTGGTTTTTCTATTTCTTCTATTTCTATTTTTCTTTAATTTCAATTTACAGTTGAAAATTATAGATATATATGTTTTTTTTTCTGTTTCTATGTTTTTAACTTTGTATATAGTTGAAAATTGTAAATACATGTTTTTTCTATTTTGTTTTCATTTTTTATAATTTTATTTACAATTGAAAATTATAAATATATGCTCATATCATTTTATTTAAATAAAATTAAAAAAAAAGTCCAACATATATTTTATATTTGTCAACTTTATATAAAATTATAAATATATATTCATATTTTTTCTTTAATTTACTTTAATCTTATAATTATTTTTATTATTTAATTTTATTGAGATATTACACAAGTCATGTGACATGCACATAACCAAGGTTTCCATCCAAAAAAGGGGGCAAAATAGTCATTTTATGAAAAAATGACCCACTCAGCATTTTAGGGATAAGATATCCCCGAAATTTTGAAATTGGACTAAATGTGCAGGTTTAGAAAAGTTAGTGTTTGCCAAACGCAACTCATAAAAATTAAAGGACTAAAAGCGAAATCGAGCCAACTTAACGGACCAAAAAAACAATTTTGCCTGTTCTACCATTGTTCGCCTTATTTTTAGCTTCACCACAAGTGTACGGTGTAGTTTATAGAATAGGGTAAGCAAGCTCGTACATAGACTAATAAATTAGTGCGCTAAGTATTGAACCAAGATAGTTTTATTTTTATTTAGACGATCGAAATTTGATGGTTGTTGTGGAGTCAAGACAAGAATAACCACAAAAATACAAGATGAAAATAATAATGGAATTATCAAGGGAATGAAATGGATTCCTGGGTTATGGTTTCAATTAATATCCCTCTTGTTATCTAAATTAATCCAAGCCAAAGTTATTATCAATATACCTATAAGGCAATCACACATATGTTTTATCCCTCATCTCGAGATGTATATAAAACGTAGATTGAAATATCTATGCTAGCATCTCTACTCAACAATAGATATACAACTCCCAAATGCACCAAAGATCAAATATTCTCACAAATATCTACAAACCTTTCGATTCATGCAAATATTCAGGTCAAGTACTCAAGATCTAAATTGAAGCTCATCTCTCGAATTATGAATCAATATATCAAACATGCTAAATCATTGGCCAAATGATAAGACAAGAATAAGAACAAAGTACTCAAATAGGCTTTCAAGACAATAACTTCAACTAAGACTAAAACATTCAACAAGAGTTCAATTAATCTACTTCCAAAACCCAGAAATCACAAGAAATTTAGTTACTCATTACAAATAAACAACCCATAGATAAATTGTTCATGTTCATGACAAGCTAAAATGAAAGATTAAGACACAAAGAATGAGAAAACTTAGGGAAATGGATAATCTCTCGATTAATCTTCAATCCTCAAGCTCCGATTCGACCCGATTCTTCCTTTGATTCTTCCTTGATGAAGTTGATGTGTTTCTTGTGTTCTTAGGTGTATTCCCAACCTTTCCTCCTCTGGTGTGCTCCCCAATAGTGGTATTTATACCCCTTAGAAGCCCAGTCAATGTCTTTGTCGATTTTGGAGTTTTTTGAAGAACGCACGGTCGTGCGCACCGTACTCAAATACGTAGGCATTTCCCTGATTTTTACCAACCACGCATGGGTCGTTCTCCCACGCACGGGCTACCCGTTCTCGGCCGTAGACATGCTCAAAACCTTCGGTGCGCACGGGTCATGCGTCCCAGGCACGGGTTGCCCGTGCGCCACCCAAACGTCCAAATTCGCTATATGGGGTCTTCATACGAGTTGTAGCCCTCTCTCGATCTTTCCATAGCCACTTGAATCAGCTCAATATCAATTTTGTAGAGAGAGTTATGACCAAAATACTAAACCATGCCAGTCTTTGAAAATTCCATACGCGTTTGGGCGTTCCTTGAGATAAATCTCCTCGTTGTTTGATCATCCATGCTTCTTTTGACACAAGACTCATCACTATGACTCTAGAATCTATATAGTTGGCTTTCAACTGGGTGTAACCACTCGATTCTTGATGATTCTAGGTCGCAATACTCGTATTTGTCAAAAAATCACTCCAAATATCGTTAAATTCCTACAAAATGAGCAAAGCGTAATACTTTTTCCACAAAGAGCGAATATATACCATTCTATATGAGTTATTGCATGTTTATAAATAATTATAGCCATAAATATGCCCTAAAATACATGAAAAAACTCACATTGATCAACCACCCCAAAGATCTCCGGGATGAATTTTAAAAGGAAAAAACGAATTTTATTAATAATTACCAAAACTATTACAACATCACCTTGAAGAGCACCACACAATTCTTACAACAGCACCAATGGAGATCACCATAATCTTCCAACTTGAATAGCATCAAACTCTCCAACACCTCGAAGAGCACCCAACTCTTCCACGGGAAGATTAACACAATCTTCTTCACCTATGAAGAGTACCACACTCTTCAACACCTAAGATCACCCAAGTGTGCTCTTACCACAAGAACACTCACAAGGATATCTTGTGTTTGAATGATGAACACAAATTTAAGATTACAACTCGATAATGAATTATACAACTTTGAAGTGCAAGTGTAATAAAGAATTAAGCCTACACCTCAAGATGTGAAAGTGAAAGACCTTAGGCTATTACAACAAGAATATTGAATATGAAGAACAAAGTATTTGCTTGATATATCTCTTGTTGTGTTGTAGTGTAATTGTTGTCTTTGTTGCTCTAAATCTTTCTCTATTTATAGGAGATGTATTGAACATTGATAGGCTCCTCTTGGGGGTTGAAATCTGAAAAGAAATGCATGTTAAATCAAGAATATAGTTATTATAAATCAACCCCACAAATATAGGAAAAGTTATCTCCCAAAAACTCAAAAATCGGCTAATTTTACACTGGTCAACCCATGTGGTCGACCGGTCGACCAATACAAATATTCAAAAATCAGTCCGTTGAGCTGGAGTCCCACACAGGTCGACCGGGAGGGTAAATCGGTCGACCAAGGGATCGACCTGTCCCTGCCTTAACACGAAATAAGAAAATCGGAGTCCAGAGGCGCAGGGGAGGAAACACACCATACCTGGAGATTTTGAGAGATGTAAACTAGACACGAGCTATAGCCACCAGTCGACCAAGTGGTTGACCGGTCGACCCACCGTTTGACCTCTTGGTCACCGGTTGGCATATTCCAGGTCATTCGGTCCGACAAAAACTTTGACTTTATTTTACGAGCACCGTTTTACCTTGATGGTATTCAGCAGTTGTTAAAAATACTTTAAAACATGGAAATCACTTTTAATATCGCTTGATAAGAAAGATAAAGAATAGTCGAGAATAATCTTCAAGAAATACTCCAAAGAATACTTTAAAACCAATTGGGAGTATTTGGACCATTTTTGGTATAAAAACTTAGTAAAACTTAATCATCAAAATCATGATAAAAACATTTATCTAACATCATGGAGGACTTACGAAGAAACTTGGCTGAGGATTTGAATCGTACTCCCTTGGTTGATACCCCGGGAGGGGTGACACATGAAGGTGTTGTGCCTCCACCACCAGCTCCGGTTGAGGGTACAGGGCAGGTATGGTTAACCCCTTATGTATTTTTGATATTTCACTATACATTTGAGTTATTCTTCCTCTTCTTTAAGCAATATCTGACTTGAGCGTCGGAGTGGGTACGCCGAAGCAACCCTCCGGCCCCCCATTTTGCAGGTGTTCGGTGTGCGTGGCGGAGCTCGATAAGGTTATGGTGGAGTGTGATCAATATTGTCATTGGAGGTTTTTGGGTAACACCAAGTTGGCGTCGTCTGTGGGAAAATTGGGCTGAGACGTGAGTTTTCGAAGGTGATCATGGAGAACTTACGAAGAAACTTGACTGCGGATTTGAATCGTACTCCCTTGGTTGATACCCCGGGAGGGGTGATGCATGAAGGTGTTGTGCCTCCACCACCAGCTCCGGTGGAGGGTACAAGGCAGGAGAATCTGAGAGCAGGGGTTGTCGGTTCTGTTCCCTTATCTTCAATGGGGGCAAGGGTCTTGGGACCCATATTTTTCGAACAACTGGGCAACTTTGTCTCCACGGCGGTGGCACAGGCTGTGGATAGAAGGCTGAGGGACTTGGTGCCGCCACCCCCTGTCACCACACTAGGAGGAGAAAACGCGGCTAGAAATCCGAATGCAGATGACAAAAGGGCGGTGGGCTTCGGTGGTCGAGGAGGAACATTCATTAAGAGCAGTGGAATATACCACCATGGAAGATCCGGATTGGTCGGAGCAGATGGATGACCTCCAGAGGGAGGTTTGAAGGAGGGTGGTTGGTGCATCAGCTGGAGTTTCAACTCAGGTTCGGAGGGGAACACCGTTTACTGAAGAGGTGATGGTTGATACGCTTTTGGCTTCTTATAGCGCTCTGAGTTTTCAATATGACGACACAACGGACCTATGGGACCATCTCTGCCGATTTGATAATGCTGCATTGCTGCATAGATTCTCAGACGGGGTAATGTGCAAGATGTTCCCGATGACTCTCACAAAGTCGGCACAACAATGGTTTAGCCAGCTCCCACCGAACTCCATAAGGAATTTCGATGAATTTAGTTCAGTATTTATGCACCAGTTCACTAGTTGCAGAAAATATCAGAAGGCTCATTTGACACTTTTTCAGTATCAAGCAAAAGGAGGGAGAAGTGCTGAGGAGTTACATCCAGCACTTCACAGCGGCAACACTGGAGGTACCTTCGGTCATCCCGGAGATTTTGACGAATGAATTGGCCCAAGGGTTGAGGGATGGAGAATTTTTCGAGTCTCTTGTAATTGAGCCTGCCAAAACTTTTAATGAACTTTTGGCTAGGGCGGAGATGTACATTAACTTGGAGGAGGCCAGGAAAATGAAGAAGGAAGAGGAAAACAAAATGAGAGATAAGAGAGAGGATAGAGAAAATAAAACACCCCAAAAGAAACCAAAGGCTGAAGTGACACGAGGGAAGCCTAGGTTTGATAAATATACTCCGCTGGTAGCTTCTCAGGGAGAAGTATTTTCAGCAATTGAGAGGCATGCAGATTTGAGGTGGCCAAGAACGTATTCGAAAGTTCCTAAGAAAGAAAAGAGCAATGAGTTCTGTAGCACCTTCTAGGTAATTGGATTTTTAATACGAAAATAAGTAATTATAATAGAAATACTTTAAAGATTTCTTAAAAATACGGAATAATAAAACTTTACTTCATTTTTAAAGTTTACAGCGGAAATAAAGATTAATACTTGAAACAATTATAAAATCCAGAAACATTCATAATGAAATAAAAATGACGGTCAACATCCCAATAGAAATTAAATTTCAAACTTTTTTTTTAAAGAGACTTGAAAGACATGAAAATCATGAAAGACGTGGGTTCGCAAGTCACTGCGACGCGCCATTTCCTTCCTTATCAGGGTTCTCATCTGAAAATATTAAACATTCGTGGAATGAGCTTAAAGAAGCTCAACAAGTAATCTCATGCATGAATGCATGCCTAATGCAATATTGTATCATTTACTTCAAAACTTTTCATTTTCTTTACTTAAAACTTTCTTTAAGACGCGAGCTCACTTGGTGGCGCATTGCTCTATTCGGGTCGTGATGGGCCTTATTTGGAACCCGATTAACATTTTGCCCGAAGGCCCATTTCTTTTAACATTAACATTAGCCGCAGTTAAAGACATTATCTAACGCCGGTCCCCGCGCCCATTTCCCACTCACAAAGATCATAGAACAATGTGCACCCATTTCTTTAAAAAATATTGTTATATCCAAACTTTAAGTCTTGACTTTATATATTGTTGGGATGCTCGTGAATTGCTATAAACATAAATTAACATGATGCATTTGTCAAAAAAAAAAAAATTAACATGATGCATGAATCTAAGTGATGCAACATATCATTATATACGAGAATAAATGTAAGCATATATCATAATAATTACGTTAACTAAAACAACTTGAGAGCAAAACCTCATTTAACTAATTAAGGGAAACATTCAATTCAACTAATTCAGCTAATTAAGGGGAACCTTGAATTCAATTAGTTAAAGAAAAATTATTTATCCAATTAATTAAAGGAAAGCCCTATATTAGTTTACTTAAAAAATACCCACAATCGATATAACAACTTCCGACAACATAACAAAACCACTAAATAAAATAATTAGCCTTATTATTAACCCGCATGAAATTCTTCTTACACCAATTAAATGAAAGCAAACGGTCACTAATCACATTTGATGGTTGTACAGATTATTCATATGACCGCATTGTAGGCTAGTATTTATCCTAGATATTTATATTTAGCCAATCATTAGATGATGACAAGTGGATGGCTTAGATTATGGAATATTTCTATTTATAGTACCATTGGTACGTCAAACAAAAGTAGCAATTAAGCAATACGAGAAAGTTTTTTTTTTTTAATATATTCCTTTTTTTTATCTATTATCTTTCTTCTTCCTATGGAATCTTGCTAAAGCCGCCATGATAAACTCCAAACTCTTTCATTCTTTCATTTATCAACTAATATAAGATATAATTAATTATACGTAAAGGGATTCATGGGCACCTTTATTTACATGTTTAAATGATGTAATTATAATACAACTCAACCACTGAAATCAATTCCTAACCACTGAAATTAAGTCATTAATTTTTTTATTATTTTTTTTTCATGAGATTTAAAAATCTTATTAGTTGTAGGAAAACAAACCCATTTGAATTAGATGGATAATAAAAAATTTGACCCCACTCACGTATATATATAAATCAAATTGAAAGAATTTATCAATTAGTATATACAAACAATGCATCTTTAATACTTATGCCACTTTACTAATATTACTAGGTAAAGGAGATTTTGTTTGTAAAAGTAATATATGGATTCCAGGTTTGAAAATCTAATTTAACATGAGTTCCAGTATATTTAAATTTATTGATATCCAATAAACAATCATTAGTATTCTTCACTTTAACGAGTGCGTACAAGTGATAACAAAAACAATATCATAACCCATTCTTTGACATACAAGCGTATAAAATCATTAGTATTGCACACAGAATACTAAATCTACGTGATCTAGCGAGATTACTTGCCTGGTTTCTCGGATGACTCGGATCAACTAAGATAAAATTCACCCCGTCTTCTAACCAGTAGAATCTATACATAGATTATATAATAGGATTAGTAAAACTTAACCAAATTAATATGAAACTAAGAAATAATTACGAAACCTTCAAACTTCTCGAACAATTTGTACCGCAATCGAATTTGCTTCTTGTATTTTCCTTTCCTCTCCTCTTCTTTCTCTATTTTCTCTTCTTTCTTTTTCTATTTTCTTTTCTTTCTTTCCTTCTCTTTCCTCTTCTCCTCCGATCTCTTCTATCAACTAATACTTCATATCATCTTTTATTTCCTTCTTTTTATTATTTTATTTTCTCATTATCCCCAATAATTTCTCCACTACCATTTTCTTTTCTTTCTTTTCTCAACTTTTCCTTCCACTATCCCCATTTCCTCCACTCTCATTTCTTTTTTTTTTATTATCCTTTTTTTTTAAATATATGTCTATGACAAGTTCTGTCAATTTCACAATGAATATGGGCACACAATAGAACAGTGTACACACTTGAAGGATGAAATTGAGAGGATGATACAAGCAGGGCATTTGAAGGAATTTGTGTATGTGGATAAGAAGAGGTTGAAAGGTAATTATCGAAAGGGTTAGAATAATTACCAATAGAGGCAAGAGCCGGAGAAAAGGCCAGAGGAAGATAAGAATCTTCCCCCTCCACCGCTGAGGAGATTGGTGATTCAGATGGTGATTGGGGGTCCGTCTGGAGGAGATTCTCGAAGAGCCAGGAAAACTTATGTTAGGGCCGTGGCAACTGAGCGGGTCCAGGAGCAGTTGAGGATAAAACAAGTAGTGGTAGGGTCGAACATCCAGTTTGGGCTGCAAGACAACATGGTATTTGTGACACCGCACAGTGATGCCCTTGTGATCACAGCAACCACTGCAAACTATGATGTCCAGAGAGTGTATACAGGTAGTTCTACTAACATACTTTTTTATGAATGATACAAACAAATGGATTTGCAGGTTGGATTGGAGATGGTTGATACCTCCTTGGTCGGGTTTGCGGGAGGTACTATTCAGCCTCTAGGAATGGTTACTTTACCTGTTTTCTTGGGGAAAGAGACGTTCAGGAAGACCAGGATGGTGAGATTCTTGTTGGTAGATGCATCTTCATCATACAATGTGATGATTGGGAGGCCCTCCTTGAACGCATTCCAGGCTGTTGTATCAGTATATCACTTGAAGATCAAATTCCTGGTGGATGATAAGGTGGGAGAAGTTGAAGGGGACCAGCACATGGCGAGGAGATTATATTTAGAGTGCCTTCAGATGGCGGAGAAACGAAAGGCCCATGATGATGGTAAGGGGAAAGAGAAAATTATCAAGTTAGATAAGGATCCAGTAGAGCACATACAACCAAATGAAGAATTAATGATAGTAGAGTTGGTACCTAGACAGCCTGTTAAGGTCACTAAAATAGGGAAAAACTTATCAGAGGAAACGAAAAGGGAGTTGGTGAAATTCTTGAAAAATAATGCTGATGTGTTTGCATGGTCAACCAATGATTTGGTAGGAATTTGACCCAAGTATAGCTGAGCATAGGTTGAACGTGAATCCCTCATATAAACCAGTAATGCAAAAGAAAAGAAATTTTGGTCCCAAAAAGGACGTGATTATCCGAGCCGAGGTGCGAGAAGTTGTTAAACGTGGGGCATATCAAGGAGATCCGGTTTCTAGAATGGTTGTCGAACACAATTTTAGTCCCTAAAACTCAAGATGATTGGAGGATGTGCATTGATTTTGGGATTTGAACAGAGCTGTCAGAAGAATTATTATTCGCTCCCAATGATAGACCAACTAGTTGATTCAACGTCGGGATGTGAGTTGCTTAGCATGATGGATGCTTCGCAGGGGTATCACCATATTCGATTAGCCAAGGAGGACCAAAAGAGGGTGAGCTTTACCACCTCTTGTGGTACCTATTGTTACGTAGTAATCCCTTTTGGATTGAAGAATGCGGGAGGAATGTATTAGAGATTGGTCAACAAAATATTCCAAAGACAAATCACGGAGAAACATGGAGGTATATGTGGATGATATGTTAAGAGTGTGAGGTCAATAGATCATGTGAAGGATTTGGCAGAAACATTTAACCCTTTGAGAAGGTATAAAATGAAACTTAATCCTAAAAAATGTGCTTTTGGAGTAAAATCGAGAAAGTTTTTGGGATATATGGTGACCGAGAAGGGAATTGAGGTTAATCCTGAGAAAGTAAGAGCTACATGAGAAATGGCCCCCTAAAGAATGAGAAGGATGCTCAGTGTTTAATGGGAAGAATAGCGGCTCTTAATAGGTTCGTCTCGAGATCAGCTGAGAGAAGCTTGCCTTTCTTTAGGGTGTTGAGAAAAGCTAGAAATTTGGTTGGGATGAGGAGTGTCAAAAAGCATTTGAGGAATTGAAAGATTATCTAGTTGAGCGATCAGTTCGACTAAACCAGTGCCAAGGGAGCCTTTATACTTATACATCTCGATGGGTGAGCAAGGTATTAGCATGGTCTTAATAAGAGAAGAGGGCTCGGTACAGATGTCGGTGTACTATGTAAGCAAAGTGTTGAGGAATGTGGAATTAAAGTATGCGGAGATCGAGAAGGCTAGTTTGGCTTTAATGATCACAGCTCGGAGATTGCGGCCATATTTTTTGTCGCATAAAGTAATTGTTCGAACGAATTTAACACTAAGGGCTATAATGAGCAAACCCAATGTATCAGGGAGATTAGTGAAATGGCCAATTGAATTGAGTGAGTATGATATGGAATTTCAAAACCGAAATGCTATCAAAGTCGATCCTTGGCGGATTTTGTGCAAGAATCACAAGGAATGTTGTTAGGGAAGTGACATGGGTAGTGTTTGTGGATGGATTTGTGGGGAGTTTGGGATGTGGAGTAGGCATCATGTTAATTAACCCGAAAGAGGTGGAGAGTAGTTTTGCCATAAGGTTGGATTTTAAACTTTCAAACAAAAAGGCTGAGTATGAGGCTTTTCTGCGGGGGATTCGCATGGCGGTGGATATGGGAGCATCAAAAATACTTATACACATAGATTCTCAATTGGTGTACAAGCGGTGAGGAGAGTTCGAGATCGAGAAGAGAGGATGGAAAATTATGTAGAGAAATACAGAATCCTCGAAAAAAGATGGTAAACGAGATAGAGATTTGCCATATACAAGGGAAGAGAATACAAAGCAGATTTATTGTCAAAGATTGCCGGCTCAACAAGAGGGGGTTATGATCAAGTATTATCCTATTGGTGGACAAGGAAGTAGTTTGGAGTTTAGAAATAGGAGAGATAGAGAAAAAGGAGGATTGGAGGATTATGATATTAACATACTTAAAGGAATGAGTTTTGCCAAAAGATAGAAAGGAAATGGCTAAGGTAAAGATATGAGCAACGCGATTTTATATCTGGGAGAGTGTTGTACAAGAAAGGTTATAGTGCACAAAGAAGGAGAGTATGTCTTTGAAAGAGATACATGAAGGATGTTGTGGAAATCATATGGGAGCAAGGACCTTAGCTAATAAGGTATTAAGGGAAGGATACTTCTGGCCGAGCTTAAGGAAGGATGTTGAACAGATGGTGAGGAGGTGTGGAAAGTGCCAAGTGCATGCACCATTTATATATAGGCCAGCTGAAGAACTCATGAATATGAGTTCGGCCTGTCCATTCGCTAAATGGGGAATAGATATTGTGGGATCATTTCCTCAGGCGTCGGGACAAAAAAGTTTTTGATAGTGGCAATAGACTATTTTAGCAAGTGAGTGGAGGCTGAACCATGGCTAAAATAACTGAAGAGGTTGTTATGAAATTCGTTTGGCAAAACATAGTTTGTAGGTTTGGGATACCTCGGGTGATTATCTCGGATAATGGCACGCAATTTAATGGAGCATGTATTTGGGAATGGTGCAAAGAAATGAAAATTGTGCAGCACTTTACCTCAGTTGCACATCCTCAAGCAAATGGGCAGGTGGAGGTTACGAACAGGATTTGGTACAAGGATTGAAGGCTCGGCTTGAAAAAGCTGGAGGAGCTTGGGTGAAAGAATTGGGCTTGGTATTGTGGTCATATAGGACGAATCCAAAAGAAGCAACGGGAGAAACACCATTTAGTTTAGTTTATGGCATGGATGCAGTCATACCAGCTGAGATCGGGATGGAAACTCACCGAATTCAAAACTTTGAAGAAGGGCATAACAACTTAAGGGCTCAATAGGCTTTGGATATGATCAACTAAAAATGAGAGATGACATTCTTGCAAATGGAGCGAACAAGGAGTCGGGTTCGAGCTAGCTATAATAATAGAGTGAGAAATAGGAATTTCCAAGTGGGAGAGTTGGTGCTGAGAAAAGCGGATGCAACGAATAATCGAGGAAAGCTGGAGGCTAATTGGAAGGGTCCTCATAGAGTGACAACGGTGTTAGCCGGAGGGGCTTATTGTAAGTCCAAGCGGGTACGATAATCTTGAGGGGGGTGAATATATTATCTCCATCTTTTCAATTATGCCCTCTTTTTGAATCAAATACGCCAAGACAAGAATAAAAGTGCGGAAAATAAACAACACACGTCGATTTATAGAGCTTCACCCCACCTAGGGACTACGTGCTCTACCACCCCAGTATATCCGGGATGGGTTTCGAAAAGAAAAAGAATTTTATTAATTACCACAATTAATACAAATTCAACTTACAACAACACCTTGAAGGGCACCACACTCTCCTTCAACACCACATTTGAGATTACCACAATCTCTCTTGAAGATTACCGCAATCTCCAACAAAGACCTTGTGAAGATCACCACAATCTTCAACCTTGAAGAATACCAAATTCTTCAACACCTCAATAAGAAGATCACCACAATCTTCTTGCACCTATCACCTAGATCATCCAAGTGTGTTCTTACCACAAGAACACTCACAAGGATATCTTGTGTTGAATGATAACCACAAATAATGTTTGCTTGAATGTATCTTGTTGTGTTATAGTATTCTCTCTTATAGTTGTGCTTCAAATCTTCCTCTATTTATAGAGGATGTCTTGAACATGATAGGCTCCTCCTAGGAGATTGAAATCTATAAAAAAATTGCAAGACAAGTGAAGAATATAATCTGTTAGAAATCAATCCCACAAATTAGGGAAAAGTCGTCACGCAAACAACGGTTATAATTTTTTGACAAACTATAGGGCGACCTGTCGCGCACAGATAGACATTTGAAAAATGCACTGAAAAATTACACTGGGCGACCGATCGACGGGGAGTTCGACCGGTCGACCTCGCCCTTAGCCGGTCGGTCTCTCCAAATGCGAAACAGGAAGAGTTTTGCATCCTACAGTATCCGGTCGACCCACCGGGAGACCGGTCGATAGAACCGTCGACGCCGGGCGACGATCCAACCTGTGTGATTTTTCCTCCGTCTCATTTTCTGTTCCAAAAATCATCTTGGTCACGGGTTGCCCTATAGGGCGGCCGACGGTCGACCAAGAGGAGTAAATGTTGTCCAATTTTTGTCAAAACTAAACCTCAAGAAATACTCCGAAAATTTAGTAAAAACATTTTAAACCGATCGGGAGTATTTAGACAATATTTAGGAACATTGTTTTGGTGTAAAAGCACGTTAACACAAAATCATCAAAAGTGTTGTCCAATTTTTATCGAAAATAACTTTGAAGAAATACTCGAGAGTTTAGTACAAACATTTTAGGAGTATTTGGACAACAATTAAAAATATTGTTTTGGTGTAAAAACAAAATTATCAAAATCATGATAAAACCATTTATCAAACAATCTCCCCATTTTTGATGATTACAAACCAAAACAATTTTTAGAAATATTAGGAGGAAAATTTTAAAAACGGTTTTCCGGTAAAGACATCTAACCGTTTAGAAGCGACCAAAATTTCCAAAATAACATAAACAACCAAATGAGGGAGTAAATATTATCCAAGTATTAGCACAAGCTCCCCCTATCAACAAGCACATCAATAATAGACAAGTAAAATAACCAAGCTCATCAATAATAGACAAGTAAAAATAACCAAAAGCTAAAAGCTCAACTTCTACAAATGGAGCTTAATAACCAAGAGCTTATAAGCTCCCCCTGTCATCAAAATATCATTAGACAAGTAAATATACATCAAAAGGACTAAGTATGATCCACAACTTATGGCATTTAATAGCCACAACTTATAGCTTCTTTCTCGAGCTTATATTAGCTTCTATGAGCTAATAAGCTTATAACATGTTTCTCCCCCTTTGGAATCATCAAAAAGAATGTTAGCACGATAAAAACATCATATATTCATATCAAAGTGCGCAACTAAACCGATGTATCGAGCTATATGAACATTGAAGCTTATAAACCAAATAGGAGGGAAAAGTCGATCATACGACTTGTAGAAGCTTATGAAAACTAATTTGATTTGCAAAACATGATCTCTATAAATATATAAGACTTTTGAAATCGAGAGAATCATGTAGGTGATGAATTTTTCATTGAAACATTTTATCGAACACTTGGCGGGCGTCAAAAATTGAAGAAGATATATAAAGCCCTTGTAAATGTAATCAAGCCAAGTTTTTCATCACCAAAAGCAATTTTACAAATATAATCCAACAACAATCATCATTCACAACACAATTATATAAGAATTCCATCAATATATCAAGTAGAAGCATTTTCTCAAGGGTTCAACCCAATTGAGATAAAAAGAGTAGAATTCTTACCATTTAATCGATGAAGATGAGTAACAATGATGATAAACGAGCAATATAATCCCCAAAATATGTAATTTATGCAACAAAACTCATTTGAAGTGAATTGTGTGTGAAATTTGCAAAGGGGACGAAAGTTGTGTGAAATGAGCCAAAATGACGAGAAAAATAAGAACAGAGACGATTTTAACCAAAATTTGGCAGCGGGTGACCGGTCTATGCTTAGGGCGACCGGTCGGCCCCAGCCCTGGCAGCCCACTGTTCCAATCTGTTATGTAAAAGTCCGAAATTTGATCCAAAAATCCGATTTTTCGCCCCTAAGTTTTTAAAAACGTGCAAAATGAAAACGTAGACCTTATTCAATATACATTATGTCATAATTAAGCTCGAAATGAGGTAAAAGACTCGGCGGTAAATGGTTGAAAACAAATGTCCGCGAGTTATCCTTGAGATTTTAATTAAACGCATCTCAATTTTTTGTTTTTAGAAACGCAATCCCTTTAAAAAAATATCGAATCTGCAATATGTTTAGTTCGATTATGACGAACCATATTTTAGAAAATTATATTCACCGGACTTGTTATCCCGAAAAATATGAACGTTTTAAAACTTTGGATATACAAGCCATAAGAAAAAGTGCCTTTCAAATATTTGAAAATTTCTTTTAACGGCACTTTAATGAGATTCGTTGGGGTAGTTTTGAAGTCGAGCATATAGACATAAGGCATAGAAAATGTCAAGTCTAAAAGAGTAATAAACGAAGATAAACATACCTCAAATTTGTTCGTCAATCGATATGCCTTCCTCAACCTTTGTCAAACTTTACATTGGTAGCCATAGAGGTTGAGATGGTTCTTCCTTCTTGATGCCTAACTTCTTCAAAAGTTCTATTGTATACTTTGATTGTAAAATATAACCACTTTCTTGGCATTGTTTAACTTGAAGTCAAGGAAGAAATTGAGCTCTCTCATCATGCTTATCTCAAGTTCACATTGCATCAAAAATATCTTGCACAAATATTCATTAGTAGCACCAAAAATATTCTCATAAATTTGCACAAGTAAGTAATCTTGCCCTTTTTCAAAAACAAGGAGATTAGTACAACTTTACCTCTTGTAAAATCATTTTGCAAAAAAATAGCTAAGTCTATCAAACCATATACGGTGTATTTGTTTTAAACACACAAGGCCTTTTATAAAAATCATTTGGCCTAGAAAATATTTTTCAAACCCCGATTGTTTTTACATAGACTTCTACTTGAATAAAATCATTTAGAAAAGTGGATTTATCATCCATTTGGTAAAGTTTGAAATTTTCTTAAAACAAGGATAGGCAAGTAAAATACGTATAGCTTCAAAAACATGCTACGGGTGCAAATGTTTCATCAAAATCAATACCTTTTTCTTGGCATTACCTATGAGCTACTAACCTCCCTTTGGTTATCATACTTGTTCCAAAATACCAAAAATTTCGCAAAGTCTTAAGAAGATATCTTTGCACAAGAGCATAGTAATATCGAATAATAGATATGCAATAACAAGTAACACATACTATGCTTTCAAATAAATCATCAAGAGTTTCATAAAACATGTAAGCTCAAATAAGCTTATAGGAAGCTATATAATATCTCTTTTGAAATTTGAAAAATTCAAGAGCATATAGTTGAGACCTCATTTAAAAGAAGCATTTGAACAAAAATTTAGACAAGAATGAATATGAACAATCAAATGCATATCATTGAGAGAATTATGAAAATCAAATGTTTTATCACAACGAAATATAATCATTTACAAGTCTCAAGCTTTATCGAATAGTTCCTTTTAAAAATTGAAAAATCTCTTAATGACACTTATGTGAAATACTATGAAATATCTTGAAAATCAAGCACATAGGCATATGGCAAAATATATCGAGTCTATAAGATGAATACCAATGATGAGCGTACTTCGATAGTTTATGGTCCTCTTGACATATTATGACATAAATAGCCATTGGTGAGGATATATAAATCCTACACAATACTTAAACAAATTTTGCACAACATAGTTATACAAGTGTAGGCTAAGCAATAAGAGATATCTTAAGTATACTTATGTTATATAAATACATAAGAGATAATAAACCACATAAGTCTAAGTAAATACACAAGAATTTTAAAAACATCATGTAAGGTCTTCTTTCAAAGAATTTTAAAAACACAAATATGTAGAAGACCTCTTCGAAAATATTTTAAAAAACCATTTTGACAATTAAGGCACAAATAAGAACATGCATAATAACAAAATAAAATGCATATTTAAATGGGGATATACGATTTACCAATTTCGCCATTTCCATGGGTTGTGCCGTCCCATTGTTGATGATATCTTCCCTTTTGAAAATCATCTTGTTGATGATAGCTCTTCCTATTGCTCCATTTCCAAGGATTGTGTCCTTCCCATTGTTGAAAGTGTCTTTCTCTTGGAAATTCATTGTAGTGATGTCTTCTCCTTTGATCAAATGAGATGGTCATTTGATGTCTTCTAGGCGGTATGAATTTTCCTTGATTTTTATTCCGCCGGGTACCTAATATAACATTGTTTTGTGGTACCCTCAAGTGTTTGGGTCCTTTGGGATTAGTTTTGAGACTTTTAGGTCTCCAACAATAATTAAAGCTATTTCTAGTTCGACAAGTATTAACCGTGTGACCCTTTTTACCACAATAAAAACAAGTAATAATTCGAGGAGCATAATAACCAACATGCATAGAGACTTGATTCTTTTTCATATGATTAACAACACTAGGCTTATGATCAAGTCCTTGTTTCAATTTATCACAACTATGAACATCAACAATATCGGTTATTTTATCGGTACTCAAGTTGGATTTTGATAAATCATTTTTCATGCAATCAATATTCTCAACAAGAGTACTATTTTCTTTTTCAAGGTTTCTAACCTTATCAAGTGTGGTGGTGTGAGCACATGAAAGTGATTCATAGGAAGTAAATAAACTATCCTTTTCATTTTTCAAAATATTGAATTCCTTTTTCAAATATTTGTATTTAACAAGTAAGCTTTGGAATTCATTTTGAAGCTCATCAAAATCATTTTGCAAATCATTATAATCATTATGAAATTCATTATCATAAGAAGTAGAGGGTTTAGAACTTACCTCATTTTCTTCTTCGAATCCCATAAGACATTGTTCAACTTCTTCATAGTTGGAAGTTGTAAGAGGCTTGTTCCTTGGATTTGATTTGTATCCACTTGAGAAGTATATGATTTTGAGTTGCTCCTTTCATTTGCATATACTTCATATATGGCTTCTAATTTTTGCCATACTTCATGTGCCGATCGAATTCCTACAATATGATCAAATTCCAAAGTGGTAAGTGAACAATACAAAATATTTAGAGCTTTACCATTTAAGGAGATGATTTTTTTCTCTTCATCATTGAGCTCCTTGAGGACTTTGGAGGTGTGTGGTGTATCTTTTATCGAGATAGATTCTCCATTGACGATCGTGTTCCAAATATCGAATCCGCAACCTTGTAGCTAGCATTCCATTCTTTCTTTCCAAAATGTATAATTTTTGGAATCAAATAGTGGTGGCTAGGTGGTGGAGGTGCCGGTAAGGTGGACTTCATTCGTAGCCGATGATCGTTCCTCTTTACTCGCGATGTGGAACGAGCTTGCCAAAGAGTTTGGCTTTGATACCACTTGTAAGTCAAGCGGCTACGATAATCTAGAGGGTGAATAGATTATCTCCATCTTTTCGATTATGCCCTCTTTTTGAATCAAATACGCCAAGACAAGAATAAAGGTGCGGAAAATAAACAACACACATCGATTTATAGAGCTTCACCCCACCTAGGGACTACGTGCTCTACCACCCCAGTATATCCGGGATGGGTTTCAAAAAGAAAAAGAATTTTATTAATTACCAAAATTAATACAACACCTTACAACATCACTTTGAAGAGCACCACACTCTTCTTCAACATCATCTTTGAGATTACCACAATCTCTCTTGAAGATTACCATAATCTCCAACGGCACCTTGTGAAGATTACCACAATCTTCAACATTGAAGAATACCAAATTCTTCAACACCTCAATAAGAAGATCACCACAATCTTCTTGCACCTATCACCTAGATCATCCAAGTGTGTTCTTACCACAAGAACACTCACAAGGATATCTTGTGTTGAATGATAACCAAAAACCAAGATTACAACTCGATAATGAATAATACAATTTGAGTGCAAGTGTAATCAAGAAATAAAGCCTAGACCTCAAAGATGTGAAAATGATAAGCTAGGCAAATTACAACAAGAATAATAACAATGAAGAACAAATAATGTTTGCTTGAGTGTATCTTGTTGTGTTGTGGTTTTTTCTCACTTATTGTGTTGCTTCAATTCTTCATCTATTTATAGAAGATGTCTTGGACATGATAGGCTCCTCATAGGAGATTGAAATCTGTACAAAATTGCAAGACAAATGAAGAATATAGCTGTTAGAAATCAATCCCACAAATTAGGGAAAAGTTGTCTCATTTTTGCACAACGGTTATAATTTTTCTTTGACAAACTATAGGCGTTATACAGATAGACATTTGAAAAATGCACTAAAAATTACACGGGGCGACCGGTCGATGGGGGGTTCGACCGGTCGGTCTCTCCAAATGCGAAATAGGAAGAGTTTTGCATTTGAAAAATGCGATGAACCGGTCGACAGGCAACCGATCGACCTGTGTGATTTTTCCTCCATCTCATTTTCTCTTCCAAAAATCATCTTGGTCAGGTTGCCCTATGGGAGGGCCAGGTCGATCAAGAGACAAAAAATATTGTCCAATTTTTATGAAAATAAACCTCAAGAAATACTCCAAAAATTTAGTAAAAACATTTTAAACTGATCGGGAGTATTTAGACAACATTTAGGAACATTGTTTTGGTGTAAAAACACATTAACACAAAATCATCAAAAGTGTTGTCCAATTTTTATCGAAAATAACTTTGAAGAAATACTCCGAGAGTTTAGTACAAACATTATAAATCATTTAGGAGTATTTGGACAACAATTAAAAACATTGTTTTGGTGTAAAAACAAAATCATCAAAATCATGATAAAACCATTTATCAAACACTTATGAGTTGGAAGAACTAGATGGGAAGAAGTTACCTCGAGCATGGAATATCGGGAACTTGAAGAAATATTACTCTTAAGTAAAGAAATTCGGTAGTAGATCTATGATATCTACAATGATTTTCTTTTAAATCTTGATGTAATTATAAAAGAGTATGAATGAAAGAGCTCGCACTTTATTATGATCAAAATAGTATGACTACAACATGAATTTAGCTAAGTATTTTTAGCTCGATCATTGAATTGATAATGAGCTAAAAAGCTTAGAGGGCGGATACCCATAAGTTAAGCCTGAAGCTTATGAAAATTTGACTAAGTATTTTAGCCTTGTCCCCGAGGTGACTTGAAGCGAAAAGTACCTGTAGCTCAGCTTGAGCTTCGAAAAATTGAAAATTTGACCAAGTACTTTTAGCCTTATCCCCGAGGTGACTTGAAGCTAAAAATACCTATAGCTCGACTCGAGCCGAAGAACTTAAAATTTGACCAAGTATTTTTAGCCTTGTCCCCAAGGTGACATTGTAGGTCCCAAGGGGTGTGAGTAAGGTTTAGAAGGGGGGGTTGAATAAACCTTACTAACTTTTCGATTTAGTCCTTTTAAATTAGTTGAGTTAATTTCACGACTATGTCCTTGATGGGACTAAGTTAGTTAACCAAATGAGTTAGCCACTCAACAGACTCAACCGAGTTGTTGATAGAATAACTAACTTTGTTTAGTCTAATACTTAACTCATTTGTGATGAGATTTTATTGCGGAAGACTTACCACCCTTGAATTTGGTTTAAATATGTTTTAACACTTGGTTTTAGCTCTTTGTTAAATATCAAATGGATAGCAAATAATCGCCAGATATTAAATAATATGCGTGTAAAGTAAATCTTGAAATGTAAATGACACAATAAATTTTATAGAGGTTCGAAGATGGGGTAATTCTTCTAATCCTCTCTTCTCCAACTCTGGAGGAATCCACTAAGTATTGATCGAGTACAAAGTGGTTATCGGTCCGGATGCAAGTCTTGATCACCACTAACTTGATCCTTTGGGACACATCTGCAGGAGATGCCTTGGTCACAGTTGGCTTCTCGTCAGACTAAACCTTCTTCACGGGGCATTTGCCTTGCTACTACAACTCACTTGGTCAAGTTTCTTGGATTTGATCACGAAGCCCTCCAATAACTTGAGACTGGTTTGACCTTGAACCTTTCTCTGATCCTCCTTGGCATGTAGACCCCTTTTGATTCTTCAAAAGTTTCCTCTTCAATAGTTTGAAGTTGTCTTTCCTTCATGACTTGGTGTTGGATTGATTTCTTCGGAATTTAGGCTTGAGGATTTGCTGAATAATTTGAGAATATTTTTGCAGGTTTACGGCTTGAATAATAGATTGAGTGTTCATGGTTGAGGTAACCTTCTCTCAAAGTGATTCCTCGGCCTTTTATAGTGAACTTTCAAAAAATCTGCCGTTGAAGAGATATGCTAATTTCAAAAGTCATTGTCTTGTTGCGAGTTCTTGATCTTGACATTTCCTCGTATTAAATGAACATTCAACTTTTTAGTCGACCTGACACAAGATGCAGTACTTCCCATTGGTTTATTCCTTTTGCACGCTTCTCGTGATCGAGCACTTTAAGACATGGTAACATGGAAGTATTACTTGTTTAGGTAATATTCTTGACTTCGTGCAACGGATTCTTTTGATGGTCTTGACTTGATTGCTTTTCTTAACTTCCCAGGTGACTTGAGTCGGCTCCCAATCATTGGATGACTCATCCATGTCTTCAACTTGAGACTTGGCTTCTTGAGTTGACTTGTGACACTTTATACTGATTGT
Source organism: Rehmannia glutinosa (assembly GCA_016081115.2). Classification (NCBI taxonomy): domain Eukaryota; kingdom Viridiplantae; phylum Streptophyta; class Magnoliopsida; order Lamiales; family Orobanchaceae; genus Rehmannia; species Rehmannia glutinosa. The sequence continues at coordinate 86,573,343 of CM071927.1, read as the reverse complement.
ATCACCATTTGCTACACTTCCAAATCGAGTTCTTATCTTCTTTTCCTTGCTATACTTAGATGCTTCACAAAGTGAGTCTTCATCCCAGTCTTGATTGACTTCTTGTATGTCCGGGCGTGGTGACTTGACTCGACTAGTACGACCTATCTATTACAATACAAATTACAAAGAGAATGGGGTGCAAACTTTCTAGTCTAAGTTTTACATGGCATTCATCAAAATCTAAACATAAATTTCCCAACAATTTCCCCCTTTTTGATGATGCTAAAACTTAAAACATACATACAAAATGTAAATAGCGAGAGATACATACAGACAATGTAGAAACGAGAGAATGTATGCGTAGAATTGATCCTTTTTATTGATCATAACATTCTTGTCATTTACATTTTGTTTACAAAGTGTATCGAGCATCATGGCGTTCTATATCTACGAAAAAAAAAAATAGAAATTCTAGATTCTTATTCAATGTACGGAAGACTTACATACATATGCATTTATAATAGTAAAATACATGAAGGGTGGACAACAACACTTAATCGCCTTATTTGTCTCTTCTTTCTTCTTGACTCTATCGTCTTACGGTCTCTTTCTCTTCTTTTTTTCTTCTGCTTTCTTTTTCTCGTAGGCTCTTACAGCGACTTCATCTTTTCTTCTTCTTTTCTTGTCTTTCTTCCCACAATGAGTTTGTCTTTTATTTTATTCTTCAATCCTCTTGACATAGTCGGCATTCTTCCTTGCCACTTCCATGTTGGCTACTTCGTCATATTTGACCCAATAGATCCCTCCTTTCTTTCCTCGGATCTATATATTCGATATTTTGGGTAGAGGTCTAGGTCTAAAACCTCTTCCTCCACTACTTCTACCCCTTCCTCCTCGGGTGTGTATTGTCTTTGGGGCTTCTTCTTCCGGAGAGTGACCGGCAGAGTGATCTTTAGGAGTGTCCGCTTCTGTCCCGGCTTCTTCGCACGGCTCGAGGCCTTTTTCCCAATACAAGTCCCGAGGAGTTGGGCTATGGACATGTCTTGAAGTATCATTCGGATTCGGCGTTTTGAATTCATCGACCGATCTAGGATCGGTTCGATGTACGAAATGGCATTAGTGTCTCTTCTATTTGGAATGCCTCCGTATTGTTTCAATATGTCCATCACACGGGCATTCATTTTCCTTCAACCTCCTTCATCCTACCTCTACTATTTCCTCTTCTCGGACATGGGCACGCAGAGTGTTGGAGCGCGAGTCTTTGGGAGTTTGCTTATGATGTCGATGTGACAAGTCCTTGTTGAGGGTTTAGCAACCATTAAAGTCATATCCTTTGAACCTTCCCCTCAACGGATTTTCCTTTTCTTTTTTTTCGCTCTTGTTTGTTTTCTTACGCTTCTCAACAATCGCGTCCTTCTTCTCGGTGATCGATTCTTTCAACGTCTTTAGGTATTATATTTCCCCTTTTTGTCATCATCAAAGGAGAGAGGAACCCTGAAACATGCCAACAAACATGAAATCTAGGCGGTGATATTTGAGTTCGCTTGGATTCGCTACGGAGTATCTTCTTTCGAAAGTCGAGCGAGTGGCTTTTGATTGGTCACCAACTTCATTTCAGCCATGAGAAGGCTAAATTTTTCATTCATATTCTCCTATGTCTTGCAGAAGTTCTTTTCGATGAAATTCATGCAGTGAGTTCCATTTCCGTTGTATGAGATTCATGCATTCTATCAATGTTTTCTTGCATTCTTCTCTTCATATCGGCGTTATCGGTGCTCAGATCAACATCTTGTTGCACAATGCCTTAAAGTATTGAACCTATTCTACACGCGTTGTTTGCTACTATTGCCACCATTCGGATCCGATTATGATTCCACACGGATCGGCCATAAGATTAGCATCTTTGTTATCCATCCGCATATCCAATGAGGCCTAGTGCCTTTCTATCTTCTCGAACTTGATTGTTACCTCGTCTCTCAGTGGCGGCCAATGACATCAAAATCAAAATCTGTTGGGACGATGGTATACGTGGGAATGATTTGGATCAGGTTTATGGAATCGTCGTTGATCTCTAGCCGATTCTTCATCAAGATCGGCGACTCTAGTGAGAAAGGGAAAGTTTGTTCAAACGCATCATCACGGACATAGGGAATATGTTCAACCGTGACTTGTGGTCGTGATGTGCCTGGTTGAGTCGATTCTTGCAGCGTTGGGAGCTGCGCGATGAAGATCGTGATTCAAGCTGGGGTTTGTTGTGGTATGGACCGGGCCGAGCCTCGGCTATCTCGATAAGCTTTGCCGTCGGTCTGTTGGTTTTTCCATTTGGGTTGTCCGGTCTCGGTCGTGTCGATGGCGTCGTCGGACGATGATAAGACTTGAAGGGTGGCTCATCATCAAAATTGAACTTTTGACGAAATGCGAATTCCTCGCTTACATGTCTTTGGGAAGAACATCCTCGGTGAGTCGTTTGGTCTTGCAACGAGGGGATGACTCGGCTTTATCTTCACCATCAGATCCCGAGAAAAGTTACATCGGGGTTGTCTTGGGAATCGTGAAGGGCACTTATCTCCTTCTCGGTTGCATCAATGATAATAGGAGGATGTTCCGTCTTACTGCTTCTCTTTACCTCGGGAAGTCTCAACCTCCGTAGGCCTTCGCACCTCTTACGGTCTCAAGCAGACAAGGTCTTGGACATTCCCTTGAGACTCGGCTGTCTTGGGGTCTCTGCAGTGGAATCCATAGGAGTCTCAACTCCGTGGATTGCACTTTCATTGCCGAGAGTGTTAACTCCCGAGGCGAGAACCAGCGGAATGTGCCTCGATTTTTGAATAATTCCCATACCAGCGTCCTAAATGATATTTAAATTGTTTTGAACATATCAGTTGGCACTTCAAAGTTGAGAGAGATCTCAATTGTCCGAGCTTCTAAAATACCGTGAACAACTTGCTGTGTTTCGTTTTCTTTTTCCTTCTCCACTTCGCCTCCGAGATTCATGGTGGAGTTGTGCTGCATTTGAAAAAAAAAAAGAACCTCCGACCTCAGCCTAGGCATTTGTAGTGGAGGAGTTTCCCCCTCAGCTGGCACACCATTTTTGAGTGACTTGGATTGGGGTCACTCTTCTCCAAACTCCCGATTGTTTCCTGTGAGTGTTCAGCCGTTGGGGCAGGTGGTAAGACACCTTCAATAGGGGTTGGCTCGACTTGGGTCCCCGAATTCCCAGTTTCATCGCCATTTCCCTTAGAACCTTCCTCAGAGTGAGCTGGGGAAGTGGTCGTGCAACATTTCCCTTGATTTGCAATCACCGCTGCACCACTCCCATAGGGTCAATTTCCAGCTGTGATTTGGAAGACTCTCCTGGTCCTTCCATCAACTGTTGCTCATGCATCATCCTGGATTCCCGCATGGCTTGCTGCGTTTCTAGCTCTTCTGTCGCAGCAGCAGGGTCCAAATCTTCATCACTTTCTGAAAGTATGTCAAGATGTGGATGAGTGTGATCAGTGGTTCCAGTTAGAGGACAAATACTGGCTTTCGCACGAGCTTCTGCTTCCTCTGCTGCCCTAGCCTGTTCGTTTTCCTTTCGAATTTGCAGCATGTTGATGCAGTTATCCTCATCAAGGGCTTGCAGCACTGTATCAACTTCAAGGAACCTGAATAGCTCCTCTTCCTCCTCAATAAACTCTGGGTGTTCAAACTGCACCCTAGAGTGACTCAACTTCCACTTCCTCCATTCTCGCAGATGATTTTGGATGTCTGGATATGGTGGAGATAGCATGATCACATCATCATCGTCATCATCTTTTTGCGGTACCTCTTTCTCAGGAATGGAGGGTAGTAGAGCTTGCTGCTCTTCACCCTCTGTAGCGTCTGTCGCAGGCGGAGACACAGCCCTGTCGACAGGAGATTTAGCTCTCTCGGTTTATTCTTGTTCATCGATGTTCTGTCCTGTTTGGGTCTTCAACTTGCCTCTGCGATCGGCCTTAGAGACTTGGCGGTTTCATCAATGATCTCACGGAGACTCTACTTCTCCGGTGTTGCGGCGTCTGTTCGGCCGAGTGGCGGACTCATTTGTTTTCTCAAGCTCACGAACGCTTGAAGATTCTTCTTCTTCTTTTGGTTTTCACCAGAGAAATGTCCGGTTCTACTTCCTCCGGTTCCACGATAGTAAAGGCCTGTGGGGTTGCCTTAGAGGCATTTGCCTTTCTCGTCTTGCGATCCTCTTCTTCTTCATTCCTGGAGAAGGTACTAAGGATTCTTCTCTCTGGCTGCGGGCGGGGAGACACGGCGCAGCAGAGGCGGGTGACTCATTTTGCAGGGGGTAGTGCGTTGTTTTCTTTGCAATGGGGGCACTTTATCTTCTTGGGAGGAGGAGACACAGTTGTTGTTCCTCGAGGGTCGGTGATTCCCCTCATTGGTATCCGCTCTCTTGCCATAAGCTCTCTTCCGAGCTCCCAGAGATTCGATCGGAACATCTTCTTGTTGACATGGAACGCCTTTCCATGTCGGAGTGGAACTCCCTTCACCTCCATTAGCCGGCCAATAACAAGGCCATACCCCAAGGATCCTCCGAATGATCCATCTTCCTTGAAAGACTTATTTCCAACATTTTGGCAGAGTCTGCTGTATACAAACTCAGCCCAATTTACCTTCTTCTCCTCCATGATCGCAGCCATCACGATCAGCTTGGTTTTGGACAGCTGATTAAAGCTTCCAAATTTTATGTCTACACACTTGGCAACAATGTCCAACAACTTATGATAATTTTCCTTTGACTTCTTGTCTGCTTTGTGTAGACAACTTTCGCGGTGATCGGGTTTGACCACTTCCTTCCATGCACAGACCAAGTTTACATCGGCCTCAATATCTCGGCACTCCTTCCGATGGCGTGACAAACAATGTTAGCTAGATCTAAGCGGTGATCGTAAATTTCTTTCCGTGAGGAGAGGACTTGATGCCCTCGTCATGAACCTCGGCGTTCACGTGAGAAGAAGCTGTGCGACCTCTTCCACGTACGTCATCACGAAACTCCATCATGAGAAAGGGTTTTAGTCGATTTCTCCACTTTCTCGGCCTATCTTCTTCACAAGGGTTTCATCGGACCCTGTTTAATCATCCCTTCAAAATCCATGGTAGAACCGGTGTGGATTTGCTTTCCCAACTTGGTGAAATCATAGGTGGTTGCCATCTTTGAGTTTTACCGAGCGAAATCATAGAAATTTTCTTTGAGGATTGATAGGGTTTTGAGAGAAAAAATCTGTCTTTGTTTTTGGAGAGATGAGCAGGTTTGAGTAATGTGAGAGAGAAAAACGGACGAAATGATATATGTATGGGTTATGAAAGGATGTGCATACGGTTTTGAAATTTGATCGGGATCAATGGCTCGTTTAGCACGCCGATTAGCATTTAATTTCTCGCATTTAATGCGGCATCATTTATATCCATCATAGGCTTGGTCGTGCATCTTTTTTTGATCATCTATCATTATTACCGGGACGGCGTCATCCTTAAAAGCGATTGCATTTTTGTCACTTAGCTCATAAATAATCGCTTACTCCTTAGTCGATTCAACTCTTCTCTCTTTTCACATAGGTACTCATTTGTCAACTAACTGATCTATTTGGTGATTCTCCGATACGGTTGATGTCTTGCATTTGGTTTATGACCTCGGCTCTATTTTCATCTTTTTCGTTCCAACTCTTTCTCCTTGAGTCTTCCGAGTGTCAATTCGACTCAATTAACCCTAGCTCATGCTTAAGCTCTTCAAATCTTGATTCACATAATGGCTTTGTGAATATGTCGCCTAATCTTGTTTATCGGTTGAGATGTATTCAAGGTGATGCCCTTTTTTCAACATGATCTCTTATAAAACGATATATCGACATCAATGCGCTTTGTTCTTGAGTGCAACACATGATTTTGAGTGATTGCAATAGCACTTGTGTTATCACACATAATTGGAATTTCTTTTTCTTCAACATCATAATCTCTCTTTTGTTGTCTCATCCATAAGACTTGGGCACAACAATTTGCCCGTGACTATGTACTCGCTCAACCGTTTGTGGCTATTGAATTTTGCTTCTTGCTAAACCAGGAAACCAATCTGTTTCCAAGCATTTGACATGTACTGAGAAGTACTCTTCCTATCAACTCTACATCCAAAGATAGTCAGTCGAGTAACCAATAAGCTTGAATCCTCCTTCCTTTGGATACCATAAGCCGTTTTACGGCATCCCTTCAAATATCTTAGGATTCTCTTGGTTTGATCATATGGCTTTCTTTTGGTGCGATTGAAATCTTGCACATACACCTACAAACAAAGGTGATGTCGGCCTACTTGCCGTGAGATGAAGCGTTGATCCAATAAGTGCTGTATCTAGTTTGATCTGGGCTTGCCATCTGCATCCATATCCATCTTGTGATGTATTCATTGGTATTTTCCAGAAGACTTCTCTTGTGCAAATTTCTTCATTAAATCTACGGTATACTTTGTTTGACTTATGAAGGTTCCATCCTTGACTATTTAACTTGAAGTCCTAGAAAGAATGTCGACTCTCCCATCATGCTCATTTCAAATTTGCCTTGCATGAGATTTGAGAATTTATCATGACTCTTTGTTTGTGGATCAAAGATGATGTCATCACATATATTTGAACAAGCAAATATACTCTCTCCATCTTGAATTAAAGAAGAGTGTTCTATCCACTTTGCCTTTGGTGAATCCATTATCTCGTCGGGAATTGAGACAATGTATCATACCATGCTCTACAGGTGCTGTTTCAATCAGGTATAGAGCTTTCTTGAGCTTGTACACTTTATCTCCAGAGTCTTACTGCTCAAATCCTGGATGTTGTTCAACATAGACTTCTTCTTCCAATAATCCATTCAAGAATGCACTTTTTACATCCATTTGGTATACAATGAAGTTCTTGTGTGCGGCATAGGCAAGAAACATCCTTATTGCTTCTAATCTTGCAACAAAGGGCAAAGGTTTCATCAAAATCTATTCCTTCTTCTTGGCAATACCCTTTGGCTACGAGTCTTGCTTTGTTTTTACCACCAGAAACCGTCTTCATTCATCTTGTTTACGAACACCACTTTGTGCCAATGACATTTTGATGGGTTGGTCTTTGACCAATTCCCAAACTTTATTTCTCTCAAATTGATTCAGACTCTTTTTGCATGGCTTGAATCAATGTGTGTCATCGAGTGCTTGGGACACATCTTTGGGTTCTATTTGGGAAATAAAACAAGTGAACATTGCTTTTGTTGAGCTCACGGATCTGGTTCTTACACCATCTCTTACATTTCCAATGACTAGCTCACGGTGGATGGTCTTCGGCCATCTCACATCGAGGTTGGAGTAAGTTAGTTGGGTTCGATCTTCTTCTTGCTTTGTGTTATCTTGATCAGCTCTCTCATCATCACTTAGCTGCAGATTGTCCAGCTGTCTTTGAGATTCAGCTATCTCATCTTCACCTTGATTAATTATTCCAGCTTCAGCTTCAACATAGGGACTCTTATGCACAGTTGGTTGATTCAGCTTATCAGCTAACTCTTCAAGATCTTCTCCATTTACATTAGGTTCATCAAACACTACATGGATGGACTCTTCTGTGACCATAGTCCTTTTGTTCAGCACTATATAGGCTTTGCTTTTAGCTGAGTATCCCAAGAAGATACCTTCATCAGCTTTGGCATCAAAAGCCTTTAGATTATCCTTCCCATTATTGTGGATGAAGCATTTACATCCAAAAATTTTAAAGTACCCAACATTTGGCTTTCTCCTTGTCCAAATTTCATAGGGAGTCTTTGTGGGTTGTCTATTTATCATGCATCTATTTTGAGTATAGCATGCGGTATTGATGGCTTCAGCCAAAATCTTTGGGTAACCTGCTTGACCTAACATGGTCTTCTTCGCTTCCTTGAGAGTTCTATTCCTTCTTTACGCAACTCCATTCTCTTGTGGAGTCCTTGCTGCGAGATAATTAGTGAGCAATACCATTTTCAACACAATCTCGAGAGTTATTATTCCATTGACAAACTCAGTTCTCTACTCGAGATCTTATCTTTATAATGGTTTGACTTTTCTCATTTGAACTCTTTTCATTAGTTGGGTAATTTCGCAAGGTTTTCTTTACACATGAAGATTGTCCATGTATATCTTGAATAATCATCCACCACTACTAGAGTGTATTTCTTTCCACTTATCTTGGTGGCTCAATGGACCAAATAAATCCATATGTGAGGATCTGATATCTTGTTGAAGATGGACTTGCCTTTCTTTGAATGATGATTTGATTTGCTTTCCCATCGCATGCATCACAAACACTTTCTTCTTGTACCTTTGAGTCCGGAAGTCCTTCTACAAGATTACTTCTTGCAAGCTTGTTAATTGTCTTGAAATTCGGGTGACTCGGCTTCTTGTACCCACAACCAACTTGATTGGTGTACTCTTTTTGCTAGCGCGACAAGTGCTTGGTGTGGCGGTCGACCGGTCTACCACATACATGTTCTTTTAATACGCATCCTTGCAACACTACTTTATTTGATTCAAGTATCTTTGATTTGGCACACTCCCATATTGAATCCAACATTATAGGCCTTGTCACGAGTTGGTTGATGTTGATAAGTTGAAATTGAGGCCTTCAACATATGGAACATCTGTGATTTCTAATCCATTTTCTTAATGGATCAAGTGCCTCTAATTTCCTGAGCTTCATTTCCTCCAAATATGACTTTTGCACCTCTAATCTCCTTGAATTTTGACAGATTTTTCTTGTTTTTGTCATGTGCCTGAAATGCGACCACTATCCATGTACCAGGTTCCTTGGCACTTTCTTTTGTTCTTTGAACCCTGCACTCAAGGAAATTAGTTTTTAGGTACCCATTCTTGCCTAGGTCTAAGGGGTTAGTGTTGTAAGATGATCCAACCAACCTATAGCCAAATGATTTGACTCTAAGGGGTTGCCATCTATCCGTGCCATAATCATAATTTACTTTGGCAAATTGCTTGGGGGCTTTAGGTTCATATAGTTGTCTTTTGTGTTTGTATGCCTGTGTGTGTGTTTTAGCAATTGCCTTCTTTGGGTAATTGTGATATCTCTGAATGTAGTGCTTGGGTGCATATGTGTGCCTGATAATAACTTTGTTGCCTTTGGAATGACCTTTCTTTGAGTTCTGTGCCTTGCCATTTGAGGCTTGTATTCCATAGGTCTTTCTTGATATTTCACATTATTCAATCGGCTTGACTTGGGTAGTTTCTACCATTCCCATCATATTTGTTCCTTTTATAGAACTTATGGGGCTTTTGGTAGCTCTGTTTCTTCTTTCAAGAGTACTTCTGTTTGGAGTTTCTTGAGGAACTCTGCTTTGGATATCTTCTCGGTATCTTTCAAGATACTCAATCGGCTGTTTTCCTTTTCTCTTTATATCAAAGGCCGGTTTGTTTGTGATTGTGCTTTGGAATTCTGTGTGTGCAACATTTGGTGTCTGGGTTTTGAGATGCTTCATTACTTGAAGATCCTTTTCAAGATCACTCTTGAGTTTGACTATGCACAAAGGAATTAAATCCTATGTCATGTCTTGTCTCCACATTCTTTTTGGCTCATGATAAGGTCATCCAATGATTTAGATGCCTTTGTGAATGAAGCAATCACATTTTTGAAATCATTTTCTCTCTTTTCTATAGCGGCTATCTCTCTTTGTTAATTTAGCATTTTTAGCCTTCAACTCTTTGTTCTCATCAACTATGTGACTTAGAGTACTTAGCTCTTTAGTCATTTGTGAGTTTCAGCTTTGAGTGGCTATTTTCCTCATTTAATAGTGAGTGTGAGGATTTAATGTGCTTAAAGTCTTTCATCATTTTGCCTAATGAATCATAAAGATGGAGTGGGTGATAAAGTGTGTGTGTGTCACTATTATCACTAGAATCTGAATGAGATGAGTTAGAATGTACCTCATCTTCTTGGTCGGTCGATCTTGTTCCTAGCCATTAGACATATTAAGGCTTTCGAGTCACTGAGTAGTCGGCTTCTCTCTCTCCGAGTTTCTTTCTTCTTTTGACTTGGTTGTAGCGGCGATCTCGGCAGCCCAACATTGCTCTTTTCTTTTCTTGCCTTCTTTCTCAAGACTTTTCTTTTCTTCTTCATTCTTGTATTTATTGACTACGAGGATATTGTGATCAATGGCAAAGTGTCCTGGGTTGTCTGCAATTCCAACACAAATTTTTCAACTTTTTGATCAGCCTCTCTCATTTCTTGGGTTGTCGGCTCTTTGATATTCGACCTTTTGATACTCATCTCTTTGGTGGCCTATCTTCCCTTGACTTGGAGGAGGTGAACGTCTTCTCGGAGGATTCACCTTTGTTTCTTTTGTAGTTCTTGTTGAAGAACTTGTTGAATCTTTAACCATCAAAGCGATCTCTTCCTAAATTGTCAATGACTTCTTTGGTCTCGACTCTCTTCCTTCCTTGACAATGAGTGCGGTTGTTTTGGGCACAACTATCTCCTCTTGATCCTTTCTTCTCGGCTCAAACTCATAGGCTTTGAGGTCCGAGAATAGTTCATGATTGGATGTTTTTGATAGGTCTATCGAGTGCCTTAGAGCCATGGTCTTCATTTCCAGCTCGGTGGGAGGCTCCTTAGTATCTTTATACACATCTCTTCGTGTGTATTATTTCCCCAGTCTTTGAGAGCTCATTTGTAATTTGATTGAATCTAGCATCCGGTGGTCCGTTGTTTCACCTACAAGCATTTTAAAGTTTTCAAATTTTTTGAACAACAACGGATAATTTATTTTCCTTAATTTGCTCATATCCTTCACAAATTAAGGTTAATTTATCCAGATTTCTTTGGTTGTTTTGTAAGATTTGACTTTGTTGAACATGACTTTGTCAAAGTCTTGTAAAGTATATCTTTGGCCACATTGTCAGGTTGTATCTTTTGTCATCATTTGTCCACTCGGCTCTTGGCTTTTCAACCATAGTTGGTCTCAGGAGGAAGCTGACCTCCTCTTCCTCTTCAAATTCAGTGCAGCGACTCTCCTTGCAGTTTGTGTTCACCTTCATTATTTGCGATGGCCCATCCTCTATCACTATCCACATTTCATCATGTAAAGGCGATAGATGAGCCTCGCATACGTATTTTCAGTCATCAAATTCTTCAATGGTGAACATAGGAATGTGTCAAATTTCTTCCATGATAATAACTTTGTTGTTTTAAAATGGATTTTGAAAGAACAAGTGTTAAAAACTTCTTTGAAAGATTGGAGATCTAGTTCGGTAACCGATCGGAAGGCTCAATGAACCAACCGCTCACGATACCACTGTAGGTCCCAAGGGGTGTGAGTAAGGTTTAGAAGGGGTTTGAATAAACCTTACTAACTTTTCAATTTAGTCCTTTTAAATTAGTTCAGAGTTAATTTCACAGCTATGTCCTTGATGGACAGCTAAGTTAGTTAACCAGCAGAGTTAGCCATTCAATGACTCAACTGAGCTGTTGATAGAATAACTCAGCTGTTTAGTCTAATACTTAACTCGACTGTGATGAGATTTTCATCGGAAGACTTAACACCCTTAAATTTGGTTTAAATATGTTTTAACACTTGGTTTTAGCTCTTTGTTAAATATCAACTGGATAGCAAATTATCATCAGATATTAAATAATATGCAGTAAGTAAATCTTGAAATATAAATGACACAATAAATTTTATAGAGGTTCGAAGATGGGGTATTCTTCTTAATCCTCTCTTCTCCAACTTTCTGGAGGAATCCACTAAGTATTGATCCAGTACAAAGTTGTTATCGGTCCAGGATGCAAGTCTTTATCACATAGCTGACTTGATCCTTTGGGACTCGATCACAGGAGATGCACAGTCACACTGGTGGCTTCTCGTCCAGGCTCAGCTTCTTCACAGTGGTTGTCTTGCTACTATAGCTCACTTGCTCAAGATTCTTGGATTTGATCATGAAGCCCTCCAATAACTTGAGATTGGTTCGACCTTGAACCTTTCTCGATCCTCCTTGGAATGTAGACCCCTTTTGATTCTTCAAAAGTTTCCTCTTCTTGATTGAAGTTGTCTTTCCTTCATGACTTGGTGTTGGATTGATTTCTCTTCGAATTTAGGCTTGAGGATTTGCTGAATAACTTGAGAATATTTTTGCGGGTTCTGACTTGAATAATAGCTTGAGTGTTCGTGGTTCGAGTAACCTTCTCTCAAAGTGATTCCTCGACCTTTTATAATGAACTTTCAAAAAATCAGTTGAAGAGATATGCTGATTTCAAAAGTCATTGCATTCGTTGGCTTGTCTTGTTGCGATCCTTGATCTTGACATTTCCTCGTATTAAATGAACATTCAGCTTTTGATCGACACAAGATACGATCTTCCCATTGGTTTATTCCTTTTGCACGCTTAAGGATCGAGAACTTTAAGACATGGCAACATGGAAGTATTACTTGTTTAGGTAATATTCTTGACTTCTCGTGCAACGGATTCTTTTCGAGTTGTCTTGACTTTAAGCTGCATTTTCTTTCTTCCCCAGGTGACCGAGTCGGCTCCCAATCATTGGATGACTCATGATCACTTCAACTTGAGACTGGGCTTCTTAAGTTGACTTGATGGACACTTCATACAAATTGTATCGCCATTGCTACACTTCCAATCGAGTTCTTGTCTTGTTTTCCTTGCTATACTTAGCGCTTCACCATGTGAGTCTTCATCCCGATCTTGATTGACTTGACTTGTATGTCCAGGCGTAGGCGACTGAAACAGCTCAGCTAATACAGCCTATCTATTACAATACAAATTACAAAGAAAATGGGGTGCCAACTTTCTAGTCTAAGTTTTACATGGCATTCATCAAAATCTAAACAAAATTTCCCATGAGACATGAAGTTAAAAATACCTTAGCTCATTTCGAGTTTGAAGAATTGAAAATTGGACAAGGTATTTTTGGCCTTGTCCCCGAGGTGACTTGAAGCTAAAAATATCGTCGGCTCGACTTAGGCTTGAAAAATTGAAAATTTGACCAAGGGTGACGGAAAATTTAAAAGCAATAA